>CM034151.1:23425290-23936081 GCA_019776745.2 Taxus chinensis
GGCTTATTTTGGGGAGTTCACATCCTCCTAGAGACATCTCTTAAAAGTTTGGCAGAAAGCTTCCAAGTGTTCTTTTTTGGTTGTTAGATTTGTGTCAGGCAACACCTTTCGATTTTCCTTTTGTCTTATTTTTTCACGTCCTTTTGTTTCAGACCCGAAAAGTCTTTTTGTTTTGATTAATTCTGCAGACTTCACATCCGTTGGGCTCATCTGTGAGGAAAGTTGCCAGAAAGGTGACACATGCCCCCTAGGCTATCATTGATCTTTTTCGCATGGTTCTCTGTCTAGTTGTCATATATTTTGTTGACCTTGTTTGACCCTACCATGGACCTAATAAGTTATAGTCTTTGTTTATTTCTGGGGACCTCACATTCGACAGGGGGATCTTGTACGATGGAAAAGTGACAAGCAAGCATGGGAATCTATAAGTAACTCTTCCTCACACCCGACCTCCTGAGGTTGTGCCGAGATAGCCGGTGGGGATGGATTATACGTGGGGTATGGACAAACTAATTAGGAAATCTTATGTCTTCGACACACGCTAATGGAATCTGTGAATCTAAGGCAAAGAAGGCCCTCCTAACCTGAACTGGCATGATAGATCGGTCGGCGAGGATGACTGCTCAAAGGCTCCAATCAATGTCGAGCTCTGGCGTGATTCAATCTATGGGTTGTGGGATACGTGGGAAATGACCGGATTATTTCATGTATGTCTCCAGACATGGTCATAAGATGGATGATGGATATATAGTGGATTCTATGGGCGATTCTCTGGTCTAGTCAAGAAATATTTAGCTTCGTTAGCTGTTATATCTAACAAGGATAATTGTGTGATAATATCTAGTGAAAGTGGAGAGGACCTGAATATCAATGTGCGTAAACCAACATCAACGTTTGATTGACCTGTGAGCCTACTTGGTTGTGGGACCTGTGGATCACAACCATCAATTCGTGGTTGTTGTGGACCTCCTATGGTCATGTGAAGAATCAATCTCTAATCCCTAGTATCCAGTAGTCATATGCCTTTTCGGCCTCTATGTTTAGAGCTAAAAGTTGCACAATCTTCTCAAGGTACCTTACAGGCATTCTGGCAACTTGAATTCTTAAGCCAGTGTCTATGTCAGTTAGAATGTCTCTTGTTCCTGGCTGTGGGACCAAAGGATCACAACCGAACGTTTGATCTCTTTCAAACCATTCTACAGTCATGTGGATATTTATCTAGGGTAATCTGTAGTTTGGCTGGTTTGACCAAAACATATACGCTTTGTCGTCTTCTATGTTTAGTCCTCCTAGCTGTGAGCTGATTTCTTGCAGGTCTGTTGTTGTTTGGAAGACTTGGATTCTAAGATTTTGATCTACGTCAGTTATTGCTGCCACAAGATTGGGTTGAGGCACGATTGGCTCAAATACGTATTCTCTGGGCTCCCTAGGTCCCGTGATTATCATGCAAGGGAAACAATAAAAATCAACTAAAACAAAGTAAACTTATTATGTAAAGTATATCTACAGCATATATCTAAATTCTCTATTTTTGTATTTTTGATAGAATATTTGATAGACTTAAGATCACAACTATTTAAATAGAATTTGAAAGAGAAATTATTTAATATCTAGAAAATGACAACTAAGCTAATAACAGAATTTGAAACAAACAAAGTAGCCGAGTACAGCTACCTACCTGTGTAATTGTGAATCTATTCTAAATAACCAAATAACTGATCTAATCTGTTTGAGGAATGAATCATATTTTCTCAGAAACTATCAATCCCCACAGCTACCCCAACAATATCGAAAGTGAGATTAACTGAAATGAAATGATTCACTACTCTATTTGATATATTTTAACTAGAGCTTTGATAGCTTGAACCTGGATTTTGCAGAACAATGGCGAATCTAATTGTGTGTGGCTTTTTCCCCTCAGTGTAATCTCCTCGTTCCTTTCTGTTCACGTGAATCCATAAAAACGTGTAATGCTAGCATCAACAGAAGTAGGTATTGGAATAATGGCAGCTTTGGATGTAGATTGAATACAATGTGAGTAGGAGAGGGATAGCATAAGAGAGCAGAGCTTGGCTTATACAATTCCTAGTGGGATTTATTGCGAGTCATACAACCAAAACATCCAGAACCTGAAACTATCCTTTTTGACGAACAAAACCTGCAACTCTAATGGCTTCAAAATAAAAATGAAACTATCCTATCTCAATTGATTGTATGAAATAGTAACAACACTAGCACAAGAAGATTATGTGGCTTCTAAACAGCAAAACAACACTAACTATGCATGGAATGAATAAAACTAATACAATTCCTAAGCAAGAACTGAAAGACTAAAACTTGAAATGAGAGAATGAGAGGCAATTCTGAGGGGCCATTTGCTTGAGCACAAACCAGCTATTTATAGAATTCCCATTTACCTAAAGGTGAAAACCAAATTGAACTCCTTTACAATAAACAATGGAAAAACACTATTCCAGGGAACCAAAATCATAAATACGAGAAAATGCGGTGAAAAAAGCTGGTAAACGTTGAAATTTTACGTGAGTCATGATAAAAGGAACATTCTGGAAAAACGTGTGAAGGACCTCCGCCCTGAGCAGGGCAGTGGTTACAGGACCGCCGCCCTGCCTGGGCAGTGATCTCATGACTGCCACCCAGGCAGGACGGCGGTTTTGTCACTGAAGACCAAAACACAAAGAAAATAAGGGGGGAGAGAAAAACAAAACACGCAGAGGCTAAGCAGGGCATGCGGGATGTTAATGTACATTTGGAGGGATTTTTTGAAGAGCACCTTGCGAGGAGACCTGTATCATCATTGGGGCTTGTGTAACGTTGTTCCAATGGAGCAGTACCCTATAATTTTGGGTACGTACAGATCTGCCTTTAATTTTTTTGGAAAGCCAACATGAGTCTTTGTTGATTGCTTTAATATTTGACGTGTGTTGTTGTCTGCTTTGGTAAAGTTTTCTTTTGTTTTGTTTGGTTGTTGTTAAGTAGCTCATTCGGTATCGGTTAGCTCATTTATAAGCTTGCTCTTGCAAGTTATTCTCACCGATTTGTTTAATAGCTCATTGAGGTAAGCACTAAAAGAAGGAATTTCAACCTGCGCATCAGTAGTTTTGAGGAAAAGTTGGAGGAAGATATAAATGTCAAGGGCACTGAGGGTGCTGAGAACAAAGGTATTCATGATGGTAGCAGTGAAGGATCTCCTAAAAATTAATTAGGTTTTTTTGACTTTAGGCATACTTTTGGTGAACTTCTGTAGTTTTTGAATTTATTGGAGCTAAGTTTTCTTTCTCTATGCTTTACTCTAAAAAATTAAAAATGGTTTCAAAGTCCTATATCTTCATATGCAAGAGTTAAGTATGTATTAACTCCTTTCATGGAATTTTATGTTTCTTTCCTGCTCGTAAGTTTCTACTCCTCCTTTTGTAGTGGACCATAGGAGCTGATGGCCTGTTTTTACCTGGTATCTAATAATGACCCCACCAGATGACCATCATCTTGCTTGGATATTTTAGATCCTATTCCATTTTACTAGCCTAAATATGAATTGTTTGAATCCATCCTATTGCAGAGCATAAGATATGAATTTTTATATACATATAGCTCATTTACGTTTCAATCATGTTGATGCATTTTAACAATTAGAAATTTTGGATGATTATGGCAATTGTCTCTAATACATAATTAAGTTAATTATGGAAGTGTATTGTCAACTTAGCATGAAGGGAGATCATCTAAACTATTATTTTCTTTGAAAGCTAAACACTTAAAAAGTAGTTTCTGGCTCAAACTAATGTAATAGATGGAGGTGTAGAATTGTTTTGATGGTAAGCTTAAGTATGTTCATTATTCAAATAAATGCATCCCATGAATAAATTCTAGGAACGTGAAATCATGCGCATTCTCATACTTTTATAAGTGCCTCTAGGTATGTTGTTATATGCAACATTCCTAAAGTGATTTAGACTAGACATTTGTCAACACTCTGTTAATTCAAGAAGAACCTGTTTTGTTGAATTTTATATTTCAAAATAGACTTCCTATCAGGAATTGTTCTTTTTTGAAATGATCAATTCACTTTTGGAAACTAAGATATACATGTGACACAATTCTATATTGGCCATTATATATTTTTATCAAATCCCAGACACTACCATCCCATCTAGGATAGGAGTGCTAATTAGGTTAAAGCTAGTTAGAACTTTAAAGCACATTTTTATGGCCCATGTAACAAATGTGGCAGCCTCTCTGCAAATGCCTTCAAAACATGTATGAAGTGACCTGTTCCATTTTCCTAACTTGTTCCCTTTTCTCTGGAAATTTATTGGTGGTTCCTTCATCAATCAAAGTTATGTTTGTATCAGAACTATGACCATGCAAATGTATATGTTGAACTTATATCTTAACGTTCCCTTGTATATTTCTCTCTGAGCTTCAAATGGAAGTGAATAGTGCTTCATAGATTTCAATGAGTTAATATTGGCACATAGACTTGAAGAGAGTCATAGTATCCTTTGAGGGGTTGTTAAATGAAAAGAAAAGATATCCATAGGAAATCAAATAATAATTTAATGTTCCATGAGATGAAGGAACTTGCAAAGGAAATGCTAAAATTAAAGAGGTGAAGAATAATTAGGGATGTCTTCACATACTTGGTGATCCTATAATATTCCACATAATTATGCATTTATCTTGAATCTAAAAGGGGTGTCCCTCTAGAAGAATTGTAAAATTGTCTTAGCTAGAAAGTATTGTGAGAATCCACAAAGTATGAAATCAAGGAGGTTAGATTGTGACCAAGTATAGTTGATAACAATGGTCAAATAACTTAATTTTCCATGGATTTTCTTCTAGGTATAATGATTCTCCAAAGTTACTTTATCCACAAAATGATCTTCAAATATGGTCATGGGGAAATTATTCCACATGTAAATTTCAGAAGGAATGTATGAACTTCTTGAGATAAATATTGTAACAGGTGCAAATTCTTGAATTGCACAGTGATCATAAGAAGATGTGAAGCGTGGGAGTATCAAATGGATAAGTAGTATGTTGTACCAAACTTGAAAACCCACACGATAATCAAAATTATTCTCAGTGTGTTAGAGTAGATTCACTGTAGACACTGAGAGATTCTACTTGCAGTTCCTTCTCTTAGTGGTGCTTTGAACAAAAGAAAAACTTATTGATGATTTCTTTAGGAAGACTTGGTCCCATTTTATTAAGAAATAAATTGATTTCTTGCCTAGACCTACAAGAATTCAAAGCCAAATCTATGATATTTAATGAACACTCAGAAATCCTCTAAATAAAAGGTATATTAGGACTTGATAATCCAGGTGATACAAGGGACTTTTTTTGTACAATGATTTGGATTTATATGTTTTCCCATGTAACTAATGACTTAGGCATCCAAGTTTTCATGGGTCAGAATTAATGAACACTGTAGGGAATGTCCTTGGAAAAGGAGTTCCTATTAAGAGCTCTTCATCAAACTACTCTTACATGAAAGTATGGACAAATCAAATTCGTAGATATCTTTAAACTATAAGAATATTCAGTTGCCATGCTTGTATCGTCATTTTCAGGAAGTCAAAATGGTTGGAGATGCTTGGCCCAACCTCGTATTGATCCTCATTCTCCCATGGTTATTCTTATAAAAGAAGAATGTGCCTAAACTTCATGATCCCCCATCAAGCATGACATAGTTGAAATGATCAGGGAATAAAGGGTCTTGACATTTGAGTAATTTCACATATATTCATCCTCCTGATTCCCAGTGAATTTTCCATCTGATTTACTCCTTAAGAAAATAGATCACTAATTAATCATGCTCTTAACATTACTTAGATTGACAATAGTTCAATGGGATGATTAATATTAGATCTGAGACAATGTTGTATTAAAATTGAGGGGGCTTCATCTTAAGAAACAGGCCTGGTTACATGGTTGTATTTTTTGAGGTTTTATAGGTTCAAAATATTGCTAAGGATTCTAATCCTGTTAGCCTAAAAAAGGTTACCCGTACTCAACATACTTATCATGCCTTAATGACCCTATATGAGGTTGAATCACAATCTTTCAAAGAATCTAGTCAAGATGACAGATGGATCAAGGTTATGAAAGATGGATACAATGCTTTGATTAAAAATAACACTTGGGAATTAGTCCCTCCTCATTCTAAATGAAGCATTGTAGGATCTAGGTGGTTGTATAAAATTAAGTATAACTCTGTAGGAGAAATTGATAAATTTAAGGAAATATTAGTAGTTTGTCATTTCACTCAAAAACCTAGTCTTGATTATGTTGAAAATTTTGCTCCTATAGCTAAAATGAGCACAGTTAGGACTCTTCTAGCATTATCTGCTCAAAATGGCTGGAAGATTCAACAAATGGATGTTAAAAATGTTTTTTTGAATGGTGACCCGAAAGAAGAGATCTATATGTGTCAACCTAAAGGATTTGAAGAACCTGGTAAAAAACTATATGTATGTAAACTGAAAAAATCTTTATATGGTCTTAAACAAGCTCCTAGAGCTTGATATGCTAAAATTGAAAATTTCTTTCAGCATCTTTGTTTCTCTAACTGTTGTTCTGATAATGATCTATTTATTAAGTTTGAAAATAATCATATTATCATTATTTTTCTTTATGTGGATGATCTTTTGATTACTAGTAGTAATAAAAATTTAATTGCTAGAATCATAGAAAGATTAAAACAATGTTTTGAAATGACTGACTTAGGTATGCTAAATCATTTTTTAGGCATGGTTATATTTCAAGATCATAAATATATTGTTGCATCTCAATCTCATTATGTTACTAACTTACTTAGAATATTTAAAAAGATTAACTGTAAACATGGTGCCATTCTTATTGAAGGTGGTGTTAAATTAGATCATAAACATGCTTGTGTTAATTTGATCCTACTCTATATAGATAACTAATTGGTAGTCTAATTTATTTGACTATTACTAGACTTGATATTTCATATGTTGCAAGACTTGTTTCTAGATTCATGTAGGATCCTTACGAGGATCATTGGAAAATGGTAAAAACAATTCTAAAATATGTTAAAGGAACAATTAATTTTGGTTTGTTTTATTCTTCTTGCAATGATGCAAAGTTGTTTAGATATTGTGATTCTGACCATGTTGGTGATGATACAGATAGAAATCTACTTTTGGATATGTTTTCAAGTTGGGTGCAGGTGCTATCACTTGAAGTAGCAAGAAGTAATCAACAGTTTCTATCTCTTCTACTGAAGTAGAGTATAGAAGTGTTATGGAAACATCAAAGGAAGCTATGTGGCTGAAAATATTGTTGGATGAACTACATATGGGCATCAAAGGAAACACTAGTCTTTTATGTGACACCCAGATTTGCATTTCTCTTGCAAATAATCCAATCCACCATCAAAGGACAAGGCATATTGAAGTTCATATGCAATTTATTTGAGATAAATTCTAGAATGGTGATATTGATCTCAAGTTCTGTTCCATTGAACATCAAGTTGCAGATATCTTCACAAATTCGTTGTGCTCTGTAAATTTCTAAAAAATTTGTGCCTTGTTGGGCCTATCATATTTGTTATTGAGGGGGGGTGTGCATGAAAATGCCACCTCTTAACGGCATGTTGTAAACCTCCAATACTTCCTCCATTTTGTGATAAGTAAATGTTCACACTATGTGAATTTACTAGTAAATCCCAGCGAAGCATTAGTTATGAGAATGCCTTGTTTTATAAAAGGATCAATAATATGATATAATTATTTAAATATAAAGCATTTGTCCTAAGATTTTTTGTATGGGAAGATCTGTATGATTTGTCTTGTTTACGTGCTAGCCTAAATCATCTTTGATGATTTATGGATCTGTAAATCCTTTTTTAGAAAAAGATAATTTGGCATGTTTTTTTTTCTTGTTGAGTTATGGAGATTAATTGCTTCACATTAGCATGCTTTACAAACTTATTGGAATACACAGTAACCGACGTTGGTTGGCTGACTAGCGTCGATCACGTGGGGACTGATATCGGTCAAGGCAAGGAGGAGCCGGCATCAGTTAGGGTAATTGGCGTTGGTTGTCTGTGCATGAATTTTTATATTTAACATACGGGAAGTAGATCTAATCTATGTTGTAAAGTTGATCTAATGGTTATAAATGCATAGCTAAGGTGCCCTAAGTTGGTATATGTATAAAGGCATAAGAATTAGGGTTTAGAAAGGGGTGAATTGTATTTGTTGAATGTAAGTTCCCTTTGAGAGCAAGAAATAGTAGCTGGTGAGGAGAAAGCATTATACATCCTGTGAGGTGTGGAAGATCACAGATCTTCATTGTATTTCCTCTGTAAAGCACTGAATAATAAGATTGGTCATTTCTTGGTGGACGTAGCCCACACTGGGTGAACCACATTATATTTGGTGTTATCTTTCTCTTGTTTATTTTATCTTCTGGTTAAATTTCATGTTTATTATTGGTATGCTTTAATTGAATATAGATTTGTGCAACACTGGTTTATGGTTTAACCCCAACATTTCTTCCTACTTAACATTAAGGGGGAGTGTTGGGGCAATAATGTCAAGTGGGGATACCTCTTTGGGAGGACCACCGCTTTACACCCCATATTATTTTTAAATTTAATTTATTAAACTTTATTATGATGGTCTTCCACATTTAAGAGTGAAATGGTGCAACCGATCCATTAAGATCCCTCTTGGGATTAGACCAACATATACATTGGTACTAGATTGATATCAAGAGATATCATATTGGGAAGATTAAGAACATTATTGTATTGCACAATAGCAAGAAATGGATATTTCATTACCTCTATGAGACCGAGGAGTGAAGTGGAACTGTTGGGTAAAAGTTGTATATGAAATTTTTAATACATGTAGTGCTTTATTCTGAGTGGGGTTTTTTTCCTTCGGGTTTCTCCACTATAAATATTGTGTTCTGTTTCTTTTATATTACTATTATTTGTTTTCAAATCTTGTTATTACATTTTGTAATCTGTAATATAAACATCTTAATTTATACTTATTCATTGTACTTCATAATCTATAATATTTGGCATTTATTTGTGGATTTATAATTAGTTTATTATTCATTTCTTATAAATCCAGACACACATGACACATGTCAAATAAAAAAATCTAATATATAGTTGACAGCAAAAGTTCCAAGTCTTCCTTGTGATTCTTATCCACTTACCTAAGGTTATTTGGAATTCGTATGCGGTCAATTTTATTGAACCTCGTCCTTAAAGGAGTAATATTTAAACGAATACCCCTATCTACCATGAATTGTTTTTCATAAACAATTTTTAAGTGATAGAAATTTCTCAATATTATTGTTAAAATTATGTACACAAGTACTAACTTATTACAATACTAATTGAAATAATAAAGTAATTTCTATTTCTTATAAGTGTTTTTCACTATTTGAACTGCCTAATACATTAATAAAAAATATATGAGCTTTACACACAAAAAATCCACGTAAGCACCACAAAATGCCTAAAGGGAAAACAAACAGTGTCATGAGGGAAAACAAGAGAATTACATAAAAACATAAAGCACTAAGCACATGTCGCCGCTCCAAGAGGAGGAGGAGGAGGAGTAGGATCATCTCGAGGGGGGATGAAAGCTCCACTCAACAGCTCAACCAAAGGAGGATCCAACTTTTAGCTATCCCGATCTGGTATCTACATCTACAAAGGCACCATAATTCCCTAACCAGGGGGTAGAGATCCAATAAATGTCTGAACTCCATGCAAATGAGAGACCCAATGTAGAGATCCTGCCACAACCTTCCCCCATGGAGGAGGAATCAATCCCTACTTGGTGTAGACACAAAATCATGCACTTTGGGTATTTATCTAGTCCTGATCACATACTACTATTCATATGATTCCTAAGAAAATTACTAATCAACCCATGTCTTTGGCCACCTTTCTTTGCTTTCTATTACCACTTTTGGCCTTACACTCTTACTTTCCCAGTCTGACTTTTTATACTTCGACATTTCTCACCCTAGACACTAGCACCCAGCCATGATGTCAACATCAGGTGCCCCTGTCCCCTTTAGGCGCCCCTGACCTCTTTGTACATTGCTCACATATTTTAGTTCCTTTATAGTCGTTTGAGTATCTTATATTTTTGGTAGTTGGCCTTTTCAGGGTTAATTATGATGTTAAAGCAAAGGAATCATATAAATATAAATTTATGTGACCATAATAAAGGATCAAGCACTAAGCATTAGCTATCACTACCTAAGGTTGCATCCAAAAGGCTATTCTAAATCTTTCAATCATCCATTCAAGGGCAAGGGACTACATTCTTCTACATACACTTCATATGAGGGGAAGTTCATTCTATTCCATGCACACATCTACTTACATCTTATACATCTAGATATTACTTGCTATCAAGTACGACATGCACAAAAGCCACCTAGGGCACGATTCCGCATGCACACACCTAGAACTACATTGGATCTGAAATGTAGTGCAATGCTTAGTCGTAAGATCACTTGCTTGATAGTTGGGGATAGTTTGACCCCTCATTTGCATTATTTTTATTTTTGGGATTTGAGGGTTTTGCATGTGAAATATTTATTGCGAGTTATCAGCAACATCGATGAACTTGTTGCAACATACTAGCGATAAGAAGTGAAGGACAATAAATACCTTGTGACCAGTTAAAGATGGTTTTTTAAGCTTTTTGGCAGTCACAGACGCTTAGAACTAGTCTACAATGCCCGTAGGAACTCCTAACCCATCCTGAGTGCCCAAGTCTAGCATATTCCATCATCTATACATTTTTCTAGGTCTTATTGCGACAGCGTGCCCTGCGGATTTTCTAGTTTGTCACTTCAGCACAGCCCAGGTTTAATTATGAAACAACTAAGTCATTTTATCTCCTCTTTGCACATAGGGTTTTAAATATTAATTTTTTACTTGCTTGGGTCAAATTTATTCTTAGTGTATACATATTTATTACAATTATTACATACTTAGATTAGGCACATTTAATCATTTATAAATATTTTGCTTACTCATTTTGGTGAACCCGTCTTATTCGAATACGCTTGGATTCTCATCTTTCTTCTATCATGGCTCATAATGTCTCTCAAGTATCATTGTATCAATTGCTTCAAAAGCACCCATCTTATAAATATGTTCTTCTAGAAAACCTAAATACTCCATGTCCTCCTAGCAATGCACCGCCTGCTTAAATTGATGATATTCTCAATCGTCTTTCTAATGACTCTCTTAATTCTGATTTCCATCAATCCATTTGGCGTCACTACAAGTTGTGGATTATGTATTTCAAGACCAATTTTAGGATGTAGAATCCAAGATTACATCTCTAAAATTTGAAATCCAACATCTTAAGGACACTTCTTAGGCTCATGTTAGTTCTTCTACTACATCTCAACCCATTTCTATGTCTTCTACATGTGCTCATATAAGTGAGCATCAAGTCTCACCATTACCAGCACCACTCACGTTCAATCACAATGCCAAGCACATGACATTATTATTTATCTCCTTAGACATCGATTGACCACTTTTACATCTTCTCGTTACTATCCTCCTTGTACACACAAAATCATGCACTTTAGACATTATTTAGTCTCTATCTCATACTACTATTTGGAAATTTTTTGAGTGAAGAAAGTACTAATTAACCCCTGTCTTTTGGCCTTTTTTTTTATTTTATTTCTTCATTACCGACCTCTTACACCCATATGCCCAGTCATATTCTAGCATTCCATGTTATTTTAGCCTCAACTGGGACGCCCAGATTCGTATTGGGGCACCCATGGGTGCCCTGGTCCTACCAGGGGCACCCCGGTCCTTTTTCAACTTTCTCACCACTTTTTGGGCTCTTTCTAGTTGTTTGAGATCTTTATCTTTCTTGTGGTCATTCATTTCAGGGTTAATTACGAAATTAGATCAAGATAACCCTATAAATATAAAGTTATGAGACCATAATAAGGGACCTAGCATCACTTAGTACTATCATCCATCTAGAGTTGCATCCATCTATTGCCTTAGAGACCACTTGCATCCACATAGCTCCCTCACAAGGCATAAGGCTAGGACATCTGCATAACACTTCATAGGGGGAGGGATTCTATTCTATTTCATGCACACATATTACATTTTCTACACAGTGATTATTCGTTACTTCACAAAGTGTGACTGGCACAAGAGTAACTTAGGGCATGTTCACACACACTTGCACATAGAACTACATCGGGTCTAAGATGTAGTGCAACGCTCAATTAGAAAGTCCACTATTGTGGGACCTACGGTCAATCTAAACCCTTCATATGCATTTTTATTTTGTAGGAATTGATGTTTTTTCCGAGGTCTTGCAGGTCTTTCCTTCATCTTGGATTATTGGAGACATCTGAAGTAGTATGATGAATCTAATACGACACATAGAGAAGGTTTTATACCACCTCCCAGCCCTGCAGAGATTGGTTTTAGAGCTTTTTCACATAGCAAGTCACCCATATTTTAGACTTGAGCACCTCTAGGCACCCCAGTCCCTCTCCAAGCACTCTGATCCAGCTATATACTCCAGATCCATACTTTTCAAGGCTTTTTCACAGTCGTTCCTACTTCCATATTTTCCAGTCACCTCTACGACACTATCCTGCAAGTGTCCTCTATTCAGCTGAGTTCTTTCCTTTTCTCTCTTGCACATTAGGATTAGCATTTCCTTTTGCATAGTTACTTAGGTCATTTACATAGTTTCTTTATTGCATTTATTTACTTCATTTACAGTTGTTCATAACTTAGATTAATTATCTCCATACTGCATACTAGTTAATTTTAGTTAATCAATGTGTTAAGTTCTTACATGAAGGTGTTGAGCATACTATTCTTTATGATTGTGATCCATTTCAATATTGTGACCATGCTCCTCATACTAGTCTTCATGTTCCACGTACTGACACTACGGATGAACCTCAACCTATCGAAGAACCACCTCATTTACTGCCACTTGATGCTACCATTTGTGTGATAGATGCAATTTCTTTTATGTTGTCTGCTACTACTATTGTTATGACTCCTTCTCAGGGGCTTGTCCAGTCTATGGATGTCACTTTATCACATCCATCTTCACATGCACCACCTACATTAGCGCACCCACCATTCACTTGCACGCTCTTCTTGAATGACTCATATTGGGAACATATTCCATTTGATCCCACTTCATCAGAAAACAACTGTATGCATACGGGATTACCTCGATCAGGGTTTTCTATTGATGGCATACATCCTCCACCATATGACCCTCACTTATATTATGGGTGGGTTCATGTTATGGTCACCTATGGTCTTCACGTATTTCACCTCGATGTTTTTCTTGCACGCACTCCTACTGCTTCTCCACTCACATTAGGGTAATCATGGCTTGATTATATCGGGGGTACTCTAGATCCTGACTATACAGATATATCTTTCCGTATGCCTTTTGGATGTATTTTCATTTGCAATAGCGCTTTCCTAGGTTATACACAGAAGCTTACTCGCTGGTATGCACATGCTTTTCCTCTTCCACCATTCACTGATGATGAGTATGCTATGGGTATGTATAACTTATGCCTTGATGACTCATTACGTGATCAACCAGACACTATTTCTTATCAAGTTATTAATGTTTACCCATTCAATTATGACCCAGAGTATGACGACCTTCTCAATGACTTTACATGATCTTCTTACACATGCACTTGGGGGCATAACACTTACCACAACTCCCCCCCTCATTCTCACATACTTACACACTACTCCATCACACTTTTATTATTCACACATAACATCATCCCAGCTCACATAGTTACACATACATTCTAGCGTCGTCACTACCCGATGACACACTCGTGTGCTTCGGTTCAAATTGACTGTTGAGGGCTTACTACAAATGAACCCCAAACACCGCACTATAGGCATTACATATTCTATTTCATCACAAATTACATGTCATACACCATACTTTCTACGTTTAGTCTAGAAAATTTTGACATTTACACATTTACACAACATATATCATCCTAGTCTTCATCACATAAGAGTCTAACATTACATTACTAGTCTATTTACATACATTGCATATTTTACACAGGTTGCATTACATTATACACATTGTCTCTTTACACATTCCACTCATCACATGGTCGTCTTTCATCCTTACATATTCTACATTGTCTTCTACACGCTGCATTCACTACCCGATGATGCACTTTAGTTCCTCAGTCCATACTCGACTGCCAAGGGTTTACAAATCAAATGGACCTTACATTCATCATGTGTTTATCATTCAATGTCTCATTATACAACATTACTAGGTTAGTGACATATGCTTGAGGCTAAATGGACATATATTCCTTCATCTCATAGTGGTATACGCTTTAGGCTACATCACCACTCCTTATACTATCCATCTTGTAGTGGTATACACGTTAGGCTACATCACCACTCACTATTAATCTTGTAGTGATATACACTTTAGGGCTACACCGTCACTCATTCATTCAATTTTTCATGATATATGCTTAGGCTATAAGGTTCACACACATATCATTTACATGTTGTATATCATTATCAATACGCTTATACAAATTCATCATAGCGCGTTAGACACAACACACTATTCGACCATTTCCCGATGATGCACTCTCATTTACAGTTAATTCTTGACTGCTAAGGGGGAAAACCAAATGAACCTCACCCCATACATTTCCATTTACTCGGGCGGGCATGCAGCTCCTATCATTCCATCTTGTATGTCATTCCATCCATCCTCAACATACTGCATATTATGGTTATTTTTATTCTTGCTTACTTTTACTTGTTCATGGTCACTTTATTACACATGCTAGTTTGATTACTTGTATGTCATTTATCTATATCATCCACACATGTGTGTTCATGTCTTTTTCTAGTTGTGATCACAAACATAGGTCTCTTACATGCAGCATGGATGCTCACCTTTTACCCTTCCTACACTGGTCATTGAGGGCATCCACATTTGTCTCTTATAAGTTCTATTATTTCATTTTTTATTTAGCACTTGAATTTAATTACTTCTACATGCTTGTGGCATACTAGTTATCTTTCTAACATGCTAATGGGTGCTTCATGTGCAACATTTTTTATGCAGGGATATTTTGTTTCCATACTTGTTTGTTACATTATTTGCTATTGTTTGTTATTGTTTACAGGGCTTGCCATTTGTTTGGTGTGTACACCTGTTTGTTGTTTGTGGCCATGATGGCCTTGCGTGTCTTACGACATTATGAGTGATGTCCCATGTTTGTAGCCCGCTTTGTGTGGCTTATTTTTTCTTATTGCATATTTACATTACTACATTCCTTGGTAGCTTTTACATTGTTCACATGTTTACACTTGTCTTTAGATAGCCTTCTTGTTTAAGTGTGCCTTAGTTTTTACCAAGCACTTTTCAAGGTTACAACGTACATGCCAGTGGTCCTCTTTTGCGGCTACATGTCTCCTATCAGCGACATCGCATGCACCCCCAAAGAGGGGGACATCATTTGTGGGTTTTTACATACTAACATAGAGATTATACGCTAGTTCAGTTCAATTACATAAGTGAGTGGGTTCAGACCAGTCTACAAACTCCATGCACAGTGGCTTTTACAAGATATGGTGTCCTTAGAATTCTGGGAAGTAGTTACAGGCTTGGAGGTTACAGTGGGTGTGCCTCTCTACACTACTTTGGCCAATGGTGTTGGATTTCCCAACAAACTAGAATGTACATAGATCTCTACACACACATTCAGGAAAGTAGTTAGAGCTTGTAGGATACAACGGAATTCCTCCCTACACTTCTTCGGCCTATAGCATGAGATCACCCAAAAAACTCGTAGTATAGGATATCCTTCTACACTCTCTTTAAAGACATGGATTAGGTGCACATGTTCCATTTACACTTTTTCATTTTTGTATTTTACATTTATATGTTTTTTACATTCATATACATGCATCTTTTAGATTACATTTTTACACATACATATATACATATTTGACTACTTGATTATTTTCTCCTTGCAGGTCTGGCCGTATGAGAAACAAGCAGTCAGATAGGGGTAATAACAAAAATAACATCACCAATAACAACACTTCATGACAACACACACCATTCTAATTATAGACACAAAATTATGCACTTTAGACATTATTTAGTCTTGGTCTCATACTACTATTTAGAGGGTTTTTGAGTGAAGAAAGTACTAATTAACCCACGTCCTTTGATCATCTTGTTTTGTTTTACTTCATCATTACTGACCGTTTACACCCACGTGACCAATCAGCTTATGTCATCCTACATTATTTTAGCCTTGACTGGGACGCCCAAATTCAGTACTAAAGCACCTATTGGTGCCCTGGTCTCTCCAGGGGCAATCGAGTCCTTTTTGAACTTTTTTGTCACTTTTTGGGCTATTTCTAGTCGTTTGACATCTTTACCTTTCTTGTGTTCAACCTTTTCAGGGTTAATTACAAAATTGGATCAAGGGAACCATATAAATATAAAGTTATGAAACCATAATGAGGGGCCTAGTATCACTTACTACTATCACTCACCTAGAGTTGCATTCATCTATTGCATTGGAGATCATTTGCATCCACATATCTCCATCACAAGGCACAAGGCTAGGACATCTACATCACACTTCATATGGGGGGAGATTCTATTCTATTTCATGCAAACATTCTATTATATTTTCTACACGTAGTTATTTCTTGTTTCTTCACAAAGTGTAACTGACACAAGAGCAACCTAGGGCATGTTCACACACACTTGCACATAGAACTACATCGGGTCATAGATGTAGTGCAACACTCAATTAGTAAGTCCACCATTGTGGCAGTTGAGGTCAGTCTGACCCCTTCATTTGCATTTTTATTTTTTAGGGTTTGATGTTTGTTTGGGTTCTTGCATGTCTTCTCCTTCATCTTGGATTATCAACGACATCTAGCACGGGACAATGAAGTTGATCTGACAAATAGTGAGGGTTTTGGACAACCTCTCATCCCTGTGAAGATCAGTTTCAAAGCTTTTACACAGACCAGGGCACCCAGATTATAGACCAGAGCGCCAGCAGGTGCCCCAGTCCCTCTCGAAGCGCTATAATCCAGCTAGATCCTCTAGATCCATCCTCTTTGGGAATTCTACACAGTCATTCCTACCTCTGTATTTTCTAGTCATCACTGCGACATATTCCTGCAAGCATATGTTATTCATATGATTTATTTCCTCTTCTCCCTTGCACATTAGGCTTAGCATTTCCTTTACATAGTTATTTATATCATTTACATATTACTTTGTTGCATTTATTTACTTCATTTACAGATGTTCATAACTTAGATTAACTACCCCCACACATTTATCTAAAGTTTAGTTAATCTTTTTGGTGAACCTGGGCACTTTCACACTTAGGATCCTCATCTTTCCTCTATCATGGATCAAGTTTCTTTATCTGGTTTACTTAGGAGATACCCTAATTGTCAAGATGCTTTGCAAAAATCCTTAGACACCAAGTATTATGATGACAATATGTCACCACATGAACTAAGTCCTATGCTCGCTTGTCTTTTTTTATAAGTATTAGAAAAGTTATACACATATTTTGTCAAAGCAAAGCAATATTGATTTCTTCGTGTATTCCTCCATTGCAACCATTACAAATATATAGGAGACATATATCCTGCTCTGATCCTATAATCTCTCAACCTACTAACCAAATAATAATACCTACATATTATTAATGTTATTCACAACAATAACTTGTTAAACAATATATAATAATACGTTACAAATAAATTGTAACCATACTAACAAGATATTAATTACCAATGTAAATACTAATTCCTAACATTCCCCCCTTATTGTTTACATGGGAAGAAAGCACATCTGAAAAACTTGCAAAATTACAGCACCCCTGGACGCTGATCAGATTTCTAGGTTGATCACTCTTGCATCCAGTGTAATTGCACAACATGGAAACCTCTCTCCAAGTGTGGGACTTGGAAACTGAGAGAGGAATCTCCAGATTAGAGGCTGGTTCCTCAAACTCCTCTGATTTAGATCTATATTTTGCAAAACTACAGAGGTTTAGATCCTAATCCTATTCTAACTTGCAAGGAGACAGGGGTAGAAGTGCAAAAAATTGAAACTAACTAAAGATGGTGATGCACCAAAAGGAGTGGTGAAACATATTAGTCATGCAAATAGACACAGACCAAGGTTCACAACATAAAAAACATACACAGACTGATAATGTATAATTTAGCATCTGAAATCAAGCAAATAATACAAACAGAGGATTGAAACCCATTCACAGAGCTTGCATTATCAATTTAATATCAAAATACGCATTACACCCTCAGAGAGGTAAAGAGAACTGTTACAATCCTTGGAGAGGTCTGATACTTCATCAATCCCTTGAAGAAGGTGAAAGAAGAAGTCTGCTATGCCCAAAAATGTTCCTCTCTTTAAAATGAGCCCAAAACTGGCTTTTAAAATGCAGGGTCGAACCCAGGGAACAGGAGACGTACCAAGGCATGGGAGCCCATTCTTTCTTGACTGCAGGTGTATTAAAACAGCATGGAGGACCTTACAAACCCATACCCTGTCATTTTGACCGGATTACAGGAGAATGCGACCCATTCTGCATTAACTCTGGTCGCTGGAATGTCATTTCCGGCCATAAATATGCGTCAGAGCCGTTTCTCAATTTTCTCCCTCCAGACTGCTCCAAAACGCAAGATTGACCCCAGAATCGTGTAGAGAATTTCACCAGCTTTCCGTTGATATAAAGAACGTGCAAATCCGAGCTCTGGATCAAAAGTTATGGTGATCTGAAGATCTAGGGCACAAAACAGGCGAAAGCGTGTTTTGAAACCTTTCCCGCGCTCTGCCACCTGGACGACACGTGGCACGTGCTGATTGGATGAGCAATTCTCTCTCCTCCGTCTTTCGCGGGCTTTCATTTTGAAATTCACTTGTGGGGCCCTTAACTGGACACGTGGCGCTATTTCATTGGTTCGGGCTGACTCTTTTAAAACTTGCCCTTTGACCTTTTTGACCCTTTTTCCTTGAGACACGTGGCGGCTTCTGATTAGTTCTCGGCCCTGCCGGCTTTTTCGTACGCCTCCATTTTCCCAGATGTCCATTTTTTCCCTTTGATGTCTCATTTCGGCCGATTCGGCCGGTTCGGGCATTTTTGGCCCTTGTCCTACTTTGCTTCGGATTTTGACCGATTCGGCCGGTTCGGGTTTGCGCCTTTTTGGCCCGCTTGTCCCGAACTTTCCTCTCGGACTGTTGATTTGACTCTTTTTCGAACCTGGCATTTTGCGCCGGTTCGCATACTTTCGTCCCATTTGTCCCATTTCTTTTGGACTGCCTGTGCTCATTTCGGCCGAACCGGCCGGTTCGGGCCTTTTTGTCCCAAACGTCCCGAGCAACACTTGGCAAATTTTTCTTCCTCTTTCGGCCTTATCGGCTTTTCGCGCCCGCCGCGTACTTCTGGCCCGATTGTCCCAAATGCAATTTGGGCCGCCTAGAGGCTTTTCGGCCGATCCGCTTCCATTTGTCCCACTCGTCCCAAATGCTACCTTGAGCAGGACTTAGCCAATTTTCAGATTCTTTCCTGGATCAACCTATTTGCCTTTCTGCAACTTTTTTGCATTTTCTCAGAGCTTGCTCCCTGTTTCTTCGGCTAGGGGAGTTAGAAAAATACCTGAAGGGACCCTAGAAACCTGATTTTGCTCTGAATCAATCAATTTGCTTGGGATTTGGATCTTCTGATGCATGTTATCAAAATTTACCCTAGGGGGGTGAATTTTGGATAACAATTTGGCGACTCAGCGGGATCATCTGCCTGCTAGATGGAAAGACCAGTTGCCTGAAGCAATCCATTGGGCATGGAGTCATCAAATATTCTGTTAGAATCCAAACTGACTCAGAATGTGCAAGGGGGAAGATGGAATGTGACCTGATGAAAGCAAAGACATGCTAAACATCTCCATGGACAGCAAGCTGTGCCAAGGCACTTAGGGAAAACAAAACTAACCTACAGCAAAACAATGTGCACAAGCACTTGGAGGAAAGAAAATCTAATCTAATATCTACAGGTGTAGTGAACCTCCCTCTAGAAGCAACGCTTGAGATAGATTCCATTTACTGGAATCTGCAGTTCTTCACCATCCAATGAGGCCAATTGGAAAGCATTGTTGCTCTTGCACTTTGTGACCATGTATGGGCCACTCCAAATGGCATCAAATTTTGAATGCCTTCCTGGTTTTGCTCTGTCCACATCCCATTTCAGCACTAGATCTCCTACTTGAAAAGATCTGTCTTTGGCCTTCCTATCAAAGGTCTTTTTGATCAAAGCTTGATCCTTTTCCATTGCTTGGGATGCCTGATCTCTGATCTCTTGCAGCTCCATCAACTCTGCATACCTCACCTCCATGGGCTCAAACTCTAGCAACTCCAGCTGTTTCATGAGTTCCAACGTTGGCAACTCAAGTGACATGGGCAAGATTGCCTCTCTTCCGTAGACAAGCCTAAATGGAGAGTTACCCGTGGATCTTTTGGGAGTTATCCTATCAGCCCATAAGGCTGATTTCAGTTTGGTATGCCAAGCCTTCTGATTCTCATCAAGAGTCCTCCTAATGATCCTCAGCAAGTTTTTGTTTGTAGACTCGGCCTGGCCATTACCTTGAGGGTAATAATTTGATGAAGTGCTCAGGTAAATCCCGTTCTTGACAGCCCACTCAGTCACTTTAGATCCGATGAATGCCAATGCATTATCAGAGACTATTGTAGCAGGTACACCAAATCTGGTAGTTATCCCTTCGTAAAAGTCCAAGATGCTAGACTCATTCGCCTCTTTGAGTGCCACTGCTTCTGTCCATCTGGTGAAGTAGTCTGTGGCTGTCAAAATCCATTTGTGCCCTTGGCTCGAATTGGGATTGATGACTCCAATGAAGTCCAAACCCCACTGCATGAATGGCTGATCTACTGTAATTGGATGCAATGGAAGGGCAGCGAGTCTCTCTTTTCCTGTGAAGAATGCACAATTCTTACACCTCTTGATCCATGCATAGCAATCACTGAAGATTTTAGGCCAATAATAACCAGCCTTCATGATTTTCAGAGCTGTCACTCTTGGTGCAAAATGGCCACCAGCTGGTCCATTATGAAATTCTTCCAACACCCTTTGAATCTGACCTGTGTTAATGCATCTCAGCAGCACTCCATTCACGTCCTTCTTGAACAAAACTCCATCAATGATGGTATATGGAATAGCCTGCAACCTGAAGTATCTTCTCTTCGCTTTGCTCATTTCTGGAGGGCACAAGCCCGTCTGTAGGAAATGTATCATATTCTGAGTCCAACAGGGAGTGGACACATCATCATTTTCCTGTTTTTGATCATCTTGTAATAGCAGGACAGCGTCTTCTTCATCTTCTGGGTTGTCTGGTTGTTTGGAAGCGAGCTGCTCACACAAACCTTTGCCTCTTACCAGCTTGGTGATCTTGATCTCAATGTCATACTCCATGACACGGGTGATCCAACCTACCCTTTTCTCATTCAAATCCTTGTTGAGGAGGAAATCCTTAACCCCAGCATGTGAGACCAGCAACTGTATCTTGTTGTTTGAGACTAAATGCTTGAATTTCTTCAAGCTTCTGATTACTGCAAGCACATGCTTTTCAATAAAAGAGTACCTCATTTCGCAGTCACCTAGGCTCTGGCTGAAGAAGGCAATCGGCTGCTCATCATTATCTTTGTTCTGCTGTACCAGAATGGCAGAAATAGTGTCATCACCTCCAAATGCATAGAGGATGAAATCCTTGGAAAAGTCTGGGTTGATGAGAGTGGGTGCCTGGGAGATGGCTTCTTTGATTGCTTCAAAACTCTCCTTGCCTTCTGCCGTCCATTTGAAAGCCATGCTTTTTCTTAACATTTTAGTGATGGGTTTGACAAGGGCTGCAAAATTTGGGACAAACCTCCGAACAAAGTTTATCCTTCCCAGGAAACTCTGAAGGGCCTTCTTGTGGCTTGGCAATGGTAGAGCTCTTATGGCTTCGACCCTCTCTGGATCAATTGCTAATCCCTCCTTGGAGACAATATGGCCAAGGAGCTTCCCTTCATGTGCAAGAAAGATGCACTTCTTAGGATTCAAAGACACACCGAACTTTCTACACCTCTGAAACACCTGCCTGAGGTGAAAGAGATGGTCTGCAGCATTCTTTGAGAAGACAGTAATATCATCTAAGTATATCAGCACTATCTTGTTGATCAAGCCTTTGAATGCCATATCCATAGCTCGCTGGAATGTTGCTCCGGCATTTGATAGTCCAAATGGCATCTTCTTGTAAGCATACGTGCCCCATTTGGTTGTGAAGGCTGTCTTGAACTGGTCTTCCTCCTTTATCATAATCTGATTGAAGCCTGAGTAACCATCAAGTAGTGAAAACCTTTCTGAACCAGCTACGACCTGCAGTATTTGCTCCATGGAAGGGAGTGGATAATGGTCCTTGAGAGAGGCTCTATTCAAATCTCTGAAGTCAACACATAGCCTGATCTCTCCACTCTTCTTTCTGACTGGAACTAAGTTGGCAACCCAACTAGAATGCTTGATTGGGAATATAATTGCTGACTCAATCAGCTTGTCCAATTCTTTCCTCATGAGAGGCTCCATGTGTGGATTGACTGGTCTCTGTTTCTGCCTGATAGGCTTAGTATTTGGGTCCAATTCAATGGTATGCTGAGCTAAGTTGGGATTGAACCCTTTCAAATCTTCATAACTCCAAGCAAACACGTCAGGGAATTCTTGACATAGCTGTATGAACTCATACCTTTCCTGTTCAGTTGTCATCTTTCCAATTTGCAATGGCTTGTTCTCTTCTACCAAGATGGATACCGAATCTTCTCTCTTAACCTGAATGTTTGCTTTCTCTTTTCTAAACTGATCATTGGGATTAAAAATGGACTCCAAGGTGATAAGTCCCTTGGGCAGCTTGTCAGTTCTCAGCTGTATCACCTGGTCACCATATTGCTGTTCCAACTTCTCTTGATTCTTAGCTGAGAACTCAGCTTCTTCTTGCAAGAAGTGGATGATTTGCTGATCATTCTCAAATACTTGCCAACTGACATCGTTATCCGGCACTGAAGGCCTCACAATCACGTGGATGTTTGGCTGTACCTTGTCTTGTTGAATGTTTTCTATAATGTCAAAGGCTGCCCCTACTGCTGCAAGCCTGTCAGCAGCTTGATTCTCTTTCCTAGGGATGGATTTGATGCCAAAGCCCTCAAAATCTTCCATGAGGTCCCACACCCTGTTCTTGTAGCATCTGAGTAGATCATTTTTGGCAGCATGTTGTCCCTTGACCTGATTTACAATCAGCTCACTGTCCCCAAAAACTTGCAAGTTCTTTATCTTTCTCTTGATTGCCCAATGCATCCCTTGCACCAAGGCTTCATATTCAGCAGTGTTATTGGAGCATGCAAATTGAAATCTAAAAGCTGAATAATGCTTTATTCCTTGAGGTGAAACAAGCATGGCTCCACCTCCTGCACCTTGTCTACTCCTTGATCCATCGAAAAACAGCTGCCATACTTCATTGTCATCCTTGTGGTTTGGCTTGGTGATGCTAGGAATAGGTTGACTTTCTTCGTGTATGCAATAGACCCCTAGCTCAGATTCTTCTACTTCTTGATAGGGATCAAAAGCATGCACCTTGCTTGCCCATTCATCAAGAGTCAAATCTGGAATACTTCCAACCTTAGTGTCGGCTTCATCAGTGCCAGGGTGATCTTCTTGATCAAATGCTGAGCAATTGGCATTAATCTGACTTGGAGTATAGGGCTCAATGTGGAAGTCTGCAATAGGTTCTGACCTAATTGTGGCCTTAGTCCCATATCTCGTTCTGAATAGCATGTGAGACCAATCAGCGGACAAATATCCCCCAATTTTGGCAGTGAAATCTCTTGACAAGCAAAGGGCAAAGAGTGGTGGAAGGTCTATGACTGATATATCTTGTAAGACAACAACATTTGGACATGCATGCAAGGTAAGACTCAAATTTCTAATCACTCCAACTGTTGCTATTGCTGTCCCATCCAGCTGCACTACTCCCTTAGATGTTATTTCATACTGGAGCCCTAACTGATCAGCTATCTGTTTAGGCATAACTGAGCTACTTGCCCCGGAATCTATCATGCAATTATGCACTAGCTGATTTCCAATGATTAACGAAACATAGAAAGGGGGAGGCTTCAGCATTCTACCTTGTTGTGCTCCATGATTTCCTTGAGGGTGGGCAGCATTTGTGAGTACCTTCTCCTGCATTTGGACCTGCTGATTCGAAGTTGGCCAATCCTTTATGGCAGCTTGCAGCAGATTTCTTTGGCCTGGGATGGATAGGGATTCCCACATAGATATATTGACGTTTGTCTTCTTCATCTGATCAATGATACTGAATGGTGATGAAGGATCTCTCTGTTGTCCCTTGGTCTGCACATTTGCTCCTTGTATGTGGGCAGCAACAGCTGGCATTTGAGTTGGCCTAGGGGCTGTTCTTGACTGCCCTTGTGCATTTGAAACTGGGTTTTGCTTACCAATCATTTGTGGAGCTGTGGAAGGTTGTGGATTGGCTGGGGCTAACGGTTGTTCTTCACCCAAATTTCTCCTTTTTGACCTTGTGTTGGCAGCAACACCTTGAGAAACTGCCTGATTCATGCCACAGAAATCCTCTGCTTGCCAATTTACCAATGTGGTGTCATTTGGGGCAGGTTGCTGCTGGAATGTTTCTTGTTGTTGGCCGTTTTCTTGATTACTCTCACCCTCCACACCAGCACTTGTTACCATTAAAGCTTGGGTCAAAGCACCATTGAAGCACATGGATTGATTATGAGGCTCATTACATGGAAAACACCAATCATACTCCTGGGCAGTGTTGTTTTGTGCTGGTACTAATGCCTTAGAGGCAGATATGGCATTTGGATTATAGGGCTGGAATGGTTTATTGACAGGAGGCCTTGTTTGATTCATATTTGCAGCTGGATTGGGTGGCCTTTGAGGCTGATATGGCTGCCTATTAGGTTGAGCTTGAGGCTGATACGAAGGTCTAAAACCTGGAGTTTGCTGTCTCTTGAGTGTGACCAGCTCATTACCTAAATTTTGCAGTTGCTTCATGACCTCTTGAAGCTCATTTGGGGCACTTGGAGATGAAGTGGAAGCTTCATTTGAACTTTGATTCCTAGGAGTGGGAATAGGAGCTAAGACAGGTGCTTGACTAGTATTTGGGCTCTCTAAACTTGGATATAATGGCATTGGAGGCCTAGGAGCTAGCTTGCCAGCTTGAATCAGACAATTTTCAGCTCTAATGGCAATACTATAAGCAGCAGGGATAGTTGTGCCTCCCATAGATTGAATCAACATAGAAATATCAGAATTTAAAGCTTTAAGGTAATATAGAAAAGCACCTTCTGCTGTTGGCCTGACTGCCACTGGAATTCTATCCCAAGACCTTTGAAATCTGAAGTTGAAGTCAGTTAGCTGCTCATTGGAAGCTCTCTTGATGGTTGTTAGCTGCTCCAAAAGAGACAAGTTGTCTCCCTTCTCTCCAAATTGATTATGAAGTGCAATACACAGCTGATTCCAGTTTGTGATAGAGCCAGCTTCAAGGCTCCTAAACCATTGCAATGCTTTTCCCTTGAATGAAGACGCCAGCAATTTGACAGCTACTTGCATCTCATTAATCTCATGGATTGCACAAATGTTAGCAATGTCCTTGACATGATCACCAGGAGTGGTCTGATTTTCCCCAGTAAAGTATGGAATGTTCTTCAGTGCTGCAACTGGGATTGGATTTTGTGCATTGAGAGCAAGTGGGCTGCTGCCTGTGAAGTTGACATAGGGGTTCACTGGTTGCGCCATTCTGATTGGTCTTAAAACCCTTGTATACTGAAAGAAAGGCCGCTCAGGTGGAGGAGTTGAAAGAGTTCTGTTTGGTGGAGATGGAGACCTTTGAATCCTTCTTCCTCTTTGCCTTCTTCTTGGAGATAATTGCAGGTATTCAAACAGCACTTCCTCTTCTCCAACTCTTGACCTTGTGATTCTTCTCATAAGCTTTTAGGCCTGAACTGCTGAAACCAATTGATTCTTCCCCTTGGAGTCGCCAGATATGCAAATAATAGCTCTTTTCAAGCAAGAAAATTGCAGCAGATGCACATCAACTTTGCTGCAATAAAAAATGAGACCTCTGGTCCCACCGGGCGTGCCAAAACTGTTAGTGCCGGCACACGGTGGCTTAAAATTTGCTGTTGATAATGAGACACCTATGAAAGATGAAACTCTAACTTCTGTGATCTCCCACCGGGCGTGCCAAAACTGTTAGTGCTGGCATACGGTGGCTTAAAATTTGTTGTTGATAATGAGACACCTCTGAAAGATGAAACTCTAACTTCTATGATGTCCCACCGGGGGTGCCAAAACTGTTAGTGCCGGCATACGGTGGCTTAAAATTTGCTGTTGATAATGAGACACCTCTGAAAGATGAAACTCTAACTTCTGTGATGTCCCACTGGGTGTGCCAAAACTGTTAGTGCAAAATTACAGCACCCCTGGACGCTGATCAGATTTCTAGGTTGATCACTCTTGCATCCAGTGTAATTGCACAACATGGAAACCTCTCTCCAAGTGTGGGACTTGGAAACTGAGAGAGGAATCTCCAGATTAGAGGCTGGTTCCTCAAACTCCTCTGATTTAGATCTATATTTTGCAAAACTACAGAGGTTTAGATCCTAATCCTATTCTAACTTGCAAGGAGACAGGGGTAGAAGTGCAAAAAATTAAAACTAACTAAAGATGGTGATGCACCAAAAGGAGTGGTGAAACATATTAGTCATGCAAATAGACACAGACCAAGGTTCACAACATAAAAACATACACAGACTGATAATGTATAATTTAGCATCTGAAATCAAGCAAATAATACAAACAGAGGATTGAAACCCATTCACAGAGCTTGCATTATCAATTTAATATCAAAATACGCATTACACCCTCAAAGAGGTAAAGAAAACTGTTACAATCCTTGGAGAGGTCTGATACTTCATCAATCCCTTAAAGAAGGTGAAAGAAGAAGTCTGCTATGCCCAAAAAATGTTCCTCTCTTTAAAATGAGCCCAAAACTGGCTTTTAAAATGCAGGGGTCGAACCCAGGGAACAGGAGACGTACAAGGGCATGGGAGCCCATTCTTTCTTGACTGCAGGTGTATTAAAACAGCATGGAGGACCCTACAAACCCATACCCTGTCATTTTGACCGGATTACAGGAGAATGCGACCCATTCTGCATTAACTCTGGTCCCTGGAATGTCATTTCCGGCCATAAATACGCGTCAGATCCGTTTCTCAATTTTCTCCCTCCAGACTGCTCCAAAACGTAAGATTGACCCCGGAATCGTGTAGAGAATTTCACCAGCTTTCCGTTGATATAAAGAACGTGCAAATCCGAGCTCTGGATCAAAAGTTATGGCGATCTGAAGATCTAGGGCACAAAACAGGCGAAAGCGTGTTTTGAAATCCTTTCCCGCGCTCTGCCACCTGGACGACACGTGGCACGTGCTGATTGGACGAGCAGTTCTCTCTCCTCCGTCTTTCGCGGGATTTCATGCTTGTGGGGCCCTTAACTGGACACGTGGCGCTATTTCATTGGTTCAGGCTGACTCTTTTAAAACCTGCCCTTTGACCCTTTTGACCCCTTTTCCTTGAGACACGTGGCGGCTTCTGATTGGTTCTCGGCCCTGCCGGCTTTTTCGCGTACTTCTCCTCCATTTGTCCCGGATGTCCCATTTGATTTTGGGCCCTTTGTGCTCATTTTGGCCGATTCGGCCGGTTCGGGCGTTTTTGGCCCGCTTGTCCCACTTTGCGTCCGGCTGATTGGTTCTCGGACCTGCCCGGCTTTTTCGCGTACTTCGGTCCTCCATTTGTCCCGGATGTCCCATTTGATTTTCGGCCCTTTGTGCTCATTTTGGCCGATTCGGCCGGTTCGGGCGTTTTTGGCCCGCTTGTCCCACTTTGCGTCCGGACTGTTTTGACCTCTTTCGCCCGGTTCGCGCCTTTTCGGCCCGCTTGTCCCGAACTGTCCCTCTCAGCAGTTAGTCGATTTTCTCTCGGTCGAACCGGCATTTCGCGCTCGTCGCGTACTTTCGTCCCATTTGTCCCAAATGCAATTTGGGCCGCCTAGAGGCTTTTCGGCCGATCCGCTTCCATTTGTCCCACTTGTCCCAAATGCTACCTTGAGCAGGACTTAGCCAATTTTTCACATTCTTTCCTGGATCAACCTATTTGCCTTTCTGCAACTTTTTTACATTTTCTCAGAGCTTGCTCCCTGTTTCTTCGGCCAGGGGAGTTAGAAAAATACCTGAAGGGACCCTAGAAACCTGATTTTGCTCTGAATCAATCAATTTGCTTGGGATTTGAATCTTCTGATGCATGTTATCAAAATTTACCCTAGGGGGTGAATTTTGGATAACACACACTTCCACCGATTCACTTACATACGCGAACTCAACAGTTCCTGCTTTCACTTCCAGTGAATGCTATATTTCACTGGCCAATCAATGTTAGAAGTAAGAAAATCAAAGAATCTATGTAGTTAGAGGATCACTCCAATTCAGCTGCCCTCCTATACAACTGTTCTCAGGTTCCAAAATGCACATCCTCCTCTTTTCAATCTTTGGTAAGGAATGTATAATACGTTTTATTTCGGCACACACCACTCAAAGAAAACAAATGAAAATATTATAAAAATATGCCTCCAGTGCTATACGCGACCCAGTCGTTGGTGACTGACAAGAGGCGTTGATCACCCTCCATCCTCTATTGCCTCCGACATTCAGTGTCATGTTGCTAGCTTAAATTGATTTGAATATGAAGCTCAACAGTTTCCACATTGGGTTTATTTGTATAACTTCTCTCTCGCAATGTGAAATAGTTTATTTTCTGGACGTCAGGTAAAACCGAAAATGCATATGTAATTTTTTATTACAATTTTTATAATGACCCAAAAATTGGACTAAATAACCTATTATTCAACTAAACACACTAGATCCACTTTTGACTCTTAAAATGCAATTTTAACGAATTGACAACACATAAAATATAATATTCGACTTAATATCACTATGAGACGACTTTTCACTTATATTGTGAAACGCGACAACATTAACTAGACTAATTTATGAATGAAAACAACACTTATAAAACTTTAATTTATAATATAGCTTAAAAGCTATCAATTAGAAATTAAATAGACCACTCTAAAAGATCACTGAATTTTACTTAAAAGGATTATAAAATCCTTCTTACCTCTGAAAAATAAATGACATGCGTGATCCTATCAAGACTTAATATGTAGAATACCTAAAAACTTAGACAAACCAAATCAATATAGCAACGTGGAGGAAAGACTCACGCATGAGAGAACATATCAACATAGTTTGATATGGGTATCGTCCAATGCAAAGGAAAAGTAAAATCAATGCATCATTGACACGTTGCAGGCCAAAGGAAATACAAGCGGTGAGCTTCAGATCTGTAATAGTCTTTATTTCGAGGTCCACAATGTCGAACTGCAATCAAAGATCGTCGTGAGGGCTTTGCATGGGGATGGAACAAGCTTTATCAAAGACGTGGAGACTTTGCCACCTGTACGTGGTAAATCTACACATTGATGGGTGTGTTGCGTATTAATTTGGCCCCAGATTTGACCACAAGGCACGTGCTGATAAAGAAGAATAGCCAAATGTAAACAATGCTTCCCTCATTAAATTTATTCAAATAACTCTGATTAACATGTTGATAATGGTTTCAGATCAAATCATATTCAAGTGAAGCAAATCTGTAGCAATAAACAAGGATCCAATATATGATAAGAGAGAAATAGAAAATTGTTTGACACTTATAAGGGTGTAGTTCCTCGTATTACTCCACGTTACAAAGAACAAACACAGTTAGGAATAAAACTCAAAAATATATAGCATACAGGTTTGAATCTCAGGTAGTTCTGTTGCTTATACACTATGAAATAAATCTTCGAAAGACTCTCATCCTGCATAGACCTCGAGAATTCATAACTACTCAAATGGATTTGTTCACAGTAATAATCTTCTCACATTGAAAGAATGCAATGCTCTGATACTAATGATAGGTATTAAACAAGTTGTATACATATTTTGTCAGAGCAAAGCAATATTGATTTCTTCATGTATTTTTCTGTTGTAACCGTTACAAATATGTAGGAGACATATATCCTGCTCTGATCCTATAATCTCTCAACATACTAACCAAATAATACTACCTACATATTATTATTGTTATTCACAACAATAACATACTAAACAATATATTATAATGCGTAACAAATAAATTGTAACCTTACTAACAAGATATTAATTACCAATGTAAATACTAATTCCTAACATTTTCAACAACCCTAGTGAGTCTCCATCTACTCAACCCCTATTGGACTCAATCCACGCTTTACATGTTTTATTTCATGACAAATTTATAGCTATGGAATCCACAATCACATCCCTCCAATATGAAATTCAACATCTTAAGGATGTTTTTTAATCCCATGTTTGTGCTCCTTCTACATCTTATATGCAATCTATGTCCACTACATGTCATTTAGTTGAACCTCAATGCATGTCATTGCCTGATCCTCTTATGTTTGAGCACAATACTACGCCACATAACATTCTTACTCAACTCCTTAGCCATTAGTTGATCACTTTACCACCAACTTATTGCTACCCTCCTTATTGGCTTACAAAATATCAAGGTCGTCCATATTGCAACTATCATAGAATCAATGGACATAATGACAATAATTATTATGTTATACAACGTAGGATAAAACATCTTGAGCATCAAGGTTTTATCTCATTTAATTCATGCCCACCTACAACTATTACCCCATGTTATACAGATACTAGTGTGCCTCCTTCTAGTATTTCTAAGGAAGTTCTAGAGAATTCTCTTATTCATTACATGCTTGATATTGACTGCCACTCACATGTGCATAATGATTATCCTCCTACTCAGAAAAATACTATAGTTCCATGACATGATTATCCTATTTTTGATGTTGCTTCTTCTCCACTTAATGAGCATCACGACACCATTTCTCATGCACCTTCTTCGAAAAGACAAGTACCGCCAAAGATGCCACCAGTCAAGCTTTCTAGTCATCCTCATCCACTTCCATTTGCAACTCATTTTTTCAAAGCAACCACTCCTATTACTGGTTAGGACACAATTCAAACTTTGCCTCCATTATGTAAGGCTCCTTCACCATCACCATATCAGCATCTAATCACTTTTGTTCCCAAAATTACTCCTTACATTGATCCACTTACTGTCTTTTGACTAGACCTTCATCGTGTACACATTTAGGGGGGATAGCACTTCACATTCCCCCATCTCATCTTAGCATAGTCACAATCATAATATTTTACGTTCTTATAGATTCATATCCTCGTATTATGCATATTCATCATACATTCTAGTGTCGTCATTAACTAATGACACACTCTTTTGCTTCAGTTCACACTTGACCATTGAGGGCTTACTACACATAAACCCCACACACTGCATTGTAGGAATTACACATTGTGTTTCCTCACACATTACACATCTGAAATATCCCTTGTGGGATACCATGAAAAACTACACAGAATATAGATAAATTGCAGCAAATAGAAAATCTTATTTTCTGCAGTAAATACCCAACTAGGGCAACAAACTGATTTTTATTTTTATTTCTCAAAATACTTGCCCAAAACACATAAAAATTTTCAAGAAGCTTTTTATGATAATAAAGAACACTAGAAAAATATTTTAAGAATTTTTTGAATCATATATGACTGCCAAAAAATTACAGAAAACCCTAGACAACTAGAAAACCTCAAAAATTCATATCTTCTCAAATATTTATGATAAAATTATGAAATTTTAGAAATAACATCTATTAATAATATGAATGAAATCCCAATCACCATACTTGGAAAAATCACTCTAAAAACCCTCCAAAAACCACTATAAAATCCCAAAATGGGTCGTTCCACCTGAAAAGAGGCCAAAAAACCCTCCAAAATTCCTCCAAAAATGGCACCAAAATCTACTCTAATCATTGCGATAAAATACATCTTGAAAACCTCATTTTTTCCACAAAAGGCCCAAAATTCCTCCAAAACCCTTCTCTGAAACCTCTGAAATTGATCTCTGAAAATCAGCCCTGAATTAGTTCCAAATTGACAAGCTATGGTGGATCTTGTACCACCAAAAAATGCTCTACTAGCTAGGAATGGATCTCTCACCACCAAAGCTAGGGTTCCTGTAGGATCTTACTCCATAGGCTAGAAAAAGGAATCAGTAGTTGCTCGATGGAAATCATAAGTGTGTATGCAAGAATGACCTTTATCACTCCCCCAAGCCTCCTTTTATAACTTTTCATTACCTTTTTCCAAGTTAGGAACTCCATGTGGGACTAAAAGTGACTTAAGTGACCCTAATGAAGAAATAGAATAATAAAGTACCATAAGTCACCCCAACCAATAAATAGAACAATAAAGTACCATAAGTCACCCCAACAAAGATATAGAACAATAAAGTACCATAAGTCACCCCAACGAAGAATTATAATATTAAAGTGCTATGAGGTCCCCCCCTTAACGACAAAACCTAACATCTAGTCCCACCAAACCACTTAAACTCATGTTAATGTAAAATTATAACAAATAAGCAAGGTGGTAACAATCATCCATACCCAATATCCTCCAGAGTCTTTAGGCCCTTGGGTATGACCAAGGCTAAGAATAAAATTTGTCCCTTAGGCCCTCGGCAAAGGAAAGGGGACATTACATTTTTCCCTTCCCAAAATTTGCTTGTCCCTAAGAAAATGCAAACTAGGGTGCTGTAAAATCTTCTCTCCCTCTCAAGTAGCAAGCCTCTCCACCGCACTAAGTACTTTGTGATCACTCTACTCCTGAGTCTCCTATGTCTCACTTAAATAATAGATTCTGGCTCTAAGACCAGCTTCCCCTCCTCGTCCAATGCTGGAAACTCCATAGAAGGTACAATATGTTACCCAAGTGCCCTCTTATGGAAAGAAACACAAAATACATTATGTATCTTGTTGTGCTCTAGAAGCTCCATCTCATAAGAAACTACCCCAATCCATTGAGCTACCCTGTATGGACCATAGGACCATGGTTTCAGCTTCTCTGCACCCTTCTTCTTAAGTGAAGACTGCCTATATGGCTGCAAGCATAGGAAGACTAAATCTCCCACCTCAAAGGACCTCTCTACCCTATGTTTATCTACATACATCTGATTTTGTGCCTTCTGAAGGTTCTCCTTGAGAGCTTTATGAATTTCACGGTTCTCCTGTAACCAATCCTGAGATTTGGGAGCTCTGCTATCTGATAAGACCAAATCTACAAATGACATAACATCATATCTCTACAAATCTCGAAAGGGATTCATGTCAATGCTCATCTGATAGGTGGTATTGTAGAAATACTCACCCATATGTAATCGTCTAATCCATGCATGTTGATGACATGTCACATAACTGCGTAAATAACCCTCTAGCCACTTATTAACTATCTTCCTTTATCTGTCAATCTATGGATTGTAGCTAGTGCTAGGATTCAACTCAGTAGTTGCAAGTCTAAATATCTCTTACCAAAAGGTGCTCATGTAGATCTTATCCCTATCACTGACAATACTTTTAGGCAAGCCATGGAGCCTAAAAACACCTGTATAGAATACCTGAGCCATATGTGGTGCAGCATGCCCCTTGGGTAGAGAAAATAAATGAGCATACTTCTAAGTCAACCAATCAACTACCATATATATGCAATCATGCCCATGTACTGAGGGCAGTCCTCAGATGAAATCTATGGATATACTCTCCCATTTCTACTCAGGAATAGGAAGAGGCTGAAGTAATCTTGCTGGAGAATAATGCTCGACCTTGGTTTGTTGGCAAACCACACACTCTATGATATGATTAAGGACATCATATTTCATCCCCTTCCATGCAAATATCTCTTTGATGTACATGTATGTCTTAAAATATCCAAGATGTCTAGTTAATGGTGTATCATGCACTGCTCAAAGGATTTTCTACTTCATCTTGGACCCTTGTACAAGTAAAATCCTATCCTTGTAATATATGAGATCATCCAAGGCCCTGTACCTATCATCCTATCTAATACCATCCATGATCTCACATGTAAACTGATTTTTGGAATACTCAACAAGTATGTGAGCCTTCCAATCTACTAAAACCTTAGACATAAAACTAAGCATAGAGGTAAGGTAATGTCTCTTAGATAAAGCATTAACAACAACATTGTTCTTACCTTTGGTGTACTCTATGTCGAAGTCATAGGTTTTTACCTTGTTCACCCTTCTCTGTTGGCAATCATTGAGATCCTTTTGCCCCAGGAATAACCTCAAGTTGTTGTGATTTGTACAAACCACAAATTTGTTGCCCATAAGGTATTGTCTGAATTTGGCCAAGGCATGCATAATGGCCAACATATCCTTATCATAAATTAAGTACCCTTCTCCACAGGGCTCAATTTCTGACTATCATAAGCAATGGGGTGCCTATCATGCACAAGGACTTATCCAATACCCTCTCCTGATGCATCAAACTCAAGTACAAATGGGTGAGAGAAATTTGGAAATGCAAGACGAGACATGAGCTCATCACCCCCTTGAGGTGGTCAAAAACCTATTGTGCTACTTCGGACCAAGAAAAGGACCCCTTCTTGCTTAAATATTTCAATGGAGCATTCAACTGAGAGAAGTTCTTCAAAAATCTTCTGTAGTATGTGCATAGTCCCAAGAACCCTCTCAACTATGTCAATGTCCTAGGTGGTGGCCATTCCAAAATTGCTTGTATATTTTCCCTTTCAACCTCCACTACCCCTCCACCAATCACGTATCCCAAATATAATAGCTTTGTCATGCCAAACTCACACTTAGAAGCTTTCACATATAGTGAATTGGCTTCTAATATACCCAATACCTCATCAAGATGCCTAGTATGATCCTCCCAAGTCTTGTTGTAGACCAATATGTGTTCAAAGAAAATAAATACAAACTTCTACAAGTGGCAATTGAACACATGGTTCATGCAAGACTAGAAAGTGGTTGGTGCATTAGACAAACCAAATGGCATCACAAGAAACTCAAAGTGACCATAATGGCATCTGAAAGTTGTCTTATGCACATCTTGCTCTTTGACCTTGATCTGGTGATATCTAGATCGCAAATCTATTTTAGAAAAATAGATTGCCGCTTGTAGCTCATCTATCAACTCATTAATACATGGCACTGGATAATTATTTTTAATTGTTTTCTTGTTCAAGGCATGGTAATAAATGCACATCTGCATGGTTCCATTCACCAACACTACTGAAGAAGCAAAAGGACTAGAGCTAGGTCTAATATGCCCCATCTTAATGATCTCATGGATAGCCCTCTCAATCTCATCCTTAAACCATTTGGGGTGATGGTAAGGAGTAGTAACCACATGTCTAATGTCCTCAAGCTCAATCACATGCTCAAATCCCCTATCTGCAGGTACACCTAGAGGTATGTCACCAAAAATTACACTATGCTTGTCTAATAGGCCCTGGATATCAACATGATACTCTAGTTGCCCATCCTCTGACTTCTTGGCTGAAACCAAGCATTGCACTACCCAATCAACCCCATTGTTCCTGTGAATCTTTTCAATCCTCTTAGTTGTAACAACCCTAGGTGCATCTGTAGATAAACCTATCAAAGTCACATTCCTCCCTTCAGACCTAAACTTCAGCTCCATCATGTGAAATTTAGTCCGAAACTCACCAAGGGAATGGAGCCATTGTACTTCAAGCACAAGGTTGGTCTCTCTAATACCAACCATATAGAAATCATTGGTAACTATATAGTTACCCATCATGATGCTCAACTGTGGAACCCATTGCATGCATCTCATAGAATCTCCATTGGCTACAACCACGTTGAAGCCCTCAAAATCTTCTGTCTGTAATCCTCACCTCTCAACCAATGAGGCATCAATAAATTTGTGGGTTTCCCCACTATAAATGAGTACCATTACTCGCTGACCCTGTAAAACTCCCCTAACTCTAAATGCCTTGTACCTCTGGGTACTAGACAAAGTGCCAATAGTCTCATGGGGGAAAGTCTCACTCTCCTGCTCAACACCTACATTATCCAATGCCTCTCCATCATCATCCTCCAATCCCTAGGTTTCCAACTCCTCATCACCATCACTCTCCTCAAAGACCTCTATGAATTGGGCCTTCCCTCTACCTCTACAATCATGTCTTGGAACCCAAGGTGTGTGGCAATTGAAAAATAGTTTCTTTCGCTTCAACTCATATTTGTCCTCTCTAGATATGAATGGTTTCTTCATTGCATCTTTCCTATTGGAGGCCCCTTAGGTTGTGAACTGTCGGGTCTAGAGGGAAGTACCTTAGGCTGCACTCAAGATGGAAACCTCGAATTTGAAGTGGATAACTCTAAGTCTTGTGCCCTCCTAATAGCCTCATGTAAAGAAGAAGGCTCAAAGGCCTTCACAAATCTAGCTAAAGCATCCATCAAATCTGCTATGAACAATGAAGTCAACCTCATCTCCTTAACATCAGGTACCATGACTGATAATCTTTGAAAATATACAATATACTGATCCAAAGAACATGTCTACCTCAAATGAGTCAACTCCCTAAAATTCATGTCAGGGTCCCTCATGTCAAATCTACTCACTAGCCTTTGTGTGAACTATGCATAAGTATCAATATGTATGTGCCCCTGTGTAATTGGTCCATGATGTCACCAGTCATGTGCATCTCCCTCAAGATGTAAGATTGCAAACTTAATTTCATCCTCCTCACGCATGAGATTCAATTCGAAGTATGTCTTCAACTTCTAAACCTATGACTATGCGGTACACTTCTTAGACCCATTGAACTATGGAATGGATATTTGTCCTAATCTCCTCTGTAACTCGGGTACCTTCGGCTGATGATCTCTCTTGGGTTTGCTACCAATCTTCATTTTGAAGTACACTTGGAATGACATGTTATCTCAGAAACCCTGGCTCAAGGATTAGTACCTTTCCCAACAAGAATCCTCATCCAGTACATTTGTTTCCTACCTTACCTATGTAACTTATGGATCGTTCAAGAAGAGGGTTCGTGAATCCCCAAAGACCTGGTAGGAGTGTAGGGAGATCGTCACCTTGTATTTCCACTCTCACCTCTATGGACCAGTTGTCCCATACTATTGGTTTCCCCCTATCTGTATGAGTATCAATCCTATTATGTGGTAATCTCTTAGTGAGTTATCTCAAATAGAGATTGGTATTCCTATTGCTTCACCATGTTGGTAAATAATCATTTCATCAACTCAACACCCATATCTTCTTCATTGTCACCCATCTTTTCAACCCATCAAGCTAGAGAAACAACTTCTCCGATACCACTGAAATATCCCTTGTGGGATATCACGCAAAAGTACATAAAATATAGATAAATTGCAGTAAATAGAAAATCTTATTTTCTACAGTAAATACCCAACTAGGGTAACAAACTGATTTTTATTTATATTTCTCAAAATACTTGCCCAAAACACATAAATTTTTTTAGGAAACTTGTTATGATAATAAATAACACTAGAACAATATTTTTTGAATTTTTCGAATCATATATGACAGCCAGAAAATTATAGAAAACCCTAGACAACTAGAAAACCTCAAAAATTCATATCTTCTCAAATACTTATGATAAAATTATGAAATTTTGGAACTAACATCTATTAATAATATGAATGAAATCCCAATCACATGACCTAGAAAAATCACTTTGAAAACCCTCCAAAAATCACTGTTAAATCTCAAAATGGGTCGCTCCACCTGAAAAGAGACCAAAAAGACCTCCAAAATTCCTCTAGAAATGGCACCAAAACCTATTCTAATTGCTGTGATAAAAGAGATTCAAAAACCCTCGATTTTTCTCCATAAAAGGCCAACAATTACTCCAAAACCCTTCTCTGAAAACTTTGAAATTAATCTCTGAAAATCAGCCTTGAATTAGTTCCAAATTGACAAGCTCAGGTGGATCTTCCACCACTGAAGAATGCCCTGCTAACTAGGAATGGATCTCTCACCACCGAAGCTAGGGTTTATGTAGGATCTTACTCCACAAGCTATAAAAGTAATCTGTATTTACTCCATGTAAATCATAAGTGTGTATGCAAGAATGACCTTTATCACTCCCCTAAACCTCCTTTTATAACTTTTCATTACTTTTTTCCAAGTTGGGAGCTCCATGTGGGACTAAAAGTGACTTAAGTGACCCCAATGACGAAATAGAATAATAAAGTACCATAAGTCACCCCAAAAAAGAATTATAACATTAATGTGCTATGATGTCCTCCCCTTAACGACAAAACATAACATTTAGTCCCACTAAGACACTTAAACTCATGTCAATGCAAAGTTATAACAAATAAGTAAGGCGGTAACAATCATCCATACCGAATAGCCTCTAAAGTCTTTAGCCCCTTGGGTATGACCAAGGCTAAGACTAAAATTTGGCCCTTAGGCCTTCAACGAAGGAAAGGGGACATTACAACCTCATACACCATACATTCTACATTTATTCTACAATATTTTGACATTTGTGCATTTAAATATCATATATCATCTTACTCTTCATCACATACAAGTTTAGCATTACCCATCCTACATACTACATTTACTAGCCTATCTATATACACTATACATATTGCATTTTACATATTCTACACACGTTACATTACACATCACATCTTTACACATTCCACTCATCACATGGTCATTTTTCATCCTTATATTTACTACAATGTCTTCTACGCGCTGCACTCATTACCCGATGATGCACTTTAGGTCCTTAGTCCACACTCAATTGCTGAGGGATTACAAATCAAATGGACCTTAAAATCATCACGCATTTATCATTGCACTTTTCATCATGTGACATTTCTAGGATAGTGACATACGCTATAGGTTAAATCATCACCTACTCTATTTCATCTTGTCATGGTATACACTTTAGGCTACATCACCACTCCTTTTTATTACATCTTGTAGTGGTATACGCTTACATTATCACTCATACATTCATCTTCTCGTGATATGCCTAGGATATATGGTTTATGCCCGTCACTTCTACATGTAGCACATCATCATCACTGGGCATATACACACTTATCACAACGTGCTAGAAAAAACATACATACTACTCGACCATTTCCCGATGACGCATTCTCATTTACGGTTCATTCTTGAATGCTAAGGGGGAAAACAAAATGAACCTCACTACATACATTTCCATTCACTCAGGGGGCATGTGGCTCCTATCACTCCTTTTTGCATTACATTCCATCCATCCATAACATATTGCATATTATGGTTTCTTTTATTTTTGCTTACTTTTGTTTGTTCATGGTCGCTTTATTACACATGCTAGTTTGATTACTTGTATTTCATTTATCTATATCATCCACTCATGCATGTTCATGTCTTCTTCTAGTTGTGATCATAGATACATGTCTCTTACACACAACATGGATGCTCGCCTTCTACCCTTCCTACACTGGCCGATGGGGGCATCCACATCCATTTATTACAAGTGCTATTGTTTCATTTTGTACTTAGCACTTTACATTACCTGGTTATACACCGTTTTGACATGATAATGGGTGCTTCATGTGCAACGTTTGTTATGTAGGGATATTGGTTTCCATACTTGTTTGTTACATTGTTTGTTATTGTTTGTGGGCCTTGCCCTTTGTTTGGTATGCACACTTGTTTGTTGTTTGCAGTAATCATGGCCATGCATGTCTTGCGAAATTGTGAGTGATGTCCCATGTTTACAACCCACTTTTTGTGGCTTCCTTTGTCTTCTTGTGTGTTTACTACATTTCTTAGTAGATTTTACATTGATTGTTTAGATTACACATTGTTTTATATATAAATCCATGTTTGTTTACACTTGTCTTTGGTTAGCCTTCTTGTTTGTGCATGCCTTGGTTTTTACCAAGCACTTTCCAAGTTATAGTGTACACGCGATTGGTCCTCTTTTGGGGCCACATGTCTCCTATCAGCAACATCGTATGTGCCCCCAAATAGGGGGGACATAATTTGGGGGTTTTTACATACTAATACAAAGATTTTACACTAGTTTGGTTTAGTTATATACAAGGAGTGGTTTTAGACCAGTCTACGAACCCCATACAGAATGACTTTTACAAGACCTGGCATCCTTAGCATTCTGGGTGTCCTTAGCATTCTGGGAAGTAGTTGAAGGCTTGGAGGTTACAGTGGGTGTACCTCTCTGCACTAATTTGGCTAGTGACGTACAGATTGCCTAAAAAACTAGGACGTACAGAGATCTCTAACCACACAGTCAGGGAAGCAGTTAGATCTTGGAGGACACAGAGCATTTTCTCCTTACACTTCTTTAGCCTATGGTGTGAGATCACCCAAAAAACTCACACTACAGGATATCCTTCTACACTCTCTTTCTTGACATGGATCAAGTGCACGTGTTCCATTTACATTTTTCATTTGCATTTGCATATTTTACATTTACAAACTTTCATACACATGTATCTTTTACATTGCACTTTTACACATACATATTTGAATACTTGATTTTTTTTCTCATTGTAGTTCTAATTATATGAGAAACAAGCAGTTAAATGGGGGTAACAACAACAACAACGTCAACAACGACACTTCGTGATAACACACACTTTACTAACCATGCAGGTACATCACACACAATAAAAACTACACACGTGTTCCGCCCTAGGTTCACTTTCATCACTTTTTCTTTGCACATTTTTCATCTTTAGTTTCCACACTCCATCTTTTTATCATTCCACACTTTGTCTAGTCCTTCGGCGTGTTTTCTACTACACCCTTCATGGACACTAGGTACACATCTCTATCTACTTTATGTTACCGACCTTTCCGCTCACCAACATAAAGTGGGGGAAAATGTAGACACAAAATTATGCACTTTAGATTATTTAGTCTTGGACTCATACTATTATTTAGAGGGTTTTTGAGTGAAGAAAGTTCTAATTAACCCCCATCCTTTTGCCATCTTATTTTGTTTTACTTCGTCATTACTGACCTTTTGCACCCACATGCACAGTCAACTTCTATAATCCCGCATTATTTTAGCCTTGATTGGGGCTCCCAAATTTAGTATTGGGGCACCCATGGGCACCCTGGTCCCACCAGGGGCACCCCGATCCTTTTTACACTTTTCCGCCACTTTTTTTGCTCTTTCTATTCGTTTGAGATCTGTATCTTTCTTATGGTCAGCTATTTCGGGGTTCATTATGAAATTAGATCAAGAGAACCCTATAAATATAAAGTTATGAGACCATAATGAGGGACCTAACATCACTTACTACTATCACTTGCCTAGAATTGCATCCATCTATTACATTACATATCATTTACATCCACGTAGCTCCATCACAAGGCACAAGGTTAGGACATCTGCATCACACTTCATAGGGGGAGGAATTCGATTCTATTTCATGCACATATTCTATTACATTTTCTACATGTAGTTATTGCTCGCTACTTCATAAAGTGCAACTGACACAAGAGCAACCTAGGGCATGTTCACACACACACACACATAGAACTACATTGGGTCTAAGATGTATTGCAACACTCAGTTAGTAAGTCCACCATTGTGACAGTTGAGGTCAGTCTGATCCCTTCATTTGTGATGCAGCCTAGAATTTACCACGAACAACCCAAGCGAGCTGGCAGATCACCCAGCTTGAGCTGAGAGCTCACCCGAAGCGCACAAAGGTACCAGACCCCTCCTTAGAGTTGATTGTACATGATGTGAACATGATGAAGATGTAATGTATTCATATCCATAAATAGCATAAATATTCCACAGAGCATATTCTAGATCTATATCTAAAATAATCATGAATTAAGTGATAAAAATAATGAATTCAACCATGCAAGAGTCAGTTATAGTCATGTTTTACACCATTATTCACCCAATACACTCCATTATATTAAAACACAATAAATACAGAAGCTTCTTACAATAAGTAGTATCATAAGTTTATGCGTGCATCAGATCTAGCAGCATAACTTCACAATAGCTCATACAAAGTGTGTCTTTAACTACATAGATTAATACATAGTTATAATGGTGGGGATTTACCCTTCACCGCTTATGCACTTACAAAAATAGGTCGCATGCTAAAAATAGTCTTGCGCCTTTATAATAACATGCACACATGCAAGTGCACTAATAATAGATCTCTTATAGTTAACTGGCAGTAGTAATCCTATTATTAACTCAAACTCATGCATGGTCCTTAGTAGAAGTTCTTCCCAAAATAGGATTTGCATGTCGCGCAAGTCTCCATCCCGTTGTGTGCTCCATACGCTATCTCCAAAAATAGCCTGTAACCATGAAAATGGCCAAGTCCTGAATCAATCTATCTTTTGCGCTTGTTTCCTTCTCTATCCTTTCGTGCCTTCAAATGACTTGCTAGTCAATCTTTTGTGTGCCCTCTCTTTAGTGACATATTATATCTGCTCAACAATTTGCATTTTTCTTTTTTAGGGTTTGATGTTTCTTTGGGGTCTTATGGTTCTCCTTCATCTTGTATTATCAATGACATCCAACACGGGACATTAAAGTTGATGTGACAGACAGTGAGGGTTTTAGACAACCTCTCAGCCCTATGAAGATCAATTTCAGAGCTTTTACACAGATCAGGGCACCCAAATTACAAACTAGAGTGCCCATAGGCACCCAATCCTTCTCCAAGTGCTCTAGTCCAGCTAGATCCTCCATATCCATCCTCTTCGGGATTTCTACACAGTTGTTCCTACCTCTGGATTTTCCAATCATCATTGTGACACAGTCCTGTGAGAATTTGTTATTCTATTGAGTTATTTCCTCTTATCGCCTGACACATTAGGGTTAGCCACTCCCTCAACATTGTTATCTATATCATTTACAGCATTCCTTATAAGCAATTATCAACCTTAAGTACCTGAAACACTTCTTTCCACAGCACCCCTATGATTATCCACTTAAACATCATCCTTATCTACCCTATCGTGCATCACAACCATTACTCCTCCAACACACACCTATCATCATACCTACATACGCATTCCTAAACTAACTTCATAAGATGTGTCAGCATCACATATTCTCTTCCATGTACCTTCACCTGATTCACCCCACACTAAAATTATGTGTTATACTTTGTACATCAATCTATCAAATAGTAATCAAATCCTCATCTTGAACACGCGTTATGGAAAACAAGTACATATCAATAAAACATAATATGTTAAAGGGAAATCCGCTCGCCAATCATAAAGTGGGGAAAGACTACCTGTAGTCACAAAATCATGCAATTTAGACAATATTTAGCCTCAGTCTCATACTACTGTTTAGAAGGTTTTTGAGTGAAGAAATTACTAATTAACCACAATCGTCTTTTGGCCATCTTGTTTTATTTTATTTCATCATTACCGACCTATTACACCCATATGCCCAGTCAGATTCTGTCATCCCATGTTATTTTAGCCTTAACTTGGGCGCCCTGGTCCCACTAGGGGTGCCTTGGTCCCTTTTGCACTTTCCCACCACTTTTTGGGCTCTTTCTAGCCATTTGAGCATCTTTATCTTTCTTGTGGTCAGGCCCTTTACAAGGTTAATTATAGAAATTAGATCAAGATAACCCTATAAATATAAATTTATGACACCATATTGAGGGATTGAGCATCACTTACTACTATCACTCCATCTAGAGTTACATTAATCTATTACATTAGATATCACTTGCATCCACATAGCTCCATCATCAAGGCACAAGGCTAGGATATCTGAATCACACTTCATAGCAGAGGAGGGATTCTATTCTATTCCATGCACACATTCTACTACATTTTATACACATAGTTATTGCTCGCTACTTCACAAAGTGTGACTGGCACAAGAGAAATCATACAGCATGTCTCATACACACTTGCACATAGAACTACATTGAGGTCTGAGATGTAGTGCATCACTAGGTTAGTAAGTCCACCATTTTGGTAGTTGAGGTTAGTCTAATCCATTCATTTGTATTATGTTTTTAGGGTTTGATGTTTGTTTTGGGGTCTTCCATGTTTCTCTTTCATCTTGGAGTATTAATGATATCTAGAAGTAGGACATGAAGAAGTCTGATGTGACACACAATGAGGGTTTTGGGTCATCTATCAAACTAGTAAAAACTAGTTTTAGAGATTTTGTACAGACCAAAGCACCCATATTGTAGACCAGAGTCCTTGCAGGTGCCCCAGTCCTCCTTTAGGCTGCTCCAGTCTAGTTAGATCCTCCAGATCCATCCATTTTGGGACTTCTTGATAGCTCGTTCCTACTTCCTGATTTTTTGAGTCATCATCTGCGACACTATTATGACGATGCATCCTGTTATTCAGCTAAGTTCTTTCCTCACTCCCTTTTGCATATTATGGATTAACATTTCCTTTTGCATAGTTTCTTAGGTCATTTACATAGTTTCTTTACTGCATTTATTTACTTCATTTACAATTTCTCATAAGTTAGATTAACTATCTCCATACCGCATATTAGTTAATTTTATTTAATCACTCCTTATAGGCTTACAAAATATCAGGGTCGTCCATATTGTAATTATCATCGAATCAATGGACATAATGACAATGACTATTATGCTTTACAACGAATAATCAAGCATCTTGAGCGTCAAGTATTTATCTCATTCATTGCACCACATTGTGTTGCATGCCCATCTACAAATGCTACATCTAAATGGGATCCTAAATCTACTCCTTCTATGTCCAATGAAAATCATGTCATTAATTCTAAATTTCCTTCTTCAGTTAGTCAAGCACCGCTTATTCAACCCATTCAAACTAAGCAATCACCTCTAAAGGTTCATCTTCCATCACCTCATCGATCGTCTACAACATTACCAATTCAAACTAAGAACCTCCTCTAAAGATCGATACAACTCCTCCATGTCTCAAGTCTTCTGTGGTAAATAAGTAACCACTCGATATACAAGACTAACAAAAATCTGGCTAGCCTCTGTCAACTTCCATCACTTAAGGTTCCTTCACCATATCCACTTCTGCCTCCACTCACTTTTTCAAACAAACTACCCCTTATTATGATCCTAATGACCCATTTAAAAATATGTCACAATGGTAAGCACCTTCTCTCATTGGTGCATAGATCTCCATTACTCACATAGTTGGGCGGCATAATTCTTTCCCCCCTTTTAGCATCACAAGGTGGCTATTATTTTCTACTATTACACTCAATGCTTCATGTTTCACATCTTTGAGAAATATTGCATGACTTGATACATTATTATATCATCATTCCCCGATGACGCACTCTCATGATTTGGTTCACACTTGACTGTTGAGGGCATACTATATACATAAACCGCATATACTACACACTATGCATTTTCACACTCTTGACACATTCACAGTACATACTTCTCATCACTTGGCCACATTACACATTTTACAATTGGCACATTTACAACATATATCTCTAGCATTGCTTAGTCACACTACACATTACACACCTCTTACAACATGCATGACATCTTCCTCTCATAACTTCTATCACACACTAGGTGCAATACTCACTATACACACTCACGTTACATCATACACGTTGCGCTCCTTACCCTATGACATACTCTACTTCTATGGTTCATACTCGTCTGCTAAGGGTCAAAATCTATAATGAACCCCACTACACTCACTCACGTATTTTTCACGTAATACGCTTTATCAGTCGTGTCTTTCTAGCGCACATGTTTAAACCATTTCCTGATGACACATACTTGGTCTATGGTTCATTCTCGACTGCTGAGGGGGCACGTATAAATGAACGTCATCACATGCATACTCATTTGCATTAGCTTAGGGAGCACACAACTCCTATAGTTCACTTTTCATTCCATTCCATCTCATCCACAACATACTACATATATTCATCGCATTTACTCTTGCTTTCTTAAATGCTTACATGTACACTTTATTATACATGCTAGATAAATATCTTGTATGTCATTATCTTTATCATATACATATGTGTGTCCACTTGCTTTCTAGTTGTGATCATAGCTTCTACAAATCCACACACACAACATGGATGTTTGGCGCAATACCTATTACCAGTCCCATAACGATTCCTGGGGGCATCCACTTTCGTACACTACAAGTGCTATTGTTTCATTTTTTATAGCACACTACTATATTGGAATATACACATTTTGACATACATTTTATCATAACGAGTGTTTCCTGTGCAACATTTACTTTTTAATTATATTTTCTTCCATGGTTGTCTGACATCTTGTTTGTCACTATTTTTCATTGTTTTCTCTTTGTATGCCATTGTTTGTGGCCTTTGCCCTTTGTCTTATGTGCACATTGTCTTCTTTCAGCCATTTCGGCCTTGATTTTCTTACAACATATTGAGTGATGTACCATGTTTACAACCCACTTTTCTCAGTCTACATTGTCTTCTTACATGTTAGCTTGCACATTATCTACTTCCATGTTCGTTACATATTGTTTACTACATGCATTTTTATCTTGCTTGCATTAATACTTGTTTTCCAACCACTTTGTTTGTGTGTGCCTTAGTTTCTACCAAACACGCTCCCTCATCAATTTCAGTACAATAGTTGTTCCTCCTTTGGGATGCATACTCCTCAGCGACGTCGCATGCACCCTAACAAGGGGGAATCATTCGGATGAATCAGTCACCCCATATAGTAGTCTGCAGTCATCACACAACACAGCACAATACCAATACAACATATTCATCAATCTCAAATAGGGCTCAAAATCTAACTTGGGTGCTCAACACAACACAGACACTAGTGCTCAGAGAAAGAGAGTAGTTCCTGGGCACCCTTGACTCTTCCTAGACACCTGTGACCTGGGAGAAGTTACACAACATTTTCCACTTTAGCATAATTTTTAACACTTCACACAACGGCTTTTACAGGGCACATAGTGATAAGAAATTTTCATATAATAAATGAATAATTTGTAGAAGATAACACAACACAAGAGACATGGGGGGCCAAGATGTCCAAATATTCAATATGCATAATGATACCCTTAAGGTAGGGAAACACCATACAATTGCTCCTTAAGGAAGGAGTAACTCCACAATCTCCCAAGATGGGAATCCACTTCGAGGGGGACACCTCCAATATACCTCTACCAAGTACAAGACTCAACTCATACATCCTAAAATTGATACTTACATCCCTTATATAGACATACATTACTCTTAATAGATGGGTAATACCTAATCCCAACGTAGGCCAACTCATTACCCACTATAACTAATTCCTATGTGACCCCATATAACTAACTAAGGGGATGTGTGCCACATGTCGACATCTCCATCAACCCATATACATTATATTATCATATCCCAAGGTATATACCATTGCCTCCCTCTTTGACATGTTTTGTCCCCAAAACATAAGAAGAAACCATATAATGAGTGTGCTTTAAATTATTGCACACTTGTCGCCATGCTCGATCATCCAACCACCCATATGAAATCCTAGTGGGTGATGTTGCTCCAAACCTAATTCCATATTCCATTGTGCTCATCTGATTCCATCCTAGTCCATATGTGTTTCTCCTCAGCATCCATGCATATCCATAATGATTATTCCTGTGATTCGATGTCATACAATTATTGTTCCATTGATTCCATGTATAGCCAAAATTATTACTCCTCCAATTCCCTATATATCCATATACATTGATGACCTCATGCGTCCTAACATGTCTCCATGATTTTTTCATCTCATGATGATGCGGGTGTCTATATGGTGCAACCTTAGTATGCTTAACCTTATCAATCTTTTCCTCTACTTTCTTTTCCTCTTAGAACTTGTTTGTTATTTATTTTTTCTCTTGAGTAGAGAAATTATTGTTTACTTTTTCATCATCCTCTCCTTCTGATTCATCCTTATTCCCTTCTTCATCATCTTCAAATTCATCTTCATGATCCAATTTTACATTACTTTTTTCCTAGCTAAGTGTGATATCTTGCAATGTAATTTTCTTTCTCTTGTACAATAATTTCATGAATTTCTTTTACACATTAATATTAATTGTTCCCAATGTCTCTAACCAAGGATATCTAAGAAAAATATCCATACCATCCATACCTAAAGCATAAAAATCTGAATGTAAAACATGTTTATTAATAGAAAGCTTTAAATCTTCAAAAACTTGAATCTGCTTACCATCCATTTGAGATTCCTTGATATGCTTTGCTTGAACATGTAGATGTTGAGTTACATCCATATTGATGAAGTTATATTTTCTACTAGGGTTTATGAAAACAATTACCTTTTTCCTTTGAATGTGCCCTTCAAACTGAAATATTGAAGCTTCCTTCCCTGGAGATGCATTATTTGAACTTGTATCTCGATCTGTTGTCTCTCCTTCTAAATCATGTGTAGCAGCTTCAACCTCAACATTTTCTTCTTCTTCTTCTCCTTCTTCTTCTTCTGATATTTCCTCTTCCTCACTATTATCATTAAATTCTTCTACTTCCTCTTGTTTTTCTTATTTTGTTTCCCATCTATCCATGAAAACTTGTTCCAGTTCCTCCAAAGACCAATTAGACTTTTCCTTTTCTAACTCAGAAAACCAAATATGTACAGGGACACTAATCCAAAACTTGAATAACCAAATATATGATGGTCTAGATAATTTATCCCTAAATTTGTTCCACCATTCTCTAGCATCAATCCTGTCATCTCCAAAAAAAGTTACAATCCCCATGATCCACAAAACAAGGGTTTTAGGAATAGACCCTTCTGATCAAAACTTATTCTAACCCTTTTGGCTAAAGGTCAGCCAAAACTCAAAAATCACATAACACAAACCCTAATTTAATTTTTGAGAGATTTCTGAAAATGTAAGAAATTCAAGAAAATTCCTACAATTGTGGTTTGTGGAGCAAAATATTGAAAAAACATAAAACTGCAATAACTCTGACAAAATAAATCTAAAAAATTCTAAAATTTTAGTGGTATCACCTTTGAATATATTAACATCAACCCAAAAAAAATTATTTCCTATTTCAATTATTTCTAAAAAATGCATCCTGTAAAGCAAATCTAGGGAAAAACCTAAAAATGCAATAACTTCCACAAAACACCTCGAAAAATTATGAAATTTGGACTATATCTTTCTAAAACCATTTTTCAATTCAGGTAAAAAATTTGAGAAAAAATCATAGCCGATTTCAAAATATATATGAATCTCTAAAATTATGGTTTGGACCCAATTTTTGCCGAAATCGATGCTTTGATACCACTTTATAAGAAATTTGCATATAATAAATGAATAATTTGTAGAATATAACAAAAAATAAGAGACATGGGTGGGAAAAGATGCCCAAATAAAGAATATATGTAGAATAATACCCTTAAGGTAGGGTAACACCATATAATGCTCCTTAAGGGAGGAGTAACTCCATAATCTCCCAAGATGTGAATCCACTTCGAGGAGGACACCTCCAATATATCTCAACCAAGTAGAAGACTCGACTCATACATCCATGCAATTGATACCTACATCCCTTACATAATGATACATCACTCTTAATAGATGGGTAATACATAATCCCAATGTAGGCCAACTCATTACCCAATATAACTAATTCCTATGTGAACCCATATAACTAAGGGGTTATGTGCCACATGTCGAGCATCTCCATGAACCCATATACATTATAATATCACATCCTAAGGTACATAGCATACATAGTGTGTTTAGATGATATTTTGGTTTTCAGTGCTACATGGGAAGAACATCTAACTCATTTGAGAAAAGTCTTGCAAATGTTGAAAGAAAAGCGGTTGCCATGCAACATGAAGAAATGTGATTTTGCAAAACAATCATTAGCCTACTTGGGTCTTTTGGTTGGAGAATTGAGAGTGGATCGTGCAAGGGTTGAGATTATCACTAATTGGCCCTTGGCTAAGAATACCGCTGGGACAATAATTTTTGTTGAAGTACAGTACATGAAGAAGTTTATTCCAACTTTTTCCAACATGGCTGCACCTCTACATATGGTTTCAGCAAGTGGTAGGAGTTTTCCTTTTTCACATTTTCACATTTTACATACTTATTACACATTTTGATCATACACACGCATATTTGACTACTTGTTTGTTCTTCTCTTTTGTACGTCTGTCTTTATGGCAAGCGGTAGTCACATCATCACACAACATCACATCAATAACATCAATCACAATCAACACATCAACAACAATTGACATCGACAATAGGTATAATCACGACATCGATGCATACGCTCTCAACCTAGGGTCGTCGTCATCATCATCATCACTTTTTACACTTCCTCCTCTTTAGCATCCATGCTTCACATTTTTATCACTCCACATTTTTTCTTGCCTCTCAGCATGCTTTTTTCCATCGATCTACATGGTTATCAAGTACGCATCTCTTATCTACTTTATGTTATCAATAATTCACTCAAAAACATAAAGTTGGGGCAAATGTAGACACAAAATCATGTACTTTGGGTATCTATCTAGTCCTGATCACATACTACTATTCATATGATTCTTAAGTAAGAAAAGTACTAATTGACCCATGTATTTGACCACCTTTATTTACTTTATGTTACCACTTTTGGCCTTACACTCTTACTTGCCCACTCTGAATTTTTATACTTTGGCATTTCTCACCATGGACACCAATGCCCAGCCAAGATGCCAACGCTAGGCACCCCTAACCTCTTTGTACTTTGCTCACATCTTTTGGGTCCTTTTTAGTTGTTTGGGCATTTTATCTTTTTGGTAATTAGCCTTTTTAGGGTTAATTACAAAATTTAAATAAGGGAATCGTATAAATATAAAGTTATGTGACCATGATAAAGGACCAAGCACTAAGCATTAGCTATCACCACCTAAGGTTACATTCAAAAGGCTATTCTAGAGCATTCAAACATCCATTCTAGCATCCATTCAAGGGCAAGGGACTGTATTCTTCTGCATATACTTCATAGGAGGAGAATTTCATTCTATTCCATGGACAAATCTACTTACATCTTCTACATCTAGCTATTGCTCCCTATCAAGTGCGACATGCACAAGAGCCACTTAGGGCACAATTTTGCACATACACACCTATAACTATATTGGGTCTGAAATGTAGTGTAGCGCTCATTTGTAAGATTACTTGTTTTACAATTGAGGAAATTTTGACCCCTCATTTGCATTATTTTCTTTTTGGGATTTGATGTTCTTTTGAGGGTTTTGCTAGTTATCAGTGACATTGGCGAACTTGGTGCAACATACTAGAGACAAGAAGTGAAGGATATCGAAGACCTTACGACCAGTCAAAGATGATTTTCTAAGTTTTTTGGTAGTCACAGGCATCCAGAACTAGTATGCAACGCTTGCAGGCGCCCCTGACCCATCTTGGGTGCCCCAGTCTAGCATATTCCAGCATCTCTATATTTTTCTGGGTCTTATTGGGACAACCTGCACTGCGGATTTTCTAGTTTGTCACTTTGACACATGTCAGGGAAAATTGTGAAACAACTAAGTCATTTTATCACCTCTTTGCCCTTAATGTTTTAAATCTTAATTGTTTACTTGTTTGGGTCAAATTTATTCTTAGTGCATACATATTTATTACAATTATTACATACTTAGATTAGGCACATTTATTCATTTACAAATATTTTTCTTAATCACCCAGAAGAGGATAGATCTGAAGGGTGACCTTGAGGAGAGGCAAAGTGGTGGATGCAAGAGTGGCTTTTGCGACGCGATCCTTGTGGAGCTAGTCGGTGAAGTGAAGATGGTTGAGGTGGTAGTAGCAAAGGGTCAGGAGGGACCCGACTCATTGTGCAAGGAGCACTCCCCCAGTGTGTGAGCAATTCCTACAAATGAGCAAATTCTAGGGAAACCTTTTTTGATTGAGTTTGAATCTATATGTGCACAGTAGACAAAATAGCCACTTTATCATTAGTGGATAATAAAACAATAATTTGATCATTCTGGAATACCAAAGTATTACAAGCTTTCCAAATATAAAAGAGAATACAAGATCTAAACAAATGCCACAGAGTATCAATATAATTAGGCCAAGGATTGGAATCTCCAAAAAAAGCCATACACCAATGAAATAATTCAGGGTGCTATGGTTGAAATAACGTATGAATCCAGGACCAAACGGCTTGCACTCAGGAACAAGACCATAACAACTGCTTATAAGATTTAGGTCGAGAGCATAAAGTTCATTTCAGATTGGGAATTCTGATGTGACTAAGATGTTTTCCAACATGAAGACCTTGATAGATAAACCACCAAAGAAAATGGTCAACTTTAGGGTCATATATGCTTATGTATATTATTATTATTTGTCTATATCCATATAAAAGTAAGAATTTTATCTTAAATCTATAATTTTGAGGACATTTAAAATAAAATTGAAATTGAAAGTAACAAGAAAAACATGTAATCATTCATTAAATTTAAACAACATTGCAGTATTAAAAAATCATTTACATCAATTGCAAATAATCAACCCACCTTTTGGGCTATATGGAATGAAAGAATTTTTGTTATTTTAAACAACACATCTGCGAATAAAGTCTTCTTTATGAATAGTAGAGTTACTTTCATCTCCAATGTGTTGCTTTAGATCCGGGTCCAAACAAATAAAGTCTACATGGAGGAAGATAACTTGTAATATTTACTTGCACATTGGGGTAATTCCCCCTATACGGTCAGTGAAGTGCCTCCAAACTCATTGCGTTGTCATTCTTGTACTTAAGGTTGTGGCCAAGGGTTTTTTCGACGTCATTCTAGTGAATATCAAAGCTTTCCCACATCGCCATCACTCTTTGCCTATATCTTGACACCCTTCGTTTGCTCATAATGGAGGTGTATTTGACTGTCTTGGTGGTGATGGTGGTAGCGGTCAACCTATGTCCCTACAAGGGAAATTCCATGGTTGGTGTTGGCTATCTCCCCCTGACACCAAAATGAAGAAGAAGGATAAAAACAATAGACTGATGGATGGGAGACCATCTCATACATGGCCCACCCCTCCACCAGCGGTCGTTAGGGGACAAGCGTGAAAGTCCTCTACTTCCGCCTACACCAGCTGCCATGTTTGTTGTAATTGCATAATTTTGTATTTTTTTGTGTTGCTCTAGTGTCTAGTTTTCCGTACCCTTTTTGATTAAAAAAGCACTTTTTATTTTTTGGTAAATTTAATTATGTTGTTGCCATGAGATGAATTGTACTCTTTCTTGAAGTCTATCCAGCTCGACTTACCTTGCATTCTAAGATGTGACTTTTTCCACCCAAATTTTTTCTATGATTAACATTGTACTATAATTTTTCTATAAATAAAAATACAATTTTTAATAATAAAAAAATGGACCCTAATCTCAACATCTAATATTATGATATTTTTCTTTCATATTTTTAATTAAAAAAATTAATCTTATTGTTAACCCATCACAAGAATTACCTACTTCCATGATAAAATTATTCTTAAGAAAATAACTTTTCATTTTCCAAAAAATAGTAACTCGATTTAATAATAAGGGAAACAACCTTATAAGAAATACTACTAAACCCACTTTTCACCATGGTTGATAATAAATAGGAGCAGTGCAAATTATCTATGTTGCTCTAACTTCTATGGGTCAACGCAATTTGAAAAAGAGGATAGCTTATACATCAATATCTCATATGGGTTTTGTAATTATAGGAATTGGTTCCATGACAGATACAAGTCTCAATGGAGAGATAGTGACCCCACAGAGAATCGTTGAATCTCGTTTATCGATAGTGACCAGGCCCCATTGATCTCCCATATAGATATATAGGGCATATATAAGATTGGGTCGAGAGAGGGCCATATAAAATAGAACTATAGGGCATCGAGTGTTTTCATGCATAGAGAAAGAGAAAGAGGAACCCGACACCTCAGCCCCCCTTCCAATAGGGCTATATAGATCAAGTGCATACCCATTTATAGGCCCCCATGAATATATATATTCCATATCTAGACTGGTCTTCTATTCTTGGAGCAGAAGAAATTTTCTTAGCTTTACATCCTTCCCAAGGTATCATTTCTAATACATTTGTCAGACGCACTCATACACACTGGGTACAACCAATACATGTATCATAAATTTTGATTGAATGTGCCATTGGATCTAAGAATTCCATTAGTTAGCATCAAAAAGTCTATATAGTGATGACATGTAATTATAAGAGTTAGCAAGGTAGCTTACCTTGTGTTCATTATCGCGGCAATAGAGGCATAAATTATATTACAGATGTAGTATAGGCCTGCCCCCCTTCCCTCCCTACTCTCCCTCTTTCTATCTATATTCATCCCTATCTATCTAATCTATATATCGACCTATCTATATATCTCATCCGATGTCATCCGGTTCTCTTTCATCCGCCATAATAGTTTAGGTGGTTTGTCATCGAGTAGAAATACTACTAAATGCACCAATCTTTAATTAAAGTGGAGCATTTTGTAACCCCATAAACCTTCAGTCACATACACATAATTACATCAAAATGTGTTCCTTGAATGAACATGCTACACTGAATTCTGACACAACAAAGAAATTAGGCAGTTGTTATTAGTGGGCAGAGTGCGTTCACATACATGCGAACCAACATCATCCACCTGGCAGAGGAAGTCCTTGCATGCTGTCGGATTTCAAGAGCTTTGCAAACGAATTTATTTTTACACGGCCTTATTTTTGTGAACCTTGCATGTTGGCGTATTTTTTTGTGGGTGTTGACATGACGACATGGTAGAGCACGCAAAAAAATTTTTACACACAATGGTCGTTAAGGTCTGGGAAACGTTTCCAGAGGATCGAGTTATTGCATCATATTTTTGTTGTTATGTGTTATTGTAATGGTATGCACAATTGCTCGTTAGGCATCATGATAGCAAGGGAGGATCAGAAACATCGGTGGATTGTATGTGGCATGGTTATATTTTATCTCTAATTTTGAGGTTGTGTTTGAAAGGGTAGTAATTTTCTATATGTGAATTATAGGGCACTGGGGCAATCAACTCCCAGAATGATGAAATTTTCCAAGGCGAAATCTACTGCAATGAATATCTTCCAAACCATAGACCACAGGCCTAAAATTGACAAAAATTATTCTATTAGAGCTACACCGTCCATAGATAGTGGTCAAGTGGAACTATGAAACATGAGTTTTGGTACCCATTTAGACCCAAAATGTGCATTCTCAGTGGGTTTTCACTCAACATTTCAATAGGGAAAACTGTAGCCATGGTTGGTACAGGTGGCTCTAAAAAGCACTAATTTTGGTTCTTTATGACGTCCATATGTATTTAGCCCTGTATATTGTTTTGGTATGCCTTTCAGTATTATCAAATTCTTTAATTGGGGTTCAATTAAAACACTGATCCAACAAACTTTATCTTTGAAGGATTTTTGGGGTATTAAATGGAATATGATTGTAACAAACATCCTTAGGCCTTCTGTTTATGGCCCTATGTTGAGTTTCTACTGGATGATCCACAAAATGTTATATGAGAAGGGTCAAGAAAATCAAGCAATACAAGCCAAGCCTTGACTTTGGGAAAGAGGAGTTGCAATGATTTCTACATTTGTAGTTTCTGGGATGATGCATGAGTTGATTTTCTATTACCTCACCAAGAGGCCACTTAAAATTGTTGTTTTTTGTAACACCCACATCTGCTTTTTAAGTTTTATGAAGTGGGTCAATGTCAATCTCAGCTGATAGCTAAGATCTGTTATGCCCACATAATAATTATTTGATCTTTAGGAGTGATTCTGGAAAGCACCGTGGTTAGTCTGATCGAACGATTGTATGACCTTTTTGCAAGTACCTTAATCATAATTTAAGCTTTGTAATGAAATATATGATAAGCATAAATTATAAGCTTTGTCTGTCTGCAACAAAGGTGAGGTGTTGCTTGACGAGTGCAACATCAAAAACATTATGGTTAATCATGACTGAGGCAGCAAATAGGACTTGTGAGCCAGGAACCGGTGATGTTTGCAACGAGCATCAAGGACAATATGCTGCTGGGAAGTAAGGATCAAATTTGAAGGGCTAGTCAAAATTTTATCTTGAAGGGCTCATTTTTAAGTAGCCCTTCCATGATGAAAAGTAATATAAAAATTTACACTTCATATGACAAGAGAAAATTTAGTCAACACGTCCTAAAATTTAAGAACATTTTTTTAAATATGTAATTATATAAAAACATGAAAACTTTGGTTCAGAGTACTATGATTACAATTAAGTAAATGATATATTACACATTAAGTTCAAACCCCTTGTAAATATCTCAAGTGTTTTCCATACTAAGAGAGATAATAATAGATATATTAGTTCATATCAAATATGTTAAGAAGAGCAACTCCACCTAAAATGTAACATATTACATTTCCTTTGAATCATGTATTCAAAGGGTATATGCATATTCACATTATTTATGTGAGGAGTCCCAAAAAAAAGTTCAAAATAAAATCCCCTTGTAGGTATTGGAATTGTAGTAACCATCTACAAATACAATTAGACTTTAGTTAGAATGGAAAAATTAGAAAATTATATACATAATTCAATTAGATTTATTTGTGTAAAAGTTATAAAGAACGTGTTTCTTATTCAAAGGGCTCATAAACTCACCAGCTATTTATCCAACGAAAGAGGTTTTTGAGCTTTCATATGCTTCCATCCATCATAGATAGAATTCCAATCTACCTCATTTAAAGCATGAGGTGCACAAAGAGAGAGAAACATCAACATATCCAATTTATTCAAAGATACTCTAGATCTTTCATCATTCTTTATCATGTTTAACTTTGAAAACCCCCTTTCACATATTGTTGTGCTTGGTGGAATAACAAGAATAGCTTGCCATAATCGCATTAAAGATGGAAAACCTTCAAACCATTCAGGTTCACCCCCACATAGATCCCATGCTCCAAACATATGTTTTTTGGATATGATTTATAAATAGTACAAACAAATTCATCCATCTCACCCAAACATTTAATAGTGTCCACAATAGGTGTATTCCCAATACTAAATTTCTCACATAAACATCTTAACCATCTTTTTGTTTGTCGATATCTAGCATCCATTTCCTCGTAATAATTATGAGGACTGAAAAACTTAGAAACGTTGAATATAGGTAAATCTGTGAACCTTAAATCTAGAGAATCAATCACCTTCACAATGAAATCTTTTCCCAATAAAATACAATCATCCAATGTCCCTGATCTTTGTGACTTAGGCAAGCTTTCAAATCTTAATGTATTGACATGTATCATATATGTTTCATCTGCAAACTCAAGAGTTCTTCTTTGCGTTTTACTTAGAAAAGATGATATATGTACAATACCTACCCCAAATACGCATCTTTGAAATCTCCTACAAAGCATATCAACTATAATATCTAAAGTAGTGCCAAGGAAGTAATGTCAACATGATCATCTTGGAATTTTTTGTTTAACTTATTCAACTTAGTAAGCACATATGCAAGTAAATGGATACAAAACTACACTTGAAATATTGTTGCCAAATCATACATTTTTTTCTCTTCTAACTCCCATTCTTTCAACAAAGCAGGCATGACCTTTACAAGTCTTTCCATAACCTTTCCTCTAGAGAGCCACCTGATTTGATGGATTTGTAACACCTCAAACCTATTGATTTGAAATGAATCCATTAACTATCTTAATGATCCATACCATATAGCAGATTTCCCAAGCCATGAATAAACTTTGTTTGCAAATTTATCAATAAATTGTAACTCTGAAAAATAAGAAGAAGCATCATTTTTTGCCAATGCTTCTTGGTGAGCTATGCAAAAAATATCTAGTAAATGAGGAGCATTTCGACGAAGCTTAGTAGATAAACCTTCATGAATACCCCTCATTACAGAAGCCCCATCAGATCCAAATCCCACTAGCTTCATCAAGGATAATCCCATCTCTACTAAAAGAGTAATCATAGCATCATACATAGATTGAGATGTACCATCCTTTATTTGAAGGAGGCGTATGAATTTTGTTACACATTGACCTCTCCATTCATTAGTCAAATATGTAATATACACTATCAAATGTTGGTCCATAGTCCGATCAGTGCTTTCATCAACTAAAATTGAATAAAACGGACTACAAACAATCTCATCTATTAACTTTTTCCAATATACCTCTTTAGCAGCTTGTAGAAACTCTTTTCCAGAAGTAGTATTTGTATATGCTGAGTATTCATCTGTTAGAGGCATGTGTGGAGTTCCCTTGTACCTGTTCAAATCACAAATGACTTATAGAGTTGTAAAGGCAAATCATGGGTGGCAACAAAATATATATTTTCAATCACTGATATGATTCTCTCCTTTTCAACATCTACCATGAGCTCTACATGTTTGGTTATTGGAATACTAGTTTGTTTAGATTCCCCTTCTAAACGTTGTGAAGAAAATTTATGAGGCTCTGACTTTGCATGGGTAATTAGACCACTGACTTGAAGGGTGGTACTTCCATCTTTAGCAAATGGAGTATCTCTCTTATATTTTACACACCAATAACACTTTATCCTTTCAATTCCATTGCAATATTTTATAGCATAAGCCCACACAAATCTAGTTTTCCATTTGGACTTGAATGTTCTTTTACGTTTCTTTGATATGTGTTCCTCTTCTAGAAGTTTTGCTCCATCTGATTCATATTCTTCATGTGGACTAACAACAAAGTCTTCATTTTGGGAATGAATTTGTTGATGTGAATGTTGAGAGAAACCAAATGCAACAGCAAGTGATAATTGTTTTTTATCCTTCTTAGGACGACCAATAGAAGCCATTTTCTCACAATTATACCTATTCATAGAAATGATTATAAATAAATATGAAGAATATAAAATATACAATTTATAAAAATAATGCACAGTTGCAATTCCTTAAACTAAGCATAACTACGAGCGCTTAGTTCAATAAAAGAGATAACAATCATAATGAAATATTTTTATAAACAAATATCAATAGATATCTTATATTGTGATCCATTATCTCCACTATTGTATAAGTTGTGATTCACTATCTTAAATTCTATAGCCACTACTTGTAACATTTTACCAATGTATGAATAAGTATATCTTATATTCAAAATTGTGGATACAAAAACATGATAATGTAAATTTCTATTTCAGATTCATTAGCTATGAAAGAACATGTCTCGTAATCTATAAGAATTTCTACTAGTGTTTATAATGATAGTAGAAATTACCCATAAGTCGTAAAAGGGTTATGAAGTTTCCAGTTTTATGATGTATACGTGTTAAAAATTTGTTTCAATATTTTAAAATGTGAAGAAAATGCTCATACAAAATAATTGTTGAATTTCATAATAGAAGTAAAGTGATAAAAACATTTCACTAGTGCATATGGGTAAAAATTTATAACCAGATCAATAGTGTATATGGGTAAAATTTTACAAATGGCACATCTTGCAAAACTACGAACAAGCATTAGAAGGAAATCTACAAGAAGACCTTACACAATCAATAGTCTTGCACTCAAGAGATGTTAACTTGCAGTTTCATACCTCTATTGAGTTACTAAACTAATGAAACCAAAAAGTTGAAATCAAAAACTTCACTTGATTATGTTTTTCTATGTGGATGATGGTCACTCATTGATAACACTTTCATTTATTCAACTTTGTCTGATTGGTGATCACGAGTATAAATCCTATTATGCTATGTTGGTAATCATGAGTATAAATCATATTATGCTATGTACTCAATTTTATATTGGTCATGAAGTTTTTTGTAAATCCTGAAAATTTATTTTTAAAAATCTTACAAGTTTATATTTTGTTAAATGTTTATTTTTGTTTTGAATAAAGTGTTTTATCAGATTTTTCACCTTACCATTTTAAGATTTTTGGAAAATAAGGCATGCCATTATGATTTTTGTATGGAGTGGCATTAAGGTTTTTGTTTATGTAAACTACTTTCAGCAGCAAAAGTAACAGATTTATGTCTTTTTTAAGAAGAATTTGGGAACAATATTCTATATATAAATTGCTAGAGTATATGTTTAACGATTGAGTAAGCAATGAGCAGGAAGAGGAAACTGAAATGAATAGTTTGAAGATGAATAACTAAGTGTAAATCTAAATATTTTTAAGGTTGCACAGAAGAATATCTTCCTTAATCTTATACATTTCAATAATCCTATACATTGCAAACGTACATAAAATAGAATAAAATGTAATACATCTAACCTAAACCGTAGTTCCAACTTTCCTTATGTCCCAGTCCCACGCCCTTGCCCCTCCTTTTCACGTATGGACTCTGGACTCCTGGACTCCTTTATTTGCACGTTGAAATTGTTGCATGTTGATCCCTTACTCTTAAACAAATGTTCACGTATTTTCAAATCGATTCTTGCGGATGTAAAAGTCTTAGTTTCCATTAATTGCAGCGGCTGTTTAGATTTTGATTTGATTTTTTGAAAAATTTAACAGATTTGCTATTAAATGGGCTGTCAGCCTGCCAGCGGTTAAAGAAGTAACATCTAACCTGCTGAGTGGAATCTGAAGTGGACGTTGGATGCTTACTCTTAAACAGATGTTCATGTCTTTTTAAATTGAGTGGGAGTTGGATGTAGAAATCGGAGTTAGGAGTGGGACACCTCACGAGTCACAATCACACCGTGACACCACTACCAGTACCACTATTTAATAAAATTAAAAAAATAACTACTACTAACTAGTAAGTGCCAGCCTGGTTGTCTCATGATTCACAAATCACTATCTATATCCCTGGATTCCCTGCAGATTTGCATAATATTTCTTGTTGGGCATTTTTTGACCCGCCCCTTCTTTTGTCATTTTATTTAATAAACTCAACTTCAAAAATGTCATTTGAATTTGATTTTTTGCTTTTTTTTATAGGGATTTTTTAGGTAACACTTCTCTAACAAGTTAGAGCACCTGGGACGGGCTTAGACGGATTCAATTTTGATCCTTGCTAGGAAGAGAGGATTTCACCTAGGTGGAAATGGAGGGAGCCCCCTGGATGTGTGGTTTATTGTCTCCCTTAATGGTTCACAGATTCAATATGACTCAATAAAGTAAGTTTATAAAATAGGGCAAAATTGTTTTCTAAATTGTAAGATTGAATTTCTCACCTTATTGTAAGTGTGCATTTTGACAAAACCAACCATTAACCGAAGGTCACTACTTTCACGACTTATCACAGTACTTGTCATATTTTATTGCAGCGTTGTAATGTTTTCCCTTTACCCTGCACCACCACCAATCCAAAAAATATATTATTTCCTAGCAGTTTTGACTTGAGTTTGTTTATTCACAGTCGTCTTCTTCGATATAAGTACATGAATTAATTTGACTCGATTTGTATTCATCGAACTTCATCATGAAAATTGATTCACTGCCTCTCAGAACAAAGAAGGGCGGCGATTGTTTTGTGGGTATATGCGTTGAATATCGTATTAGACTGTCCGGCTGATTACTTGCCCTGATAGCGTGCAAAGAGATAACAAAATTCATTATGCAGGATTCCATTGAATCCTCTGTAGAATGGAAAAGATATTTCCCTCGTTTTGTGGCCAAAATTTAGGGAATTCGTCCACCTGTCTTTGAACGTCTTGTTAGCTTGGCAGTGTTATGTGAAATAATTGTCGTGTAATGAATGTTGTTTGTTATGACAGAAGTAGAACAAAAAATTATTGATTTTCATCACATATGGTTTGTGAATTGTAGTTTATGTGCTTATCATCCAATCCATCTCAATTTTCTCGTTTCGAGTGAAATATTTGTATCTGTCTTTTTTAATTAATGTTTTTATGTTTTTCTTTACAAATATACAAATAAGTTGTATATCGGTTAAAATTACAAAAAAGCCCACAACCTGTCAATTTCTTGGTCTAGCGCCCACATACTTCCTCAATTCACAACCGTTGGTTTCCATTGACTTTGAATGCATGTGTTAGATCCATAAGGTTTCATCTCACTTACTAAAACACTTTCGACGTAGCTAATTTTGATTGTTAATTCAATTGAGCAGACAATGGAAAACAATTTCAATGTTTATATTTCATGTATTGATTTGATCTAAATAGTGCATCCTAAGGGCTCCGTCTTAGGGGTAGTCAATACTAACAACAAAATGTCTTAGTTGTCTCCAATTCACAAATGTTTTACCCATGGGAATAAAAATGGTGATACTCTCATACGCTTATTATGTCAAATCTCGCTTAGAGCCTTTGCGACCATCAAGAAAGGAGTTGGTGGGTTGTTCAACAAGAAATGGAGGGCCCTGGCGTGAGAATTTCATAGACGTTGTGGTTTGGTTTTTTAATATTGATATAGGGACTATTAATAGGGATTAAGTCGTCGCCTTTCTGGTGGGCAATGACAATATTATTGTTAAGGTGGTCTCTTTCTTCCTTGACGAGGGGGGAACTTTCACATGGATATCCTAGGCTCTGCTCCTTCGCCAATTCAGTGATCCTGTGTGTGCACAAGAGAGAGAGTTTGTTTGTTATAGGGTGAAAAGCACTTAGATTGAAGTGTGTTATTACAGTTCAGTTATGGAAGATATATTGCACGTTCTTCGTGATTAGTTGTTGAATGTACCTTACCACTGTGAGTTTTGATGACAAACTACGAGAAATAAAATTATCGTTCCAGATCTGTATTGAATAAATATAACTCAAAACTTATATATCATTGCCTTTCCAGTTATTTAGATTTGTAAAAGTTGGTTATTAGCTTTTTAATTCAGAATTTATATGACAACATTAGAATTCCGTTATTAGTCATCTATTCTTATCGTATACCATACACAATTGTTGCAAATGAGCATAACTTTGTTAAGAAATACGACATGAAGTTCGTCAAATCTGCTTCAATAAGACCCACATCCAACTAATTTAGTTGTTTAGGTATGTATTTAGTTGTTTGGTTTTAATTGATTTTTGAGATTTGTTGGAATTGAATTTTGAGGTTTGTTTTAACATTTTTTACACACTTTAATTTAATTGCAGATTTTTAGTAACTAATTATTCCATGACTATAATTTGCAAGACATGAATTGCTTGAACATATACTAAACATATTAGATCTTAAATTAAGAAAACAAGCAACCTCTTTTTATGTGTACATTACATGGTATAATCTGATGGGTTTATAAGTTCAAATATCTCTTTTGAATGGTGAATAAGAGCCACCTTTCTCTCATTTGGCCAACTACTTGAAGGGTTTGAATATCGATCACTTTTTGCGTCGAATTTTCTCATGTGCTTACTCGAGCTTAAAAATGATAAGGGGAGTTTCTTGGGATTTTCTTTTCTTTCTTGAACATTCCTTTTATGTGTCCTTGTTACATGATTCTAGGGCAATAATTTTAACTACTGAGTTGTCATCTCAACACACCTCTCAAGCGAGAAACTCCATTTCCAAAATCACATTCTATTTCCCTTCACGCTTCCAAGGCGTGTTTCATTTACATCTACAAAAACTACGTGTCTCACGGCTAGAGACAAACTATATTTGTTTTGTTGATATCTATATAGAAACCCTGATCAGAATTGTTTATGAAACCCCAACCCTTAAGTTTTAGGTCAAATCGACATATCATGGAACCCTTTTCGCATTTGTATATAAGCTAGGGCACATAACATATATTATTTGGGTAGAATTGATCTAAACCGAGGAATAAGTGTGGGAAATGAAAGGATTTAATTATCACATTTTACTAAGTTGTGGAATAGTTGTGGGATATCCAGTATTTAATTCCCATGTTTTTATTTTGAAATTCCTCTTTCGAATGACAAATACGGTAAACCTTTTGCTCATACGGCCAACTATTACAGTGGCTTACTTTTAAATGATTGTTCGAGAATCACATATTCCCCTAAATATAATCAAGTTTGAAACTGAAAAAATCACTTTGTTGAGTTCTCATCATTTTTTACATTTGTGCCCCTTTAAACTTAAATTACATTTATGTGCATAATACGTTTGAGAAAGAGACAAAAAATTGATCACATAAATAGTTTTAATTTTTAACCTTCAATTCATGTCTTTGCCTTCCTTGAATATTCCTTTTATGCATCCTTTCTATCTGATATGAAGGGAGTAATGCCAGCTTCCGGGTTGAAATCTCAACAAGCCTCCTTCCCAATTGCAAGCATCACCCTGACCATAAGCACATTATGTCACCCTTCATGTTTCTCGATGTATTCACCTCCATTGTCCACGCCTAGAAAAACTACGCACCTCTCGGTTAGAGACAACCCGTGTCCATTGTCCTAATAGCTGCAAAGAAACCCTAATTGTAATTGTGTATGCAACCCCTACCCTAGAATTTTAGGTTCAAATGTTTCTAAATTTTAGGTTTGCATGTTTCTACATCAACCCTTTCATTTATTTGTGTTCTAGCTACATGTACAGTCCAAGAACTAAAATTGCAAACAACAACTATGGACATCGACGATACTGATTGGTCACTCTTTTCTTTTTTAGATACCTCCAAAAATATGTTTCCTTGACCTTTTTCACAAGTTTTTTTGTGGCCAATTTCCAAAGTTGGAACATGTTCACTTTTCCCTTTTTTATTTTTCCCATTTAGATGTAACTTACACTCGCGTGAATACTACACTACCCTGATTGTTAATTTCATAGTTGGACAAAAACACCAATCTAAAGTTTGCATGACATCACAACCTAAGCATTCTAAGTACGCTCTGTCTTCTTATCCCTATCGTGTCCAGTGAAACGTGCATCAAATTCCCCTTACATTTAGTTTTTCTCTAACAACCCAATAAATTAAACAACTACAAATTCAAACAAGTATTCACCTTGGCAACATTATCCATCCGATACTTGCATTTTCAAATAACTCCCTCTATAGTTTCATCCACGTCTTCCTCGAAACGAGTTTTCTCCTTCTTTTGATTGAAATACATTTCATGTTCTTCAAAGAGAATTTATTTTCTCATTCAATACTCTATCCCACTTTCCTTTCCCTTGCCATTCTCTACCCTAAAACGCCATTCACTACACCCACCTTCCTTTCCCGTTGTTGCCCTCCATCCATTTTCGTTTCTTCACTATATCATTTTCGGCGTTCACATCATACATTTCACGAACAATTGCTAGTTAAAAACATTTCATTTCATCACTCTTTTCGAGTTAAGAAAATGGCATCTTTACACCTCTACAAATAGCAAAATCTTTACACCTAGGTAAGTTAATAGTTACTTTTATTAATTCGTCACGGACGGGTGCCTTAAAAAATTGGCATCTCGTATCAACCCCAGGAATATCCCCAAAGAAAACGTTGACGTGGAGATCTTTAGATTATATTCCCTTATCGGGAGAATTGACGGTGCCACACTGGTGCGCATTAAAGTAAGCATCGAATATAGCGGTAGAATATTCCTGTACGAGTTTAGTATACAGCTTCATTCCTCTCCCCTGCCAAGAAGTTGATCGAGGCGAGGGTTTCATTGTCCACACACAGACGCCTTTTTACAAGGTACTTATTTCTATACACATTTCTCTCGTCCACCCCGAGTTATTTTTCCAACCAGTATTGTGAAATTTAGCCCTTCACCGCTTCGATTACACACAGGTTCTCTTTAACCATAATAAACTTTCTGTTGTTCATGCGTTTTCGCTCTCAGTTTCATCTCTTTCTTGCATCTGTAAAATTGTTTCGCGATGAGTCATCGCCCTGATTTTTTTCTTAACTTATATGATTGAGTTCTGAGATTCTGATAAAACTTTAGGTTGCTGGCTGTGGAAATGGTGGATATATTTTATTTTTTCTGAGGTTTACGGTTTCTGTAATCTTTCGTTTTGTGTACATGTGAAGATTTAAAATAATTTGTAACTTTTAGGTCGCACAAATGATATCAACTGGTTTTTACCTTTTATACTTTATTTGACTGAAATACGAGAGTTTCATGTATTTTTTGACGGTCATCGCAGTGGAATTAGTCGCTGTTTTGAATCTTTGATTTTTCGAGGTTTATGTTTTCGGAATAGAAAATCTTTGATATTCGGAGATTTTTGGTTCTGCATTTTTTGGTTTTTATTCGAGGGTTGAAAATCTTTGATATTCTGAGGTTTATAACTCTGCAATTTTGGTTTTTATTCAAGTGTTGAAACAACTTGTATCTGTCCGATAGCACCGTTGATTAATCTCTCTGGACCAAGCTGCCAAGTTATAGGTGGTAATTCTATAACATAGAATTTGAGATTTCTAGGTTATAGCTTAACGGTGTTGCCCTGCCTTTTCCTGCGTTTTATGATTCACATCCTGTTTTACATGTATGGTGATTTACAACCTTATCCGGAGTAGCAATCTATATGAAGTTACCGTTTCTCATAGTACACAATTTTGTGGAACATTAACTGTCCCCGCCAGGAATATGATTATTATTAAACTGGGAAAGATTTAAGGGATAGTACTATTCCCTATTAATTATTGTACAACCTGTTAATCTTGTCTTTTAATATGATATTCTACAATCTCCAATTTCCATTTCATTAAAAAAATATTCCGTGCTGGCAGTTTCATTTTATGATGAGAATTATGAACATTGTATTGCAATATTCAACGTATAAACATAGAGCTTATAGTAATTAGCACAGAGCTTATAGTATTTAGCACATAATATTGTAAAATGAGGGGAAAATGTAGATATTACATGTGACTTTTTGTTTATGTAGTCAATTTAGTTATGTTATTTAGTAAATTATGATAATAATAGTTGGAAATTATACGGTTTGCCAATACTCAAAATTTAAGCCAATTGATGAGCAATAGCCCACGACGTTTTCTAAGGAAATTCTTCTTTTGTACTGTATGTAAGAAGCAAGAATTTGAAGAAAATGTTTAGTGAACTCAAATTGTTACTTGCTTTTTTGCTGATTTATAAAATCATTTCTAAGTTTTGATCAGACAAGCAATTGGTATGTTGCACCAGTTTCAAAATTCGAGTTCTATTTATTTCATGAACTATAGAATTCTAACTACGTAGCCTGTGATTTCTTTATTAAGTACATTCTCCTTGTCTGAGATAGCTCTATTTGCAGCCACTTCTTTTGTATTAAGTGAACTTACTTCTAGGCATAATTTTATTTTTGCCTGTTTGTATTTAGGATTTGGAGAATTACTATGATTTGATCAAACAATAATATTTAACCTAATTTGAATGTAATCAGATGACAATCTCTTCACTTTCTACTGGCATGTATTCTTGATCAAGTATCATAATTCATGCACACAGAATAATTTTTCAATGATGTATTTGTTCAGGGATTGGATTAATGAGAAGGAGGAATCAGGGAATGCATCTCAATTCTTTTGAAGTTCTGGAGACCTTTTATTCTGATTCAAAGATTGAGTATTTACCAAGGTCTGTTATTGCTAATGTTTGTTGTATGCACATCCGTTTCTGTTTTACAGTGTTAATGTTTGTAGTATGCACACCCGTTCTATTTTACTGAGTGTTTTACTTGGAATTTCTAAAATGATTTCTGGTATGTCCTCGTTGCCCCTTTGAAGTCATGTGGATGCAGGTTTGAAGCCATAGTTATACATTGGGTTATTCCTTGAGGACTGTAGTGATATATTAGCCAACACAATATAATAAGCAATAGTGCTAAACAAGCACAAGAAGAATCATGAAATTTGGCAAGCGTCTTCAGATCCAGATGGAGGAAACGCTCCCCGAGTGGCGAGATAAATTTTTGTCATACAAGCCTCTCAAAAAGAGGCTCAAGCAGCTCTCAGCTCCCGAGTGTTTTACAGCTGTTGGGTTCTGTGCATCTAGTCCTCCACACGAAGGGAGCTCTGCCTCAGTGTTAGATGCAGCTCTTGAAGAGCTCAGAAGGGGTAATTCTGTCCTCTTGGACACTGTTGATGGGCTACCAAATGAGAGTACAGATGAAGTGACTAGTTTGAAGCCTGCCCCAGAGATTGCAGAAATGAATGATGAAGTGTCTAGTCATTGTAGCATACATCAACAAAGGAACATGGAAAGGAAGAAGGGGATTCTTGATGAGGAAGATTTTATTCAACTCATTAATGAGGAGCTAGAGAAATTCAATAACTTTTTCTTAGAAAAGGAGGAGGAATATGTCATTTACCTGCAGGTATGGGAATTGAAGTGCATTCTTTCTGAAATTCAGCTAATATTTTTGAATTTGCTATACTTTTTGTAAATTTGACCCTTTATGTGTCTGGAAGATCTCGATTCTTATTTATCATTGGCTTAATAAAGTAACATTTTGTATGTAGACAGTATACAAAAATTCCCTACTGTTGTTATGCTTTAAATTATTTTATTGCAAGCTTTGTATTTATTTTTGAAATGGAAAATGGATTTTTTTAATGATACCAATATGTTTATAAGTTCAAATATGGTTTGGGTACTCAGAAAAAAGACATGCCTTCTACGAGTCCTGTTGGTGCTGAAATTAATAGCACCGAAACTGATTTAGAAAAGGCATGAATGTAGACAATAAGAAACTTTTTATTCGACAAAATACACATCCTTGAAATTTTTCCTAAGGAAAGTTCGTTCTCAGTAGTGGCAACTAACACTTTTTTTGGAATACTTTGAATCCTAATAGTATATAAACCTTGATACAATGCTTTACAAGCCATTTGAACTCTGTGTTGCAATTTCTAGAAAGTAACATGTATTGTAGTCGAGCAGTAGCTTAGGACCCCAAGTTAGTGCAAAAATGTTGTCAAATAATGTTCATACAATTAGTACAATGTTCAAAATCATTAATGAAAGCTTCCACAGAGAAAGATGCCACAGACGCGCTCCTTAATGAATATGTTGCTGTGCAACTTGAAATTTGTGCCACTAGCTGATTAGCCATAGACATCTATCTAGTGGTGACTCGGCAAGAAGTCTTTCATGGTTGCAGTAGTGGAGAGATGATCAGTACAAAAAATTACATATGAAGATACCCCTATGAAAAAAGATATTGATTGCCACCAACACAAATCATTTAGTGTAAATTTGAAATCTGTTGCTTTCTCTCCCTAGTTTTGTATATTTGGATTTCTGGACCGAGGAAAGACAGCAACCTATATTTCTTCTGCAGTAGGACTAATTTAGGGCATTTAAAAGTGATCTATTTGTATTAAGACTTCCAAAAAGGGTAAACCTTGATACTGGGGACGAGTCTTCTTTGAATCAGGGGCGTGGAAAGTCTCCTCAAAATCCTCTTTGTAGGCACAGGATGTATAGAAAGACAGAAGATGCTGTTCCCATTTCAGCGGATGTGGGAGATGTTACCCTTGCATTTCCTGTGCCTTGGGGACGAAATTTCCTAGAGTCCTGTTTCAAAAGGCATCTCAGGGTTAGGGAATGCTTTTCCTCTTAACATAAATAATAATTACTTGTAATCTTTCCTACGCGTGCTTCCTTGAAAATAAGACAGGTTATTTAAAAACACTCTCAAATGCTTTTTTTTAGGAACACAACACTTATATATGTCTTTTTTTCGTCAACAATTTGAGCAGAGTGAAGAGCATTTTACCCGAGAAGACAATAGGGAATCCTCTATGACCTTTCAGGTATAGTTTTAAAAAACAATAGGGAAACATGGCAAGAGGCTGATGAGATTTGAAATTGGCTTTACCTCATCGTCACGTCAGGTCTACAAGGACACTAGTAATCAATGTCACTATATCATATCGAGAAAAAAACGAATGATACTATAGAATGCACAAGTATCACAATCTATACACAGGTGACATGGCGTTTCCATTTTGATTAATTATTTGAAATATTTGATATTAGAACGAAAATAGTTGCAGAAATACATTTGTTGAATCTCTTTTGGATATTCAGTGTTCTAAGAATGTGATTTTCCAAGGTGAAACACCTTGTAGGACATTGAACCAAAGGTAAAGGGTTGGTACAAGCACTTAACCCAATGCCTAGTGGTCTGGGTGTTAAGAGTATTATAAGGGACAACTTTTGTAGTTTACAGATTCCCATATAAAACGGCCTTAGAAGACAAGTTTTTTATATGCATTGCTCTATTACACAATACCAATTTATTACGCAACAATGAAAATGCAAAACAAGCTTTTCGGAAAACAATGGAAATTTCTTTTATGCAAAACAAGTTTCATGCCCTGTGTGGTTCTAAAGCAGCAATGAGGGCCCTTCTTTTCTTTGCCTCAGGTGGTGGATACAGCAACAGCTTGCTGCTTACATTTCCAGATGACACATCCCAAGTTGAGATGAAAGACAAATCCAGAAGTGATTTTTTGGTGTTCTAGAGTCCACCCTAATCAGCATCTATATAGCCAATGAGATTAGTGTTGGGGCTTTTCTGATATTAGACACCCAAGAGTAGTGCCTCAGAGATATCATAGAATCCCTTCTTGCCACTTCCTAGTGAATTTGAATGGCTCTTTGTTGTCACATAAGATAACTGTTGGCTTTTGTTGTGGTAAACCAAGTTCCAAGTATAAGTTTTGTGCCCATTGCCTGAGCAGCACTGAGGGTCCCTCTTTATGTTGTTTCAGTGGTGGATAGAGCAATAACATGCCGTTTCTTCCATTTCTAGATGACTCGCCCAGAGATGAGATGAAATACAAATCAAAATGTGGCTTTTTGGGCATCATAGAGTCCACCGCAATCGGAATGTGTATAGCCATTGAGATTAGTATTGCCTCCTTTCTGATGTAGGATACCCAAGTGTTGAGTGCCATGGAAGTATCGTAGAATACTTTTTGTCACTTCTCGGTGATTCAGTCTAGGTGGCCCATTAGACTGGGAAACAAGGCTAACAACAAAAAATGCCTATTGTGAGGGAGATAAAGAACACTGCTAAGAAGTTGCAACTTGCATGTGTAAGGTGGCTTTTGTTTTTGGGAAAAGTTCACTGATTTGCAATCTTAACCCCAGACTGATATGGGGTAGAACAGGACTTGTTCTCCGTTTTAAATTTTTGTAATAGGTCAAGTGTGTACTTTGCTGCAGATAAGAAGTTTCCATCACACAGCTGAGTGATTTGGATGCCAAGAGAGTAATGTAGGATCCTTAAATTGGTCATTTCAAAGGTAGAGTTGAGATCAAATTTGGTTTCATTTATCATTGGAATTTTACCAGTGATGATCAAGTCAGCCACGTAAAATGCAACAAATAAAATATTTTTCCCATCATGTTCCACATAAATATTTGGATTGGGCATACAACAATGAAAGCCACACTTGAGAAAGAAACTGTTTTTCATGTCACACCATGCTCTGGAATTTGTTTGAGACTGTAGAAGGATTTTAGAAGGCAATAGACGTTTCCATTGCCCATTTCAAACCCAATTGTGTTCCTCCATTTCGGAAACACAGAATTAACATGCATTTGATGCGCCTCCCATCCATGATTTACTAACAAAGAGAGAGGACCTCAGACTGTTTTTATTTTGACAGCTAGAGCAAAAGTCTAATTGCAATCAATCCCTTGCTTATGTAAGAAGTCATTAAAGCCCTCTACTTTGAAGTTGAGTTTTGCTTGAGCCAAAAACATCATCTTTTAGATGTTGAGAACCAGAGTGGGGATACTGCTCATTTAGAAAGCTTAGTAGGACGAGCTTCCATGGGTTAATACTTAATACTATGTGGTGGATAATAGCAAGGGTTATAAAGAATAATGAAATGGACAAAGATATGCTACTCTATCCTAGTCTAATACATGATATATCAAACATAATCGTTTATACCAATATAAAAGGATGGATAAGTGTCAAGGATACTTACCTCCGTGAATACATTGTTGGTGCACTAACCTCCCTCAGGGTTAGTAGCACCTTGTGAGAGAGTTGTTGTGGGTGGAGCACAAGAGGGATAGGTAGAAGAATTAAGTAGACCAAAGTTGGGGACATTAAAGACTTGATGGACCTTGCTGGTGCAGTTTCTACTTTTGTTGCTCCTAGTAAATTAATGCTCCAAAGTAGACTTCTAAGTATAAGCTCTATGAAACCCTAAACCTCTTAAACCTATAAGGAAAAGTGTTAGCATATGCAAAGAGAGAAAGAACTCAGAGAAGGCAAACTGCATTGCTCACATGTCACATGCAGAGTAAATTTATTATAGGAGTAGTTACATTTGGTTGAACAGTTACCAACCGAATCACAACTACATAATTGCATTATAGGCTATATAATGCTCTATATTTTAACATCCCCTCTTAGGAAATTTTACAAATTTCCTAAAGCCCATATGTTTAGTCATTACATCTACAGTTCGTGCCATAGGTTGTGCTTCAAAATCAGTAGTCCATGATTGTGTTGTGGTTGTCGAATGGAGAAGAACCGCAAAACAAAAATTTGGTCGCGTGAACAAAGGATATGGCACGTGGTACACTGGTTCTTTGTTATGTGATTCATTGACCAGTGATGAATCACCAATCGCTGAGAGTGTCAGCCCCATCTCCAGAGTGCTGAAACTAGAACCTCGGAGAGGTGGATTGAAAAATCTATTCTAGGCTTGTGTAGCCCGCTAGAGTTTGTACAAAGACTCAATTATCCTGCAATCGAAGTCACCTCGATCATGTCCTTGCAACACCATGTAGTGCTCATCCAACTTTCTAAATAAGAGAAATGTGACCATCTATGTAGTAGGAGTTAGAACCAACTCCACAATAGTAGGAGAAATAACCATCTCCGTCTCATCTATCTTAGCAGTGGGAGAAATACCCATCTCCGCAGTAGGAGTGAGAACTAACTCCTCATCCATTTGCTCATTTATCCCCCTCTGTTGGGAAAGATCTTTCACAACACAATGAGCAAACTGTTCATGCTCTATTGTCCTTCAAGTAAGTACCTCTGAGTGAGTGGCTGGGCATGCTATCTCACCATGCACCGTTAGTGCATCTAGAATAGTGGAGTCTCCATCCACAACTAACTGATCTTCAGAATGAGGAAATCCATCCTCCTAAGGCATGTCCTCCTCCCGTACATCTGGTAAAGTGGATACTCCCTCCACAATAGGTGCAAGTAGGTTGACTATATCTAAGTCAACAGATCTGTGAGGAATGGCTTTCTCCCAAGGCATTGCAACCTCCTACACATCCTGTATGGTGGAGCTGTCCTCCACACGTGCATTCATGTCAATCGTAGCCGGATCAACACGCTGATACCGACCACCTTCCCCAATACCAAGGGCAATTATCCGTCTTTGTTTCACATCAGAGACAACACACTTCTTCCCACAGAAATCCACAGAAATATTAGGATTTTCAGTTAATTAACGAATATATAGAAGATTCTTTTGTAAAGAAGGTACATATCTAACATTCCGTACCAATAGTTTATGAGCATTATTCAATACAATGCATATATCTCCTATCCCTTCTACTGCAAGTGATTCTCCATCACCTAGTACTACTGATTCAAAACATATATTTGTAGTAAATGAAAGATACCAATCCCTGCGACATGAAAAGTGTGCAGACGCACGAGAGTCAATGATCCAACAATTGGTACCCACTGTCATGCGAGCATGATGTCGTAAGACAATAAAGAGCATGCACGCTATCCGAATCCCGTTCTTCTGCAACTGCTGCCACATGTTACTCATCGCATGGCTTCTTGTTCTGTTGCGAAAGATCATACTTCCGCTTTCGGCAATCCTTCTCAAGGTGCCCATCCTTGTGACAGTAATAGCATGTGCCTTGATACCGAGTGAAAGACTCACCAGACTTACGTCTCCTCTTTCCCTTTGACTGAGTGACAAGAGCACTCTCTGAATGGTCACAATTAGATTCTGCCTGAAGTTGTCTCCGCTCCTTTTGCAATAGGTAGGAACTCACCTTGTCAAACATGAGTGTTTGACTTTCAGTGATTAAATAGAGTGCCTCCACAAATGAGTCATATGAAGAAGTTAAGTTGTTTAGAACCAGAGCCACCATATCATCGTCGTCCACCTTTTTGTTGATGGAAGATAGCTGGTCTCGAAGGTCTTTCATCCGAAGTAGGTGCTCAGACAACGATCCACTTGTAATGTTACGAAAAAGAGCATATTCTTCAGGTATAACACTCGACTCTTTTCTGACGTCTGATATTTATCCCTCAGATTGGCCCATAATGTGCTTGCCACAGTGGCATTCCGCACTTCTGGTATGATATCATCCGACACTGACAACTTGAGAAGCAATAATACTTCCTTACGACATTTGTCATAATCCACGAAGTTTGTCGTTGGTCGAATTTCACTACCCGTGATTATTTTATCACAATCACGAAACTCTGCGAGCGTTAAAATCTTATGGCTCCAAACATTAAAATTAGTGCCCGTTAACTTTTGTCTCCGGCAAAGTCAAGTGTGAAATATTTGCCATTTTATTATTCCAAAGTAATGGAGATAATAAAATAAAATTTTGTCCACACTTAATAAAACAATGTTACTTTTTCCAGCAAATAATATTAAATATGCAAATCACCCCAACAACTATATTTGCTTATATTAAAAATATTATTACTTATTCCTCCAAAATTGATTATTCAAAAGCAAGGTACCTTTGTTGGAAAAAGTGAATATTAATCAGCCCTTCACGACTCAATATTATTCTTCCCAAATAATAATATATCTTGCCCTCACGACTTTGTTGTCACGAAGTTCTCCAGGGGTGTTTGGGACTGCTCCACCCATGACTCGTGTTGTTTTCTTCCACACGACTTTGGAATTTGGATTTGTGGCTGGGATTTGCACATACAAGATTGTTTTTTCGTGCTTTTTCTTCCCACGATTTCCGTAGTCACATTTTGCTTTCAAACGACTAGGTTCTTGCCCTCCTAAGCAACCACGTTTTTGTCTTTTCACTTAGACGTTTGCCCTCGATTTCTCCTACGACTGGATCTACCACGAACTGGGCAACAGTTTTCCTTCTTCCACAACTTTGTGCAAAACCAACTTTATTTGTCTTCAAACCGAATCACGTTTTCCTTTGCACGACTCTGCACATACACAAGCCAGGATTTTCTCCTTTCTGTGAATCTTCTACAATAAGCGGCGAACTAACATCTTCAGTTTGTGTCCTACTAGGGCTTACCCAAACTTCCAGTTCATGCTTGTTGAAAAGGCTTCCTAGAACTGCGAACCAACCGCTCTGATACCAATGTTAGCATATGTAAAGAGAGAGAACTCAGAGAAGGCAAACTGCAATGCTCAAATGTCACAGGCAGAGTCAATTTATTATAGGAGTAGTTACATTTGGTTGAACAGTTACCAACCAAATCGCAACTACACAACTGCATTATAGGCTATATAATGCTCTATATTTTAATAAAAAGTTTATGTGATGGTGATATAGGGCAATAACAACAATGATACCTATTTTTAGGGGAACATAACTTGAAGTCACTATCTTTAGTAGCCGTCAATGCAGTTGTTTGGAAAAAGGCATCTACTAGGTCGATGCCATTGGCCGGAAATAGTCTAGCATAAAGTTAATGAGAAGAGAGAGAATGGAGGTAAAACAAACACTTGGAAGAGGTATGAAGGGGATTTGAAGGTGCTAAAGGGAGATGTGAAGGTGATAATACTGAGGATATCAAGTTCATAAAGAAATAGTAAGGAAGGTAGTAAAAATGTAGTAGCGAGGCATGCTATGGCAAGCTACGGTGGTGCCACACGTGATGACTCTCTCAGTACGTATTAACAACCAGCCCAACCCTGCTCTCTGTATGAACCTTAAGGCACACACTTAGAGATTATTGCGCCAACAATCTGCAAAGAGAAATCATAATTAAGAGTGAAAAATAAGGTGTATACACTTCAAAAGATATATGAAGATACATATATGACTTTCTGGATTAAGTTTCTTTTTATGCTCATCGGTAATATGGGCCTAGGCTATGCAACCGCAAAAGGCATGTAAATGCTCGATGGACAGCTTTTCATTGGTCCAAGCTTCCTACACAGTTTCATATTTGACTATTTTTGTACGAGCCCTATTTAGAATGTAATTTTTGCAGCCCAAATTTTATTATTGACCTGATGAGCGTGGAGCTCGAGTCTGGCCATTTCTACAAGTGTCGTTTTTTTCCCCTTCCAGCAACACCATTTTGTTGCGGCGAGTAATGAACTTCTATTTGATGCCAAAGTCAATGTTCAATACAAAATTTTGTGAAACCATGATGTACATATTCTCCACCGGCATCAGTTCTCACCGTCATAATGCTTCTACCAGTTTTCTTTTTTTATCGTAGATTTGACCATGATGTACATATTCTCCACCAGCTTCAGTTCTCACAATCGTAACGTTTTTACCAGTTTGCATTGTTTATCATAGATTTCAACACAATCAAATTTTTAGCACCAAATTCTTGTGTTCCGATAGATAAATCCATATATGTCTAGACAAATCGATAAGACTGAAGATATAAGAGGCACATAAAAGAGAAGGCTGCAGCATTTTGCATAAGTTCACAAGAACAATATCGAAAATATTTAGAGCTCTGCCTGCTTTGCCATGTCAAAGGATTTATTATGATGCTTTCCAAGTACACATCCTTCACAAATACGGTCTTTTAAGCATCACAAATGGAGGATATTGAACCATATTTAGTCTCTTCAATGTTCTATTCCTTACAAAATTCAAATGCCTTAGCATTTCATGGCATAATTTGCTCTGTCCGTTAGTGCCCCTTAGAATAGCAAGGGTCGAGTAGCAGATGAAAACAATCAAACTTAAAAAATCTCTTAAAGGAGTTGTAATATCTTGTGGCAACCATTCCAAGATACTCATATAGATCTTTCATTGCCAACATGTAATCCCCTTGCTTGAAACTTTTATTGGTTGAACTAATTGGTGCAGAGAAAGAAACGCTAAGATGTTGTCTGTAATGAACATTGTGAATGACACCATCCTATGCATCATAATGGGAACACATGAATATTGTCAGCCATATGGAAATAAATGTTTATGTCCACATACCAATAACGGGAACACATGACTATTGCCGGCCATATGGAAATCAATGTTTATGTTCACATACCAATAGGCTTGGAGAGAGCAGAAGTGATGAGAGTAGTCCCTTCTTGGTTTGCAAATGGAACCCATGACTGCCCTTCAAATCAAGCTACTCAAAATGTGCTGAATCCTGCCCCAAGGCGCAGGGCTTCTTGCAATCTTTGCAACGCTTCAATTGGCTTGAAGACTCCGTTTACCAAAGGTATGGCTCCTTGAAGATTCTTCTTTCCAACTTTAATATGCAATCTGAATTTTAAAAAATAGCAAATAATTTATTTTCCACAAGTAACCTGATTGTGTCAACTGAAACATTCCTTAGTAAAATGTCCCCATTTATTGCACTTGCTGCATTCTATAGCAGGTCGCCCCTTCTCATGCGCTATAAGTTAACTTGGCCCTCCGCCACCATTGGTGCTATTACTTTTCTATTGTCGATTTCTCTGATTCCTATATCCCACTTGAGGGTGTTTGCTGTGCCAATATGAACTGCTTACCTCCTTTATTTTGGTGTTAAAGTTAAAACACTCTGCACTTTGTTGTGTTTGTATATCACAGATACTGGGGTACTTTATTGGGGGCTGTACAGCATTTTAAGCACCACATGCCTAATTTTTAAATTCTATTTCCTTCTTATCTTTCTGTGTCCTGTACAGCATTTTAAGCACCATGTACCTAGTTTTTAAAATTATTTTCTTCTTATCTTCCATACCTAGGAGTTTGATTATCTTAACCTGCATGACCCATCTTACCCATCCTCATTTTTTTTTGGGTAATTACGTTTGTTGTTCCACATTTAACATCCTATTACAGGTGTCTTGGTAATTGATGTGACCATTCTAGGTCAGATACCAGGATGATCTTGAAAATATTGGTCAGCTAATCAGTGACATGGCACGGATTATGGGAAATCTGGATGAACATCTGAAAAGGTTTGGAAGTTTTTTCAAATCGGCAATATGCCTCAAAACAAGGACTGTTATGTTACAAAACTATGTTAAGTTTGTAAAAATTCCAGTTTCCAGAATTAGTTTAGAAGTTGAAGGCATTGGGTGATATATATGTAAGAAAATATCACTTGAAGAAAGTAAATGTGACTGCATGTACCTACGGGTGTGTGGTCTATTGACAAGCAGCAAGGTGATCGGACTTGTATTAACGTAGAGTTCCAGGTTCAAACCCAATGTGGGCATAATGGCTGTTATATATATATATATATATATATATATATATATATGAGGCATCTTTCAAATAATAAAAGTGACTGCATGCAGGATAAAACTTGCAGGAACTTAAGGTAGGCCTCTATTAATCATGTAAAATACTTTCTGAATCATGTCTTTGCTGTTCCACATTCGTGGTACCACGAGGGCCTGATTGATAGAACATTCTCAAATGTGGGTGCCAGTCACAAAAGTTTCTGTTTGTTCAATTTTTGGAAAATTGTATGTTGACAATGTCTTTCATAGAAAATCATGTATGGATGAAGTCCTAAAGATTCAGAGTTACACAAGCTGGAAGCAGCTTTAAACTCTTGCAGTACTTGGTGTCAAGGTGTAAAGGTTTTTGTCAGAAGATACAGATTTTCTTCTAGCAGCAGAATTCCCATCATCTATATCATTGGAGCAACCTTAAGAAACCTCAGTGGAATTGGAATTAGAGATGGTGAATGGAAGCCATCCAACCTTCTTTGAAACCCTGCATAAGGGATTTTAAAGATTTGTTCAACTATAGCTATCTGATCACTGATGCAGTTATGTTCAACTGGTCTTAATACATGTTTTTGGGAAAACATCTGTCCCCAAATAAATGCTAGGTGATCATGGAAATAAATTAGACACGGTTCAAGTGCTATCATGAGTGTATACGGGATACTGGGAACTAAGGTATGATATGGGCACTCTTGGGGGCCAAGCTATAACCAACGGTTTGAAAGTTTAATTTAATCTATTCTCTGCTATCTTCTTTTGTGTCAATAAAACGCCGACATGCTACCAGACCTGTCCAGTCTGGCCTGCATCCCCTTATCTTCGACAGTACACCTGGGGTTTCTTGAGGTTCCGTAAAAACATTATATCAATAGATATAGAAAGGCAAAAAACGCACCCATAAGAGAATCCTGTGTGGGGTTTGTAGTACTTGCATTAGTTTTTTTAGTGAAAAGTGAAAACTATAGAAACTCTTGGAATACACAACTGTTTTCTTCCAAAATCCCCAAGCAAAAATTCTGAAAATCAAATTGGCAACATCTATGACTTGCCCAGTCTTCTGGGAATGCAAATATTAATTAATAGGCCTTAGAAATCTCCTGGTCGCTGGGAATTTGACTTAAACACCATGGCTGGTGTTGATCTCCCATACCGCACATAGAGCATGGATGCTCAATAAGCATAGAATTTATGTTCTAAGCAATTGAAAGCATAAGGTTTATGCCATTTTTTTGTATGGCCTTCAAGTGTTTCAAAGTTCTATGCCTCTTAATGTTTTTCTGATTTTTTTAATCCCATCAAACATTTGCACTGGATATCAAATTTCTGTTGCTCCCTTTACAGGAGGTTAAGGAAAGGATTGAACGGTTAAAGGAAAAGAGCAGACAAAATGGAATGTACAGCTCAGAAAATGAATTCAACGAAGAAACAGTGGCAATCCGCAGAGATATTGTCAAAATTCATGGCGAGATGGTACTGCTTGAGAACTATAGTGCGCTCAATTTTACAGGTAAAATGATCTATGTAAATTCCTCTAGCAAATATTACAAAATGCTATACCTAGTGGCCACTGATCAAAATGCATTAGGGAGTGTGAAACATTGACATTTGCAGGAATCTACTACTTTTACAGTGCTGTAATCAAGGTCCAATAATCATGAAAATGTGTAAACTGAGTTTTGATATTTATGTCCTTCAATACAGGCTTGGTGAAAATTTTGAAAAAATATGACAAGAGAACTGGTGCATTGCTTCGTTTGCCATTTATCCAGAGTGTTCTTCAACAACCATTTTTCACCACTGAACTGCTTACAAAGCTTGTAAGGGAATGTGAGGCCAATCTTCAGAGCATCTTTCCAGCAATTTCTTTGGATGAAGTTGGAGTCGGTGCCTCCGAGCTAGGAGAGGGAGCAAATTCACAACAAACTCTCTCACGTCAAGGAGATACTGTGGAAAGTATTTACAGAAGCACACTTGCTGCTTTAAGAACAATCAAGGATCTCCGGAAAGGCAGTTCTACATATAATCCCTTATCTTTCTCATCCTTCATTCCACGTGATATTGAGGATGACTTGGCTGCTGTGGCTAATGAAAAATCTAAATCAAATTCTTCACATTCCAAGAGTAGTTGCATGGCAGCGAACGAGGAGAATGTGCTCTCCACTGATAATATGGTAAATATGGTCCGATCTCATGTTGAAAAAAATGGGGGGTTCCCTTCCCCTGAGCAGGAAGAAGTAGCTGTACCCTGAGTTTAAAGGAAGGTATTTTGACAGGGAAATGTGGCTGTAATTTACGTTTAGTGTATAGATTTACTCCCGAGATAACAAAAGAAATGGATTTGTTTATAAATTTTGTGCAAGAATGTCACCAAATTGTCACTTGCTAATAACTCTAGTATGGTGGCGTGTACATCTGTTGGCACTGTTTGGTTAGACACATATTTTGGACCTTTTCAACTGAACAATGTCAGTGATAAAACAAAGTTCAAAATGCACATTGGAATTGCATTTTGTTTGAAAATTTAGATTGATTCTTTTCCTTGTCGATTTTTATGTTTTTGGCTTGTTGAATCCTAGATGTTGAAAAATAAGCATGGATGTAATACTTGTTGGAATATGGGTGTTAGACCAATATGTGGCTTCGTGAACTTTGCTCAATGTAAAGTTGAGCATTCTTATGCAAAATTTCCTACTTGTTAATGTAGCTATAATTTGGTGGGCTGGTAACAAATTATATTGTTGGCAATGATATTGTACTTATATGCATGGTGATAGCAAAGCTAGTAAGAAAAGACACTTTCACTCTAAATCTATACTCATTTATCATCAAGTATGTGACATTAGTTTGTGCTGACAATATTGACAATTTCAACTGATTGTGAGGAAGTTTAATCTTGTGTGTCATGTTCAAGTCCTATATAATCCTCTTTCAGAAATGACACTTTCACTACCTACCATTTTAGCATATCCACATTCTCAAGGCTTCTGCTCATTTTCAGTAAGTGAATGTGAACTGCAATGTTACCCTTGGATGCATTTGTATGTCAATGATATGATTCCTATTAGAACACTTTCAAATGTGGGACGATTTTCATTTCATTCTAAAAGGGGGTGGACAAAGGAACTGATTGAAGAACTTGAAAGTTGCATGTGATAGGATATAATTCTAATTGATCTTCCCATTCTAAATATATGCTTGAAAAAGTATATTACAAAAGTTGTTTTAAAGGCTTGTGAGGCTGTTGAAGGGAGTGCTTACCCACGAGCCAATTTTTATAAAACCAAAAAAATGAAGTTTGCTCACTTAATCATATAATGGCATTAAAAGCTAGCATAATTGACTACAACAGAAACTATGGAAAAGATTGAGAGAGGTTTGTGCTTTTTATGAAATAAGACTGCACAATAAGAGGTTATGAACGCTGTTATAACAAATATAAAGAATTTTCATGCAAAAACATGAGAGTTTAATGACGAGAGTGGAGCCTCCGTTCTAGGGGTTGTGTGTAATGTCCCATTTACTACGCCAAAAGCCTAAAGGCCAAATTTTAGTTTCAGCCTTGGTCATACCCAAGGGGCTAAAGACTTTAGAGGCTATTGGGTATATAGATGACTTATTACCACATTGTTTTTTTGGTTATGTTTTGTCGTTGACAATAAGCTTTGTTATATTTTGTCATTGGGGGGGACTCATAATACTTTATTATTTTATTTCTTTGTTGGGGTGACTTATGGTATTTTATTGTTCTATTTCTTCGTTGGGGTCACTTAAGTCATTTTTAGTGCCACATGGAGCTCCCAACTGGGAAAAAGGTAATAAAAAGTTATAAAAGGTGGTTTTGGGAGAATGATGGAGCTCATTCTTGCATACATAATTATTTTCTTTCATGTGCATCTGATGCTTGTAAATTTACAGCTTGAGTGAAATCCCATAGGAATCTTAGTTTCGGTGGTGAGAGATTCATCCTTAGCTAGCAGGGCATTCTTTGGTAGTGAGAGATCTACCATAACTTGTCATTTTGGTGCTGATTTCAGGGTTGATTTACAGGGATATTTTCAGAGGTTTCGAAGGAAGGGTTTTGAGGGTTTTTGGAAGCATTTTGAGGAATCAGATTTACGACAGCGATAAAAATAGGGTTTGACATCATTTCTAGAGGATTTCCAAAGGGTTTTGACCATTTTCCAAAGGGGGCGACTTGTTTTGGAGATTGCAGCCCTTATTTGGAGGGTTTCCGAGTTGCCATTTTCAGATCTAAAGGTTGGGGTTTCATTCTCCATATTAGTATATGTAATTTCTAGAATTTCATAATTTTATATTGCTTATTGGAGAAGTTACAAATTTTTGAAGTTTTACCCCTGTTTAGGGCTTTCTGTAATTTTTTGGCTGCATTATATTATTCCAAAAATTGTAAAAATAGTTTTATAATATTAGCAAGCTCTCCTAAAAATTTCAAGTGATTTCATTAGGTATTTTGAGAGATATTAATTTTCTTCAATTCGATGCCCTAGCTGTTAAAAATCTGCAAAAATCAGAATTTGTGTTCGCTGCAATTTTATATTTTTTGGTACATTTTTAAGTGGTATTCCACAAGGGATATTTCATTGTGGTGGTAATTTTGCACAACAAATTAGGTCCCCTTTCTAGTGTATTTACTAGATTATTAAGTGATAGTTATTTGTTGTGTAATGTCTTTGCATGTTTCTTGTCTTTATTGGAAAGAACTTGGGTATTAATGTGTTTGTTTCCCTGTGATATTCAAAGTACAAAATAATCCAGGATAGACTGATTAACGGGAAAGTCAATGTGAGATTCAACTAGCAATTGCACCGAAAGAGTGGATTGGAGATGCTGACAGGGGAGGCAATGAAGGTCACAAAGAGAATATGCAATTCATTGGGGGGTGGACATTGAAAGCATTTAGCCGCTACTCTTCTTTTTTGTGTAAATGGATGAAAGGACCACGGGCCATTTTCGTGAATTGTTGGAAACACACTCCAAAGACAACTTTAAAAGTTCAACCTTGTCGCACAGTGCCCCCAATGTCAATGTTTTCTTTGTGCAAGGTCATTCCTTTTGCTTTTGTGGATTGTAAGAGACCATGCCATTTTAAGGGGGCACTGTCTATGGCTCCCTCATGAAACTGGAGAGGGACATGCAAGGGGGAAACATACATCCCATGTAGAGCCGATGTAATTGTTGAACTTGATAACAAAGGATGAAATTTTTGATAGCTTTGCATGTGAGTTATAAACAATAAACATCACTTGCCTAATTGCACCGTTGACAAGTCCAACTTCAACCCACAAGTTTGCAGTAAGCATAACCTTTTGACTCCTATAAAGAAGAAGTTTGGTCTACAATTAATCACCATCTAGGCTAGCAGAGATGACAAATGCCTTGTATCTATGTTGCTTCATTTTCCATGTCACACTTTGATATCTTTAAATTTGTTATAACATTTGCATCTACACCTATATCTACATATTAGCGTAGCTTCGTGCAAAGAACCTCAAGCACACATTAGATAACAAAATCAAACAATGAAGTGCTCAAGTTAAATTGACCTCAATGATCACCCCATTTTACATTGAATATTGCACTACATTTTAGACTCAATGTAGTTCTTCTAATGCAAGTGTGCATGCAACTAAATCCATGATTTAGTTTTTCCCTCGTGTCTCAACACCAATCGCGGGTTGACTACTTTGCCCCAATTAAAACCTTTATTTCTAGATGTAGAAATCAAAAAATTGCCCCCTTGTGTTGTGCTATGTAGTATGTTGTAATAACTCATGTTGTTCCTAGCTCATAGAGGGTAGATATATTGGTGCTTTGCTAGATTTTTAAATGCTTAGAGGTAACTTGTATATATAGGGATCATTTACTTTGAAACTTGAATCATGTTGGCGCACAACGCTGACCCAAAACATAAGGTACGAAAATAAAAAGAGTAACAAACAAGTCCAATGAGCAAAAGAGGCCCAAGAGCAATAGGGGACATGACCGCACAATAGTTTGGACCGAGTTGTATGGTCCCATATTAAAAGTCAACAAAAGTCAAACAATCAATTCTAAAGTCAGAGGTCTCTGTGAATCAACATAAAAACATATGAAAGAGTGAAACCAGTAAAAAATTAGAACATGATCAAGATATATGAATGTAAAACAAGGACTTGTGTTACTAAGATTTAGTTTCATCACTCAAGTATATATATATATATATATATATATATATAATACTTCAAAAAAAAAAAGTATCAAGAAATTTGTGCCTGCATGTTTTATATGGACATGGAGACATTACAAGTTTGTGAAGCCACCTCCGGATGATATTCCTATTGAAGGAATTCGCTTGAGACAACTTGTCCCAAGATTAGGGACACTATGGAGATTTGAATTTTCCTAAATGTGGCTTCAGTGTCATCCATTGCAAAATGATGCTTAGAACAAACCTAGTACTGCAGGAGATCAAATATATATTGCCAATCACTTCAAATATTTTTTCTCCCATTATCTCCCTACAAAAGTCTTTGAACATCCTCTTCTTCAAATGCATCCTGATATTGTCAGGAACATATTAATAAATTGTAAAATTTCATGGTATGTATAAGAAATGTATTATGTCAAAAGTAATCACATGCAAAGACATTATCAACACCTTGATAAACAAGTGTGGAGCAAAATCTATCTTCATCATACAATGAATCTCCATCCCCCAACACCGGGTCATTTCTTACGGATACCATACCATTATCTTTTTCCATCAAGGCGACATGTAACAATGGATAATGATGGTACCTCTTCCATTTCAAGACTCTGGTACAAATGAAATTTAAGGGACCTGTATACCGCCAAAAGAGAGGAATCATCCAATTCATCTGATGAAGACAACAGTTATATAGTCCATTATAGTCCTTAGGAATTGTTTAGAGTAAAAGCTATGATGGCAGGCTTGTTGCCATGTGTCTTAGTGGTCATTTAGAAATCTAATAAAGTTTTGACGTGACATACTTTGTCACATTGAAGCATGGTGAACCTCCCCACTTTTTAAAACCGTCAAGATGAGTGGCGTGTGCTCATCTTTGTTATCCCCCACTATCTCGTAGTGGGAATCTTTTGGGTAACCTGGGTTTTCGGTTCCCAGTCTCCAAGTTATCCGGTGAAAAGCCTCTCACTCTCTTATATCTGAACTAGGTGGGAATTGGGCGTTCTGACACAAAAAAGAGTGTCACAGAGCTTTTTGGTCACCCCAAAATAACACTTCCCAGCTTTTGGGACAACATTGTTGTAGACAGATCTAGGTCCCAAAATTTGAAAAAACCCAACAAGGTCGAAAGGGAATGATGTCACATGCCCCCATCGTGCATTGTGTTGGAAGTATTGTCATTGATGTCAAAGGAATACTGATAAGTATCTCTTATATTAGAAATATTGTCATTGATGCTTACAAATGTGTGCCTCTTATAAAAACTATGTTTTACTTTGAATTTTGCATGCTAGATGCCAAGAAAAACGGTTATGTAATGTTCCACGGGTTTTGTAGTGATCCACGGGTTGTAGTGTTCTGCAGGTTCTGTAGTGTTTCGCAGGTTTTGTAATGTTCTGCGGGTGTTTGTAGTGCTTCGTGGGTTTTCAAGTGTTCCGTGGGTGTCTGTGGTGTATTGCGGATTGTAGTACTGCCTCATGTAATGAAGGGTCATACTAAAGTATTTTGGTTTGTTTGAAATAATGTTGCATAACGAAGAAAAAGTCGCAAAAGCCAGCAAGTGATACGATACAAAGAAGGATAATCACGCAACAAAGAGAAAAAATGTTCAAAACGTACAAATTTGTCTCCAATGATCATGTAACGTCATGGGACTAAGAGAAAACAAGGGATGTCCACGGGAGTCTTTGAAATTTTCAAATATTCAAATATCAAAGTATACTAAAGTTGACTCATCATGAATATTCTAAAGGATGTCGACTCATGAAAAGTCATATCTGTTCATGAAATGAACATAGTATATAAGTGAATTCAATTGTGAATTCATAAGTGTGCTCACGGTAATTATGATGTCGTTTTGAAAAGAGAAGGAAGAGACCAATAATAGAGGAGCAGTTAATGAAAACATATTAAGAGGATTAGAGGTAGAGGAAGAACAAACTCAAGCAAATTAGAATGTCTAGTTGTTGAAGAAGATTGAAGAGCGAGAAGTGCATAAGCAAAGAATAAAGTGCGGTGTACAAAAAAGGAGGGAGTGAAGACACCATCATCAAGTTGAAGAAGCAACTACTGTGGGTTGATCTTTTGATTACTGAGTTGGTGCTCGACCTTGGGGATTGGTGTCTCCAGTGAGTTGGTACTCATGTATCAAGATAAGTTGGTGCTCTGCCTTGGGGATTGGTGTTTCCAGTGAGTTGGTGCTCATGAATCAAACTAAGTTGGTGCTCTGCTTTGAGGATTGGTGTCTCCAATATGCTGGTGCCTACAAACATTTTGTAAAATAATTAATTTTTTGGTTGGAATTGGACAGTAGCTCCGAGCAATCTTTTATCTGTGGTTTTTCTCCCAAAAGGGTTTCCACGTAAACATTGTGTCGTGCAACTATTATATCTTGTATAATTGTTGTTTAGTGTGTTTTAAATAATAAAATTGTATAATATTGATTCACCCCCCTCAATATAAGTGTGTTTTCTACAATTGGTATCAGAGCGGGTTCCTTCATAACAATCTAACCATTGGGAGGTAGATCTCAAAAGCATACATGGAAAGTCAAGAAGGCTTTTCCTCAAACAAGGCTCCATTGTTTGATGGAACCAATTATACCTTTTGGAGTATAAGGATGCATAGCTACCTAATGGCTCCAGGGTTTGATATATGGCAATATGTTGTTAATGGTTATACAACTCCAATAACCCCTCCAACAGATCAAGTTGGAAAGAAGGCAAGTGAAAGCAATGCAAAAACTATTAATTCTATATTGAGTGGATTGTGTGAGGCATAATTTGTCAAAGTAATGCATTGTAGCTCAACAAAGGAATTTTGGGATAAGCTCAGAAATATCTATGAAGGAGGTGATAAAGTAAAGAAAGTCAAAATTCAAATACGTAGAGGTCAGTTTGAGACTTTGAAGATGAAAGATGAAGAAAACATTTCTGCTTACCTTCTCCGTGTGGATGCAGTTGTCAACAATATTAGAGGACTTGGTGAAGAAATTAAGGATGAAACTATTCTGGAAAAGTGTTAAGATCTCTTCCTCTGAGATTTGATTCCAAAGTTTCTACTATTAAAGAGTTGAAAGATTTAACTATCTCGATAATGGGTGAACTGCATGGTATTCTCACAACATACGAGATGAGAACTGAAAGCAATAAATCATCAAAGCAATAAGTTGCATTTAAAGCATCAAAGAAGGTGAAAGGCAAGAACCTTGAACCACATGATCGGTCCATCAATGAGTCAGATGAAGAAGATGCTCACTTTGTCAGAAGGATGAAGAAAGGATATGGAAAATATAAAGGTAAGGTACCATTCAAATTCTTTGATCGTGGTGAAATAAGACATTATGCAAAAAAAATGCCCATATAAAAACAAGGATGATAAAGAAAAACAAAACTTGAAGGGAAGCAACACGTATTATCAATCCAAGAAGAATCAAAAGTAAAGAAGAATCTCTACAAGTGCAAGAAAAATCTCTACACCAAGGAGGAAAGTAACTCATATGAAAAAGTGATGAAAGCATCTCTACTAGTGATAAAGATGAATCACGACTTATGGCCTTAGAGGTTAAAGATAGCAAAGAAGAGATGGATTTATAATATCTCTCTACAATATTAACATGGTGATCCCTCTAGTGTTTTTGCTTGAGAATCAATGGGAATAATTGGAATCTTGGATGTTAATAAAGAAGGCATAATGGAGGAAGGAGAAGAGATCACGAACATTTAAGGCATAAATGGCATCTAGGCATCTCTAAAGCAGTTGGTTTATGTAACCAAGTAATGGGAGACACTTGGCAAAACATCAAGGTAGTCCCTGAAAGGGAGGTTAACGTCCATTAGGATACTAATTTGAATGATGTGATTGGAACAAATGTGACCCAAGAAGGAGAGGGGATTATCCCTCAATATGTGACAGTAAATGGGAGCAACTCTAGAGCACATTTTTAAGTTTGAAGTTCCATTTTGGCAGTAATGCGCTTCTTGTCTATCGTATATCACATAATTGGAAAACAATTGATATTAAAACTTGCACGCATGAGTAAACTCAACATATGTCTAAATAAACTCGGTACATTCATCCTAGGAGAGGAACTAACATGGAGTTATTGTTATATCTGCATGGAGAGAGGAAGTAACAAGAATTTACCTCTCACACTTCTCATTTTATCCTCCACTCAATTCCTCCTCATTCACTAAGAACCTTAGAAGGATGGCTTACCACAATGGCAAGCCGCGTGCTAATGGGCTCCTTATAATTTGATGTCAAGCCTACCAATGATTTTTAGTGGCAAGGTTATCCTCATCGCATCATCCACTTAATTGTCATGGACAACCAAATGTATATGACAAGGGTAAGAAGTGAGTATCACTGCAACTTTGCTCGTCAATTTCACAAGTTGTATCAAAGGATGGAGTGCACAAAATATCAATTCCAAACATCTTTATATGGGTCACTGAATGAACATGATAGAAGCAGGACTTAGAGATTCGTGTGTAGGATTTTATTGTAATGAAGAAAACTTGTAGACCCATGTGAAATAATTTGTTGTATTGAAAACAATTCACACATGTTGAGGTCTAATAGCTATCTATTCCAACGAGAATGAGCATAAGCAATATAGTAACTTCCTTTTTTCTGATATTTAAAAGGATATGGATATTTGTGCCTCCTTGGACAACAATTACATTAATATGAGCTTTTTCTTAGGAAGTGGTTGACCTTTGACTTACCCAAATTGTGGATGCCACCAATGGAGTGAATGGCTCGGTGACCACGCAAGTTCCACTAAACATGGCTAACTATGCAGGAATATTTGGGTGCACATGCAATCATGCATCAATAAAAAACAATTGAACATGTTGAGTAAGTTGTGTTTATATTTTGTCGAGCATTTTGTAAGTCACGCATTGAAGAAATATATTGATGATGAACTATGGAGTACAATGTTGCATGCTATTGAGTGCACAAGTCCATGGCACAATGTTTGTGGAGAGAAAATTTTCTTTGCACAGTGTCTTGTTTGTTTCCCTTTCATTTGAATTTAGAAGGTTGCATGAACGACTAAATAAGTAGATTCAATTTTCCTTAGGAAAGAAGTTCAAGTTTTGGAGAACTCAGGGTGCCTAAGAGCAAAGTATAGATGTGAACTTAATGCTCACCAAATCACGAGAATGGATGAGTAACTGTAACCATAGTATCAGTGTAAAAACTACGAGTGTCACAATAATATGAGGTGTGACCCGAGTATTGAGTTGTAGTACATGGAGGATTTGTTACATCCTTGTGTTTTGTAGAAGGATAAATCATTTACGATTGATCTGACGATACTATTTCTCTGAATAAGATACCCCAAAGCTTTGTGTTGGAAAAGGAGTCATGGATGTCAAAGGAATCATTGATGTCAAAGGAGAATCCACAACAAATACAGTGGTCGAATTTAATATACAATGACCAAATTTATATCAAAGGAGTCATTGATGTCAAAGGAGAATGCATAACAATTACAATTATCAAATTTAAAATACAATGATCATATTTAATATAATAGTGAATGTAATGAACAATAATCACATTGTATACCATCAATGAATTGATATTATCCTATGTTATGTCTACAAGTGGCGCTCATATTATGGGCAACGATTTAATGAAGGGGAAACATTTAATTAATGAGCTTGGGAAACAATTTAATGAAGGGGCAAAGCATTCAATTAATGGGTCAGCTGACCTTCCTTGTAAGAGAGGACATATCCCTTAGAAACATTGCCTCTCTTGATGAAGAGATATGAAGGTATAAAAGATGGATGAGAAGATGGAAAAACATAAGAATTTGAAATGAATTGATATATCATAAAAGTCTAAAAGAAGTGCGAGAAAAAGAGCAGAAGTGTATTGACAAATATTGTTAAGAGAAGAAGAAGAGAAGTGGAATCAACATTATTCGATTGAAGAAGAAACTACATAAGGTGGAAAGTTTATTTTGTTGAGGTCGGTGCCTCACAATTTGGGGATTGGTGTCTCCAATGGGTTGGTGCTCATGAATTGGCTGAATTGGTGCTTGGCTTGGGGGATTGGTGTCTTCAGTAGGTTGGTGCCTACGAACATTTGTAAAACATTGAATTTTGGGTTGGATTTGGATGGTAGATCTAAGTAGTATAGGTGTGTGCTTTGAATAAGAGGGGTTTCCACATAAATTTGGTGTTGCATTGTGTTATGTTATTTGAATGCTTTTGAATGTTTTAATTGTGGATATAAGTTTTAATAAGTAAAAATTTATCTTATATTGACTCACCCCCAGTATAGGTGTGTGTTTTACAATTGATATCAGAGCTAGTTCCTTCGGATATAGTCTAGCTGCTAAAAGGTAGATCTCAGACGCACACATGGCTAGTCATCATGTTCAAGAAGGTTTCTTTGCAAACAAGGCTCCATTGTTCGACAGGACAAACTTTGCATTTTGAAGCATAAGGATGTGAACATATCTAATGGGCCTGGGTTTTGATATTTGGCAAGCAGTAGTAACTGGATATATGACGCTACAAACTCAACCAACGGATACAGCCGTAAAGAAGGGTAGTGAAAATAGTGCAAAAGCCATGAACGCAATTTTGTGTGGCTTATCAGAATTAGAATTTGTCAAAGTAATGCATTGCAATTCGACAAAGGGCATATGTGCGGGTGACAACAAAGTAAAAAAAGGCAAAACTTTAAACTCATAGGAGACAGTTCGAGAGATTGAAAATGAAAGATGAAGAAAATGTTGTGACATATCTTCTTCATGTGGATAAGATTGTTAACACCATCAGAGGGCTTGGTGAAAAAGTTGAAGAATCTATAATAATTCAAAAGGTACTAAGGTCTCTACCATTAAGATTTGATGCAAAAGTTTCTGCTATTGAATACATGAAAGACCTAGACCAATTGAAAATGGACGAGTTACATGGAATTATCACGGAGTATGAAATGAGGACAGAACCAGAGAAGCCACCAAAGTGTGAAACAACCTTTAAAGCTTCGAGGAAAGTTTTAAAAAAACTGAATTAAGTTATCGCACTAGTAATGAGTCAAATGTAGAGGAAGCTCTATTTGTTAGAAATCTCAAAAATGAATATGGAAAATATGGAAAATACAAAGGTAAGCTACCTTTTAAATGTTTTTTTTTAATTAAAGGTAAATAGTTTTTTGAAAGGGACTATACCCTTGTACAAGAAGGCTCAAAAGCTAGATTTAACAATTATAACATAGCAAAAATGATCAAAATCAGATAAAGCAAGAAAGCCCAACAACAGAAAACAATCTGCTCAAAATAGAACCAAAAAACAACAACGTATCAGCATAAAAATAGTTGATGCACAACGACCAAACTGCATCTGCACAACAAAGCCAAAGCAGAAAAATAGGTTGTTGTTCGGCAAAGAAAAATGAGGTAGAAGGGAACAACCGAACAACAGGAGAGAAAAGAATCAGCCAGGTGGAGTAATGTTATTCTTAGAAATATATTTTTTTTGTTTCCGCACCGCTATCCAACCTGTTGAATCCTCCTTGATTAGAAGAGGAGTATTTTCCTTATCTGTAGTTACTCCAGCTGAGATAGTAATGATAGGACATATTGTGGAAAGATAGGACATTTTGTTACTAAGTGTTCCCATCCAAAAGAAGATGATAACGATGATGAAGAAGAGTACAATGAAAAGGAGAGTAAACATCATAAACACAACAATAACTACAAGTCAAATAGATATGAAAACAAGAAAAGATTTGATAAGAATAAGAAAAGCCTTTATTCCAAAAAGGACAATAGCTCGGGTGAGGAGGATGAAGGGATTACAAATGGTGATAGAGAAGAAGCTTTGTTTATGGCTATAGAAACATGGAGTGATGACGACCAGGTGGGAAAATGAAAAATCTGGGGTGATTCAGAGGATGAAGAAAATGTCAAAGATGAAGGAGGTATAAATCTTGAAGAACTCATTTGTGCCTTGAGAAAAATCAAAGAAACTTAAAAAAGGAATTGAGACAATTCTTACAGCTTCAAAAATATGATGAAGAAATTTGTAACCTGAAAACAAAAATAACTCAAAATCTTAAAGAGTCAAAAAAAGTCATTAGTGGTCTAAAATCTCAAATCGAAGAAGCAAAGAGGATAGAGGAAGATGTGAGAATCCATATGAAGACAGAAAAAGACAATTGTGCTAAGCTAGAATCAGAAGTTGTTGTACTAAAGGATGAATTAGAGAAGACAAATATTAAATTGAAAAGCGACATAAAGTTTGAAAAGAGCACCGAAGTGCTATTTGAGATTCTAAATCGCCAAAGGTCGCCATGCATCAAGATGGGTCTTGGTTGTGAGGAAAAAAGAGAGGTTACTAAGAAGGATTTGAATTCAAAAGTTGTTGAACCTCCGAAGAAAGAAGATAAGGCTCCTCAAAAGCACAATGCTCTACAAGAAAACAACAAAGGCAAGAACAAGTGGCATAATGTTCCCACAAGAAACCACAAAAGATCATTCTTTCCAAAGTAGTCTATCAGGTACCAGAGACCGTTTTATGGATATTGTTTTACTTGCAATCATTTTGGTCACAAAGTAGTATATTGTAGAGGACATGCGAGGAATGAGTATGGATGGAAAGGAAACAGAGATTTGTATGGTCGCTCAGGTAGAAGCTATAATTTATTTTCTCTCTTATAAGATGAAATTATATGTTATAATTGCAATAAGTATAGACATATAACAAGACAATGTAGAAGTAATCATGTAGATTAGAACAAGAAAGTGGATGCCCGTGCTAAACACAAAGGTAAATTCATAAAAGTTTGGAAGAAGATACAGAAGTAGGGAAAACCGAAGAAAGAGTAAACTATGTAAGAAGGACATGGTGCATTGGCGGGTAAAGCCATGGTAAAGCAGGAAAAATTCAATGTTCACAGTGGAAAAAGTCTATTAAGAAAAGCAAGAGATGAGGATGAAAAGAAAAGAATGGAAGGCATAAATTTGAGAACATGTCAAAGATTGAATTGGAAGTAGAAGAGGAGTGCGTCATTAGTTGCACATGGCAAACATGTGATGCTAACAAAGACAAGCAAATGGAGACATAAATCACCACCAAAGTCATTTGGTCTTGCTTGATACAAAGAAAATTGTTTAGTCAAAAAGGGAAAGGTACATGTTTTTGCAATTCATGATGTATTTCAGTTTGTAGAAGTAAGTGAGATTAAAACAAAGACCTTAGTAGAAGAAGGAAATTACAAACAACAGTTGATGAACAAGTAAAGAAAGGTTGAATGAAGTACATTGCCACAAAAGAGCAGTTACCAAGAGAAACATGGATTAAGGGGGAGGTAATCATTGCATTATTCAACTCTTTGGATATTTTGGTAATATACATTGTGATTGTGTTGCATATCCCTTTGTCATTGATGTCAAAGGGGGAGAGTTAAAGAAAGGGGGGACAATACAACAAGAGGAAGAAATCCAAAAAGAGGGAGTATTCTAGTTGAAGATAATTATTTCTTTGTGGGGTTGCCATCAATGACAAAAGGGGAGATTGTTGGAAATATTGTCATTGATGTCAAAGAAGAATGTACAACTACAATGATCGTATTTAATATACATTGATCAAATTTAAATCAAAGGAGTCATTGATGTCAAAGGAGAATGCACAACAATTCCAGTGATCAGATTTAATATACAATGATCATATTTAATATAATAACAATGAATGTAATGAACAATAATCACATTGTATACCAGCAATGAATCAATATTATATTATGTTATGTCTACAAGTGACACTCATATTATGAGCATTCAATTAATAGGCCAACCAACCTTACTTGTAAGAAAGGACGCATCCCTTGGAAACATTGCCTCTTTTGATGAACAAATGTCAAGGTATAAAAGATAGATGAGAGGATGAAAAAATATAGGAATTTGAAATGAATTGATATATCATAGAAGTCTAAGAGAAGTGTGAAATTAAGAGTAGAAATGTATTGACGAATATTGTTAAGAGAAGAAGAAGAGAAGCAGAATTGCCATCATCCGGTTGAAGAAGCAACTACAAAAGGTGGAAAAATTATTTTGTTGAGGTTGGTGCCTCACAATTTGGGGACCGGTGTCTCCAGTGGGTTGGTGCTCACAAATTGACCGAGTTGGTGCTTGGCTTGGGGGATTGGCATCTCTAGTAGGTTGGTACCTTTGGGTTGGATTTGGACAATAGATCCAAGCAGTATTATTTTATGGTTTTTCCCAAGAGGATTTTTCACATAAATTTGGTGTTGCATTGTGTTACGTTATTTGAATGCTTTTGAATACTTTAATTGTGGATAGAAGTTTTAATAAGTAGTAGTTTATCTTATATTGATTCACTGCTCGCCCCCCTACCCCCCAACAATATAAGCGCGTGTTTAACACTTTGTTTTTCAAAATTTATGTTCATTTGATCATTATGTCGCATGCTATATTTCTTTATGAGTTGTACTCTATGGGTCGTTCATTGAGCATCCTCACCCCGTCTACATCGCCAATGCTCTCAGATGTGTGAGGATGATTTGTGGGCGACATTCATTTTTATCAACCTATTCCTTTTTGGATCAAATCTACAAAAACCAAAACCAACGAGTCACTCTACAACTACCAAAGTGGGTCAACTTTTATTCACAAGAAGCAAGATCACATTGAAACCAAAAAACCACCAATAACATTTGGCCTACATCGCATTGACACCCCAACTCCCCTTACCAAACCCCTTCCATCCCTCTTCCATCCATACATTCAAAAATATAATGAAGTAATTATGATAACTTGGGAATCAACATATTCTTGGGCACATCACATTAAACAAAAAAAGGTACAATTTTGATATTTAAAAAAAAAAACATTCATAATGCAGCCTCTTAAACATCGAGTCTTAAACAGCCGGTTGGGAGGACTCGCCCTGCAATAGCACATCACAAAGTGTGCCATTAACTCCTGTAGTATTAAAAAAAACATTGAGTCTCAAAGTGATTCAATTACTACTAGCTTTGCTAAACCTTCTTCTAACACTTGCATGTGGATCTGTATCTTTGTGGTTTTTAAAATCTTAAAAATATGCATCTGTTATTAAAATCTTAGCTTTGCCAAACCTTCTTCTAACACTTGCAGCAGATCCGTATCTGTTGCGGTTTTCAACATCTTAAAAATCTGTATCTGTTGTAGTTTTTAAATTCTTAAAAAGTCATCTGTTGTTTCTAAAATCTTAATATTGTTGGCAAAATCTGGAAGATAAAATCCTTTATTAAAATATTAAATCTGAAAATTTGATGATTAGCCATACAAGAGGCACAAATAGAACTATGAAAATAAATAGCCGTGAGAAGACTGCATCTAATACACAGGTCTTTGAGCAACGTGATAAGGGCTCATTAACAAGAAATAACTCGGGCAATAAAAAATCTTTTGATAGAGAAGTGGTCAATTTGACGTTGATGTCTACAATTAGGTTTTACATTAGAGAATTTAAAAATCTGATGTAATCATGGAATAAAAGTGTAATGGTTTAGCATTAAGTTGTCTGAAAGGCCTGAAAATTATGAGTCCACTTTTAAAGTAAATGATAATCTAACAAGATGTGAAATCCTTGATCAGCATATTCTGGTTGCGATTGTAAAATTGTAAACTTTAAGGAACCGAACAAATGGAGAGTGGCTGATGTAGTCAGTGGACGCTCAAGACAGGCAGGAAACATGAAAGATAAGAGGTGGGTTAATGTCATTGTCAGTTATTATCAAAAAGTTGGAAAAGTGAGTGAATTGTGGTCTTGTTAGCTATTTAGCTATCCTCGAGTTTGAACAATGTTGAGCTTTGAGTTAGTCCATGCTGAATGCATCAATAGAAACAGATTTAATTCTTATGACCATCTGGTACTTGAAAAGGCAGCTTGAGATATTGGTTGCACATCCAATCTGGTCATGTCCAGAGTATTTGGGAATTGAATTGTCAGTTGCACATTCAATCTGGTCATGAGATATTGTTTGCACATCCTATCTGGTCATGTCCAGAGTATTTGAGAATTGAGTAGTCAGTTGCAGATGATACAAGTTGCACCTTCAGGATTTGATGTGATTTGTGAGTTCTGTGAAAACACATCTGGAAAAGCCAATAAATATGATGTTTGACAGAAAGCTAAAAGGTGTAAAATGGCAATTTATAAAATAAAAAATACAATATTCATGAATTAAATATGTTGATGAACAAGATCAACCTATCTAATTCATCATGAACAACCGAAGTTATTCATTTATTGATAGCAAAAAAAATCTATATACCACAAAATCCAACTTCCGTTTCTTTTACAATAAGATTCGATTCATTGTCAACGTAGTGACTCTCATGAGCCAAAAAATAGCACATAACATACAAAAAGGCCTTCTACTCTGCCGCATACTGGGTAACCACCAGTTCTGAAGAGGCCACCTCAATCCTACAAATTCCATCTTTAATAGCCATCCAGCTGGGTGAAATTTGGCTTCCTGTTGAAACACTGATGCCTTCAGGGTGATATCATTTGCAGCATTTTATCTGCATCTCTAGGGTGGGAAAATAATCATGTCAGTTCATGGTTCATTGAGACCGGATTTCCTGGGACACTTGCAGTCTCTCCAAGTGATAACATGTCCCATACTAACGATTCTTCTCTTGTAAGACAAGAATGAATAGCCAATCTTTCCCATTTGGTCAACTATAGATTCATCTCTTGTAAAGGAAGCCTGAACTAGCCAATCTTTCCCATTTGGTCAATCAGGGTGCCAATTTGGTCCCCACTCAGAGCCCTTGAAATATTTCCTGGCTCGTGCAAATTAAACACTACAACTGCAAACAGACAATCAGCAACTATAAGCCAAAACCCTTTCACGAGCAAAATCAAATGTCCGAAAAAAAAAAATACAGAGAAAAAATCACATTATTCACCTGGAATGCAATTATCTTCACATAAAGTTATGGCTGTTATGTCCATTGCAGTTGAAAGACCTTTGGCAGCGAAATCCCTATATGATATGTGGTCGATTATAGCATTGTTCTTTCTGGGATCACAATCATAAACCCCATCTACATTTGTTCCTTTCAGGACCACCTCGGCATTAACTGCAAAAGCAAAAGGCACTAAATAAATTCCTTAGCCTCCTAGCTAAAGATGACTCCAAGCACTCCAATGTTTTTTGCAGCTAATAGGGAGAAGATCATACTCTCGGACGCTCTGAGAGCAGCTGCTGTATCAGTGCTGAAGAAAGGATTTCCAGTCCCTCCACCAAATATGACCACTCTGCCTTTCTCAAGATGACGGATTGCCCGACGTCTAATGTATGGTTCTGCAACCTCTGCCATTTTGAAAGCCGTCTGGACACGAGTTTGAACACCTAAATTCTCCATGGACGCCTGTAGAATTATGGAATTCATGATAGTTGCCATCATCCTGTGGATTTATCAATAATTTTTGAGACTGAGCACATATTCTAAAATATATAGTAAAGCTTCTACATTTGCTACCATAGGCGTAGCTCAAAAGTATAAAAGCATAACATAAATGCATAATGCTTCTACACCTCCCATACCTAAACAAGTGTCATGGTGCAGATGTTTTCATCTCTACAACCAAATTGATAATTTAGCTGAATAAAGCAAACAAAAAGCAGGCAATTAAAGACGAGTTTTTCATAGTACATAACATACGATAAGCTTGGGGGAAAAACTGTGGCGAAGATTTTAATCAACATTTCAGATCACACTCAGTGATCCATCATCACAATAATATAATGAGTTCACAGTCCATAACATAAGAAATAAACTTATGGAAAAAAGACCGTGGCACGAATTTTAATCAACATTTCTGATCACACTCAGTGATCTATCATCATGATAATAAGTTCAGGTCCATAACACAAGAAATAAACTTAAGGCAAAAATCAGTGGCAAAAATTTTATCCACATTTCAGATCACACTCAGTGACACATCATCACGATAATAATAATAAGTTCGCAGCCCGTAATATAAGAAATAAACTTATGGGAAAAAAATGTCCGAAATTTTAATCAACATTTCAGATCATGATAATAAGTTCAAAGTCCATAAGAAACTTTTGGGGAATACACTGGTGAAAAATATTAATTGACATTTTGGATCACAGAGTATGGTCCGAAATGTTGATTAAAATTTCATCATGCGGTATTTTCCCGAAAGCTTCTTTGAAGACAGACAAGAAAACATAACAGGGAGGCATCGTCAATACAAGACAAACAAATCAAATTCGTGCATAATCCATGCTTCCAATCAATTCCCAGCCATTTATGAATTGAAAACATAAGAGACCCAAATCTGGTAGAAATGTGCAAGTTTAGCACATAAAACTTTCAAACAGAACAAGTGACAACCATAAATAAGCATTATTTGCTTTTGCTGCATGAGAACCGTTTCAGCAGACCACATCATCAATAAAGATATCCACACATATCAAATTGCAAGCATGCATGTGTGAGTGGAGACTCGGTGTTCAGTTGGTTGAGGGAAGAAATGTGCAAAAGAGTGAGATGAGTCAGCAAATAGATTAGAGATTATTGTACTAGTTCTATTGCAGTCCTTATAAACTGTCTTTGGCTAAAAGATCAAGGTAGCTGAGATATTGCCACTTCTAACAGGTTTTCCGGTTCCCCACATTGGGGCTTCCAGATTAATTTCTTTTGCGCCAATTGTTATTCTAGTTTTCTATTTGCTGTTCATGGTGGTTTTATGTTTAGAATTTATGGACACAAGTCCTGTTTTTATATTTACAGCAACACGCCACTAATTACATCACATAAAACATTCAAATAACTATAATTTGATGTAAATTCAAGTAGAATAGCAGTTTGTGATTCTATGAATTCCATTGAAATATTTGCATTTAAGGGTTTAGAGATCAATTGTTATCAAGCAAGTTAATCTTTGGGTATTGTGGTTAGTTTGAGGCTAAGTAACTGCATTCGCCGAATTTCAAGCATGAAATTCGAAATTTGACGAATCTGAAAGTGCAGAAAAAAAATTCACCCGAATTGGCAAATTTGTTCGGACAACTGGCGGATGGCAAATGATATTTGAAATTCCTTTTTAAAATGCTGTGAATCATTTTAGGGTTCTCACTTTTCTGCTTTTTGGGTTTTCCACTTCGGTCACCGCCATTTGGGTATATATTCCTTGCCACCTGAACCGTGCATGCATCCATGGTAGTGTGAAGCTGAAGCAGTGGAGGAAAGGTTGAAGCCTATGTGGGTGCAGAAATTAATCCCCAAGCATGAAAACTGATTAATGATATTATCTTTCTTTTTAAAATATTTAAATATGAAAGTATATATAATATTCTTATAGTTGAATAATAATCACAAATTTTATCGTTGATTTTTTTAGCTATGATTTTTTTGCAAATTTTATCCTCAGCAGGAAGAAGAGTCGCTACCTTGAGATGGAATCAAAAGGAGAAAGAAATGACAAAAGAAGGTGAAGATAATATTTCCAAGAGAGTTGTTGCCTTAAAACAACCATGGAATGTGTGATAAAGTTCCAAGAAACCATCACAAGCAATAAGAGCTCACGACTACCAACCAAACATCCATGGACATCGTGATTTGTGCTTTGGCCAAGAATTTTGGCATTAGAGAAGAGCCCCGTGAAAGAGATTAAGAACTTGTGACTAAAGAGAAGCAGCCTCCAAAAACAAAAGGTAAAAGGTAAAATCTTCTGCTCATACTCTCCTTTCAAAGTTAAAACAAAAAATTGAGATTAAATATATTGAGGGACAAGTAGATGTTGAATTGCTCAACAAATAGTTCAAACAAAATGAGGTTTATGATAGTGGGTATAATATTAGCAAGACACAAGATTTGTTTTACATGTCTCAAAATGCAAGAACATCCTCTAATCTGGTGAGAAAGTTATCTAATCTCTTCTAATAAGAAGAAAAGGCTAGTTGTAACTAGGTGGGATGAATTCAAAGAATTATTGCGTAAGAATTTTTATCCCATTGCGCATAAAACTGATCAGAAAATTAAGTTGCAGTACTTCTAGCAAAGAAGTGGTCGAAGTGTGCAGGATTACACTACAGAATTTTGTAGACAAGCTACTGATTGGCTTCGACCTAGAGGATGAAGACGACCAAGTATGTGGGAGGTCTCCATTCATGAAAAAGTTGATGATTACACCACGGAATTTTGTAAACAAGATATGTTGATGGGCTTCGACCTAAAGGATGAAGACACCTTGACCAAGTATATGGGAGGTGTCCACTCAAGCATAAGTTAAAGAATCATCTCAGTAAGCCAAAGGACCTAGATGAGGAACATGTGCAGCCGTAATACATTGAGGAAAAAAGACGCAAAGAGAGGGGGAACCCACAGAGAAAAATCAGCCAACAAATCAGTCCAACTAATAGCAGAATCAGCCATCCAAAGCCACCACTTTACATGATTGTAAAGATTCAAAGAACCATTCTCATCATTGTGTCATAGATGGGCATGCTGACGTAACATATTGGAATTAATATCCAGAATGGCATCCCAACAATCATACCAAGGAGGACCCTAAGACATCCATAGCATCTTTGAGAGAGCAATATAGATGGGGAGAGAGAACAATATCATGTTGATGAAAAATCGGGTTCCAATATAGCAAATGCAGCTGGCAAGGAACAACGGAGAGAGGAGATGAGAAAGCTATTCCAAATCTAGATCCACATCAAGAAAACAACAGTAAATGCACTTGTGGATACTAAACCGCAGTCTAATTTGAGGGAGAGAGAAGATGAGCAAGCTATTCCAAATCAAGATCCACATCAAGAAAACAAAGGTAAAAGCACTTTTTGATACTGACTCACAGTGTAATTTGATCTCAGATAAGTTTTTGGGGTGATCACATTAGACTAGATTTATTTAGCTAGTCTTATTTTGTGCTTGTTCACATTTATCTAGCCTAACTTTTATTTAGGGAGTTTAGATTAGTATAGATATCTTAAATACAGCTATCTAAAATACACCGAGAGATATCAAGCGTGAGGCGCTTATATTGGACTTGTCACATAAATTAGATAGGCATCTCGAGATCGATATCTCTCAGGCATATTTTAGATAGTTGTATTTAAGATATCTATACTAGAATTTATATATACACCCGAAACATTCTTGATATGATATTAAAAAATAAAAACTAAATCCATTAAGAAAACTTTGACCTATATTATTTTAATCATGCTAGACAAAATTAAATAAATCTATGGGCAAAAAATTTCAGGAAGCTATAAGTGCGTGTCTTGTTATTATTAATTTTAACGAACAAAATTAAATAAATCAATTAGGAAAACTTCAACCTATATTTATTTAATTTTGTGTATATTTTTAATTTTGCCACACAAAATTAAATAAATATATGTGCAAATAATTTTCAGGAAGCTATAAACGCATGTCTTGTTATTATTAATTTTAAAGAACAAACTGTTTTAAAAATTCTGAATTACATTAATAATTTAAGAGAGCACAAAAGTAGGTGTTAGTTTTAAAATTATGAAAAAGCTATTTCAATTTCAAAGCGAAAATTAGAAAGTTGACATGTAAATTTATAGGTAATTTTAAGCTAAATATAAAAAGATTGAAATTTTAAAATAACATTTAGGTTTCATGTTTCCTAGTAACGCCCTTCTATAACAGGGGACAACCCATATCTGAGGTACATATCCATCACCATGTATCTGAATCGAAAAATGAAGGAAGGTAGACAATATGCTGTATTGTTTCTGTCATTATCCTTCTTGCCCTGTAATTTTCAGCATTTAAACACTTGGCAGAATAGTAATTCTGGTAGTTAGAGTTTGCAAGAAAAGAGGTCTCCATAGAATGCTCAGAACCATACCAGGTGCGTCATTAACTTTGTTTTTTATATTACCAACCCTAATTCTTTCATTATCTTCACTGTGCAAGCTTCGTCAAGCAATTCACTCACCATAGATTTGAAGATGTCCCAAAGAAAAGACAAAAAGAAGGGTCAATTGAATCAGATTTGAGAAAGGTGCTTCAAGAAGTTGGTGATGCAGGCCTCACTGTAAGAGAAGTGGGAATTAAGCTATTTTCATTAAGGACAGAAAGAAGCTTCCCATGTCCTTACAATTGCGAAGAATCGTGCTTACCAGTCTGTACATTGGGGCACCTATTGTGATGTTTACCAAGATGACTTTACATAAAAAGGTAATTTTGAGAATAAAGGAGGTTCAAAATAATATGCTGCAAATTTTTGAATTTGAAGTACTCCTCTTTAAACTCGATAAGAGTTAACTTCCTTTCCCGGAGATCATGGCATCTTGTTGTACAAACCATAGGCTTTACAGCCGTGTAAGTAAGCAATAGGGCCGTTACCTTGATGAATTAAGTACAATCTGAGACCTTCAGGAAACAAATAAACTTGTGTAGAATGCAGCCATTTTTTCACTCCTCTCACCTTTTCATTGTTTGAATTCATTTATTGTTTCATTTTGTTCTTTTATATATTGTGCCCCTTTTTTTACATCTTTGTTTTTGCTTTTTTTGTTATGTCAGCCATTAATGTGAATACACTCGCAACATTACAGTCTTCACCCACCTCCCAGATGTCACTATAGGAACACCTCTCGGTGTAATTAGATTAGTGTAAGTTGCCGATACATTTTGGATAGACATATGGGTACGGAGTATCTGATGCATGGATACAATAAACAAAATTAGCCCTAGATATGGCAGTACAAAAATATATTAAAATTAAAATACATATAAATTCCAGTCTAATAAATAGTAACTAACAATATATTATGTATATGAAAAACAAAATAAACTAAATAACCACAAAAAACTTATAATTTGTTAAAGCCTTAAAATCTTAATTAAACACAATGTCATAATATATTTAGTTTAATTATTACATCAATGATCAAACTAGTATTCAATAGTCATATTCCTCTTCATCAAGAGCATCAACATCAACATCATGATGTGGTTTATTACAACCACATGGCCTCGACACCCTCCCACTAGGTCCACTACCATTAGCACCCCCTTGTGCATGTAGGTCTCATGGTGCCAAAGAAATCTCCAACCCCTCCTCATCTAATAACATGTGAAATGGAAGCATCCAAGTCAACACTCTCTAGGTCAACATCTCAAAGCTTTGTTGGCTCTTCCTTGTACTTCAGTTGCTTGTGGGATAAAGGTGCAAGTTGGAATGTATATATGCCAAATCCTCGATCTTTTTAGCCCCAAACTTATTACGCTTCTAGGAGTGGATGAATGTATATGTACTCCAATTACACTTAGAGGAAGATGAACTCTCAACCTATTGAGACAAATTCAATGCGAAATTAAATTTTATAAAAGTAAACACTCAAAGTTAAAATTTTAAAAACATTAAAATAAAAAGGGAAATAGAATTAAAAAATAAAAAGCTTACTTGTGCCAAGACCTTAATTGCAAGAGGTTGCAAGTACAAAGATGATTGACCATGGAGATACAACCACATATGAGCATCCATATTGTATTTGTCCCAAAGAGCGCAAAGGTTATGACCTATCTCTACCATGAAATTTTCAAATTCTCTCATAACTATATCCTCAACCTCAGGATCAAGGATGAGCCTAAACAACGTCAATATATACCCCTCACTAACTTCAACATCCCTATATGGTGCCACCCTCCCTGACACAAAAAAGATCTCTAAGTTGTAGAATCTATGAGTCAATGCAAAAGCAAGGAGATATAGTGGGGTGGTCATTTTGTTCCATTGCTCAATGAGGTATGATTAACTTTTTTGAAAATTCTCCTCGAGACCTCACGCTTTTGCATTTAAGACGGTCTTTATCTTCTCAATCATGATTTGATACCATCATATCTCTCCCAAACATAACCGATCCATGTCAATAAAGTGGATCATACTCGTACTGAGCTCAGTAAATACTCAATAAGTATTCTACAAGATCCCGCCAAATGTCATCTAAGATCAACTCTTCACTAGGGCGGCTTGTTCAGTGTTTGACTACCTCAATACAGCCCAATGGAAGTTACCATCCTACTAAGTGTTTGTCACACCTTCACAAATCGTCTCAAGATGATCATGTGTGATGCAAATCAAGTCTCAAAAGCCTAGTGAAAAATGAAAAACATAAATATAAAAACTTCTAAAAACTTTTGAGTACTATGTTTTTTTAAAAGCTTACATAATAAATAAAAGAAAGACAACTTTTGTTACCTTCAACAGCTCCAAATGCATGTAGGATATGAAGATGCCATACAACTAGTGATCGTTAGTCACAAACATTTGGCTCTATTCACGCTCAACATACACTTGCTTAATCCACTCAATTTTATTGGCCAACTTTTTCAACATTAAATTGAGTGAATGGACAACACATGTCCAAAAAATATGCTCATACCTGGTCTCAACCAATATCTCAGTGCCTTTGCAATTTGTGGTGTTGTCTGTTATGACATGGACAATATTTTAAGGTCCTGCTACCTCAATGGCTTTGAAGAGGATGTTGGCAATAAATTACGCATCATTCACATGCCCCTCACAATCAATTGCTTTCAAAAACATTGCCTCTCTAGGGCATATTGCAACCACATTGATCAAAGGGCACTTTCTTACATCTTTCCATCTATCAAAACCGATAGATACTCCCATTTTGACCCATGAGTCTCTAATTGTCTACAATGAGGTTTCCACATGTTTTTTTCCTTTGCCAATAGGGTGGTTCAGAACTCATAGCCTAGCCCTTTATACACTCTTGGGGCCCCATTGATCATTTTCACCATATCTTGCCAATATGGTAACCTGACAACATTGAATGACAAACCATTCGCATACACGCATCTTGCAACTATATAAAACTCAGCTATATAGTCTAGTATGGCTGAGAAAAGAAAGAAAAATTTAAATCTTTACCACTAAGGTGGGTAAAGTTTGATGGGTATTGGCAACTGGAGGGCCTCTACTGCTCTGATACCATATAAGAGTTAGCAAGAGGTTCCAAAGATTTGTGATATCGATTCCGGAGAAAAAAAACACTAACAAGGAAGCTTATGCCAATATCAACACACAACAAGAATATCTTTTACTTGCAAATACATGTGATGCATGCTACAAGGAGGCCCTAGAATAAATAGCTAGGATAGTTTGTTTCTACAACAAACTAATAGTTAAAATTAAGCTAATATCCCTAAAATCATACAGAAAAGACAATCTCTACTTGCCCTCAAGTTGTTGAATAAAACTTGACTAACTAATCTCTAAGATACCAGTATGGTAGGGGCAGGGTGCTTGGTATGGGTACAAAACATACCCAATACAATTACATCTCAAAAATGTAACCCGAAACGACTCGGGTATGGTTAGGACAGTTCGAGTGGCCAAATGGATTTTTTAAAAATTCAACTTTTTTTAACATAAAGTTTAAAAAATCATAAAACAACACATATGAAACCCTGAAAGTGAAAGAGATTGTATAAAACAAAAACAAAACATAAAAGCAAAGCAACTTACCTCTCATCCCCTCATTGCATACTTGCCTCCCTAAACACTCATTTTGCTCATTTAGGTTTGATACTTCATCAAGAAGCATTGCTATCATTATCTTAAGCTAGTATGAATGCGCATTTGCATTGAAGATAAGGTTTTAACTTTCAAGTTTTATTTTTTATTTTTTGTTTTCGAACTTTCACACACTTCATGCTTGTTTTGATGTTTTATTGTTTTCATTTTAAAAGTTTAACCGTATTTTCATTTATTAAATTATTTTACCGGCCTAGGGTTTAACCATTGTTTTATTTGCTTCTGGTGCTGGTTTTAAAACTTGTAGGCACAAATAAACAGACAGACCATATAGCTGAGTTATATATATATATATATATATATATATATATTCTTTGTGTGGGCCGTACAGCTCTGCCATAGCATTTGCAGCGTTGATTTTAGTTTAATTGCTTTTGGAAGATGTGCACGACATTATTATTGGAGGATTATTAGAGTTTTTTGTTTTGCAAACACCCGTCTTGATTCAGCTCTTTCAGGCAGCGATGTCAATGGATCTTATACAGCACTGCCCATATTCTATTTTGTATGCACTTTAGGCACCTGAACAGTTAGGCATTGGCACCATATCATTATAATTGCAGTGTTGAAAATTTACAGCAGCAGCACTTCTTAGCATTGGCGTTGAAGCTGCTCACTGGCGTTGTTAAGTGCAGCCCCTCCACATGTAATTCAGCTGAGCATTCACATTGGCATTGTCCTTTTATGACAATAACTAAAGCGCTGTAACTAACAGCTTCTCCTCACCTCACAATGGAAAGTGAGAAATGCATCATTTAGAGGCGCCACCTTACTGGTCACTCCAAGTCATCTAAAATGTGGGCATTTCTCCATCGGCCAATTTGCCCTCTCCGACACTCGGGACAGCAAGTTCCCCCTCATTGGCTCAGGTTTTACACATTTGAAGCCAGCTTTATGGTCTATCATGCCAGCCACCTCTCTTGACTTGACTCCACCACATGCTCATGCCAACCACTGTCAAACAAAAAATGTTTTAAAATCCTTTACGTCTCTCTTTAAAAATTCAAATATGAATTTTGTCATATATATATTTAAAGCCATGGCGTAATGCAATGGCAATTAATTTTTTGCTAAAGCCTTCCCAATGAGATAGGTGTAGAGTTTGAATCTTCCCTAAGAGGGAGTTTTAAAATAAAAAATTAACCGAAGTGATGATTTTTTAAGGGGGGGCTTTCTTTGAAGAAAATTTTTAAGGGATGGCAAAATTTCATAGAAGGGGGAGTATTTTTTGTGGAAGGCCATTAAAAAAGAGGCAAACTTCTTAAGTGGTGAAAGAAATAAGAGACAAAATCTGTAAAAGTGGTGTATTTCTTCCATCCCTTGTATAGACCCATATTTGTTCAAAGGGGTGCTCGTTTTTTGAAGTCATTTTGTCATGGGGGTTTTTTTCCGCTTTACGTCCTACTTCGAGCGGCACTCCTCTCTCTCTCCTCTGCTACAGCCAAAAACCAATTGTTTGAACCCCTAAGCACCTCCTACTACCATGTCTAGAGACCCAAGATGCAGCAGTTGCTGCAATCTCGAGGTCTATGGAGTGTTCCAGGAGACAATTCTAACCTTCATGTTAAAGATAAATATGTGTATGCTTGTAAATAAGATGAAGCCCTTCATCTAATTGGCCTGAATGTGTCCAATAATCTGCTTGTCCATATCTCATATGCTAAACCTCCAAAATAAGTTTGGGATACCTTTGAGAAACTGTTTGGAACAATATATGAGTTCAGAATGCTGCAACTTGATGCAGAATTAACTTCTCTCGCTCTAGCTTTCACGCAATTGAAGATTCCTAGCCAAATTTAAAACTCTTCAATCGCAATTGAAAGCTTGTGGAAAAAATAAGCAAGGAAAAGAGGTTAATTGCTTGATTTTTTCAAAATTTAAGGGTCCATTTAATGTCTTTGCTTCCATTTTATACTCTACAACAGATGCCTTAGGCGATCAATCAAAATGTATTCTTTTGAGTTTTTTTGTAAACGACTAACTCGAGAGAAAACCAACTTGGTGAGTCTTTATGCTCTTCCCAATTCTAGTTGTGCATTTGTTACTAGCTCTTTTAAGGGCAATCCGAAACATAAGCCAAAGATAATGCCTCAAACAAATCTGCAGAATCTACCTCTGAGTTTCCTAAGTTTGCCAAGCCTAAACGGTCACATAGACGAATGAAGACATATGATCCATGTGGCTTGTGACGGAACAAATCATCTTGAGTTCAAATGTTACAAGAAAATGGAATGTTTAAAAACCGCAATTAAATAGCACAAAAAAATTGTTTCCTTCTGCTCAATCTTCAAGAAACGGGAAAGCACTTTTTGCCAAGGCAATGATTGCAGCACATGATAGTTTGATTGTTTATTCTAGTGCTTCTCGCCATCTAACTGATTCTCAAAATTTTCTCGCATCTCTTTTTTATTGCAACGCTTCTGAAATTTAGATGGCAACTCTAATCAAGTTGATGTTTTGGGCTCCAACACAGTTCAAATGTAGAAACGATGCATCAATGATCTACTTGTTGCCAAAATTTCCTCTAAATTGCTTATATATCAAATATGTGATTCTAGCACCGAAAATATCGTGGAATTTTCTCCACATACTGTTGTAATAAGATAATTGCAAGATCTACAAGATGTGATTACAAGTGTTGTTGACCATCATTCACGTAAATATTTTATTAAGATATTTGAGCTTGCTAAAAGTTCATCTCTTTACTCATGTTGATTCAGTAAGCACATTGTGGCATGTACACTGTAGTCACCTAAACTACAAATATCTCTAGCAATTGAGGACACAAAACTTGGTGATAAACCTTTCTAAAGTCTCTTGTATTGATTGTGTTTGTCAAGAATACATGCTTAGCAAATAACACAAAGACCCTTTTCCTAAGGCAAGGCTTTCCCAACGAAAGCACCTCTAGAGTTTGTGCACAGTGATCTTATGACGTTTCCTACTCGATCAATTTCAATAGCAAAATATGCACTCACTTTCAATGATGACTTTTCACGAACGACATGAGTGTATTTTTTTCCAATACAAGAGTGAAGTTTTTAAGCACCTCAATACTTTCAAAACCTTTTATTAAAAAACAGTCATCTCTTCCACTCAAGAAGATATACATGGATAATGGGAGGAGTATGTAAGTGGAGCCTTCCAAAAAAACTATATTGAGCATAGCATCTTGCACCAATTCACAATGCCTTATACTCCTCAACAAAATGGTGTTGTTGAGCAGCAGAACCATACTTTTAAAGAGATGACAAATTGTATAATTCAATCTAAGGACATGGCACCTAAGTTTTTAGGTGAAGAGGTGAATTGTGCAAACTATATCCAGAACCACATAACCCACAAGAAGGCAAAACAAAACACCTAAAGGAGTTTGTTCAAGGAACAATCCTGGTGTTTTTTGGATTTTATGTGTTTATAAGGCATGAGCATTTGTTCCTGATAACAAGCACAACTCTATGTAGAAGAGCCAATTGTTTATCTTCGTTGGCCATTGTGACAATGATAAGGATTATCACCTATTTGACCATGTCACTCACGATATCCTCTTTCAAGAGGATGTCAAGGTTGATGAGAGTTTCACTCCACTAGAGGCAACTTCTCCATTATTCACCCCATCTGATTGTAAGGACCTACTTCTTAATGTTGATGATGACACCGATGATGCTCCTGCACTGCCACCTACTGCTAATTTTTTGCCCATGTTTGCCAATACTATTCTACAAGCCATCGGCCCTTTGGTTGGTGATCCTTTTGATCCTCGTACTCTCTCAAACTTCTAGTGTTGCTCTTGTGAGCCATGTTATTTCAAAAGATCTGATACTTTCTTTTAGGCGACAAGCACACTAAAGTGGGATGTTGCTACGCAAGATGAATATTCTTCTTTGATGAATACTCTTCTTTGATAAATAATAATACTTAGGACTTGGTCCCTCTTCCTACGAAAAGAAATTTTGTGTGATGTAAGTGGGTTTATAAGACCAAGTACATAATTGATGGTTTTGTTGAAAAGTACAAGGATCGTCTAGTAGCAGAGGGTTTCTCACACGCTGAAATAGTTGACTAGTCTAAAACATGTCCCTATTGCCAAGATGGACTCTGTTTGTCTTGTGTTTTCCCTTGCTACAACATATCGTTTGTCAGTATACCAAATAGACATGAGTGTTTTTTTGTGTGATGATCTTCAAGAGGAGATTATATGGAGCAGACATATGGCTTTGTGTAGAACTCTTCACTAATACACAAGCTTTGTTCTCTCAATTGTCTCAAGCAAGCTCCTCGAGCTTGGTATGAAAAGGTGGATAGCTTTTAGCTCAATTTTGATTTCATCAATTGTCATTCCGACCACAATGCCTACATCCAACAACAAGGAGATAATCTTTTGATATTGGTGCTCAATGTTGTGATCTCATTCTCATAGGCAATTCAAACCCCATGATTTTGGATGTCAAACTCAAGTTGATGGAGCAATTCGACATGACCGATTTAAGACTTCTACAACACTTTCTTGGCATTCAAATTCATCAGTCTTCTAATGGAATCTCCATTGGACAACAAAAGTACATTTGTGATCCACTTCATCATTTTTGCATTGTTGATTGCAACCCTACCTACTAACTGCAAAACTCTTAAATTTGATCCGACCTTGTATAGACAATGACTAGTTAATCTCTTGTACCTAACACATTCCTCGTCCCGATTTTCTTTTGTTGTGAACCTCGTCTCTCAATTCTCCCATGAGCCTCATGAGAGTCACTGGCAAGCGACTAAGAATATTTTGCGCTAGGTTCATGGCACAAGACACTTTGGGATTCAGTATACACCACAGGGAACTTCAGAAATTGAGGGATAAACCAGCTCAAATTTGGGCATACAATGTTGATTCTCACAAGTCCACTTGCAGATTTGTCTACAACATTGGTTTTAGTCCAGTTGCATGTGATTGTAAGAAGAAGATTGCTATTGCATTATCCTCCACTAAAGCAGAATATCAAGGTAGTGTTAAGGTCAACCGAGAGGCTTTTTGGTTTTAACAGTTGCTAGGTGAGTTTGGTTCCCCACGATATGATCCCACTATTGTTTGGTGTAATAACCAAAACATGATCGAGATTGTTCACAACCCAACTGAGCATCAATGTACAAAGCAAATTGAGATTCACATGCACTAGATTCAGAAGCTTATTCAAAATGAAGTTTTTAAGTTGGAGTTTACACCTACCGTTGGATAGGTTGCCAACATCTTTACTGAACCCTTGGCAATGTCTCACTACCTTTGGTTGAGATCCTTGCTTTAGGTGAAGATGTCCTTTGGGGGATTCATACTCAATCCGTTTGTCCTTTTTCTTTGATCATACACGGGTACCTTATTAAGCCCAATAGTCAAGACCTATATTTGATTTATTTTCTCTCCCTAATTTATGATCGAGGAGGGTGTTGGAGTGTTTATATTAGACTAGGTTTATTTAGATATTCTTATTTTGAGCTTGTTCACATTTATCTAGTCTAAGCTTTACTTAAGGAGTTTAGAGTTGATTAGTTTAGTCTATAATATTAAATTGTTTCTTAATATTAGTGTGTTACCTAATAGTAGCATGTTTTACAACTATTAGTTTTTTGCAGAAACAAACTATCAAGGCTAATATATATATATATATAGACTCTAGGACTTATGCATTGCATATATTTGCAAGTAAAATATATTCTTGCTTTGTGCTTATTCAACTTTATTTCTTGTTGTGTGTTGACTTTGGCATAAGCTTCCTTGTTTGTGGTTTTGTTCTCTAGAGTTGATCATGTAGATCCTTGGAAGCTCTTGTTAACTCTTATAGATGTTAAGAAGCTTGTTTTGAAATAGATACATATACCATCCTCATCCATATCCATTGGGTTTAATAAAACGTGGGGTGTAGAGTTTCAAGCAACTATGATATGTAGACTTAAATTTGATATTTAACCACAATATATTGATGAGATAAAAGTAGATAAGATTCCACTTAAGTGCATTTGATGTGGTGTTTGGATGTCCTTAATTGTATATTTGGGATGTTATTTTCAAAAGGGCTAACAAACACATATGGGTCAAGAATAGGATCAGCCATATAATCAAGGCACATCAAAGCAAGCCCCGGTTTTCCATGGTAAGTGTCAACAAAGCAAATAAGAAATTTTGTTTACTACAAATGAAGGATAAGCAAGAGGATACGTTAGAAAGTTCTGAAATTGATTTTGCTAACAAGAGATTGAAAGTTTTGAATATAAATAGCTGAATGTTTTTGTACTCCTTAAGATTCAATTGTTGCCCAAATATTATTTCCCTAACATTGGTTTGTACAAGAAATCACTTTTGGAAAGTAGTCAAATAAATCAACTTTAAGAGTTGTTGAACAAGGGTTAATATACCAAAATACTTCAGCATGTAAGTCTCTCATTGTGATAATAAAAGATGATGGCTCATAGTGAATGTGCATAGAATTGTTGAACAAGGGTTAATATACCAAAATACTTCAGCATGTAAGTCTCTCATTGTGATAATAAAAGATGATGGCTCATAGTGAATGTGCATAGAATATAGAGCTCTAAACAAGATCACTGTCAAAAACAAGTATCCACTCACGTGAATCGATGGCTTGTTGGACCAACTTCACAATCAGAAATACTTCAATAAGTTTGTATGGAGGAGGAGGATGTACAGAAAACAACCTTTAAGAGAAAACAAGGGTTGCATGAATGGTTGGTACTTTTATGTGGTTTATGTGATGCACTTGCTACATTTATGAGATTGATGAATAATGTGTTGATGTCATTCATTAATATTTGTGTCATAGTGTATCTAAATGATATTTTTGTTTTCAATACTATATGGCAAGAAAATCAAAGTAATTTAAAGAAAGTCCTACAAGAGTTGAACGGAAAACAGCTTTTATGCAATATGAAGGTGAGTTTGCAAAATAATCACTTGTCTACTTGAGGTGTGTGGTTGAAGGAGAACAGGGAGTGGATCCCTTAAAGGTTAAGGCTATTACCATTTGGCTCGTGCCTAGGAATGCCAGAGAAACCAGGGGTTTTGTTGGAGCAATACAGTACATGAAGAAATATATTCCATCTTTCTCCACAAATGGAACACTCCTTCATACTTTTGCAACAAGTTGCAAAGAACGTGATAGTGCTTTTAAATCTTTGAAATACACCATTGCTTGTTCTTCGTAATTGGCAGCAACCATTCAACATTGAGACTGATGTGAACATGCTATGGAAGCAGTTTTGTTGCAAGGAGGTAAAGCTAGGTTGTTATCACTCAAATGTATTTTCTTCTGTGATAAAGGATATCATGGGTGTGATAAGAAAATGTAAACACCAATTCCAGAAATTAAGAAATAAAAAACAATATTTGTTGGATAGAGAAACCATTGTGCTTCTAACCACAAGCATCTTCAATATTCGCAAGCACAAAATAAATTGCAGTGAGCAAGCCATCACAAATAGATGGGGTTTCTTTAACAATTCCATTTATTGAACAAGTACAAGCAAAGAAGTTTCAACTATGTCAACATTTTCACGACTCGAGACTTTTACAGATGAGGCTTACAAGGAAGCATATGTATAGATGTGGATTTTAGGAAGACATTCCAATACTCGAATGCAACAAGAAATGTTACTTCAAGAATGCGCTACTCTACGAGTTAAACAAGCTATGTATGCTGAAAGGATTTATACTGATAATGAAAGCACATACTTACAAAGTTGCAAGCCATTTTGGGGTTTGCAAAGATATGTGTATTGGCCCAATATACAAGTAGTTAGATTCATTAGGTAAAGAAGGATTACACATTGAGACCGAATGTTAAGAAAGAAGGATTGCAGTATGTACATGCCTCTTTCATGTAAGAACAAGGCCATGGGAAAGTATCTCTATGGATTTTGTGGGAAGTTTGCCAATTTCTAAGCATAGTCATAACTCTCTATATGTTGTTGATACATTCAACAAAATGTGATTGCATATAAGAAGACAATAAAAGGGCAGGAAGCAGCTCAATTGTTCTTTTCTAGTGCTTGAGTGCACTTTTTAGGACAGATTCTAAATTTTTAGGTAAGTTGTGGACCGCCTTGTGGAGCAAGACGGGGACCAACTCCTAATAGGAAAAACTTCCCATCCTCAAAAAGAATCAAGATTAAAAAACAAAAGTTGTAAATAGGACTTTGGTACAACTTACAAGGGGCTACAACATCAAGTTACTTCACCCCCAAAATGTCACATTTTGAGTCCTTTTGAGGCTCATTGGTAGTTTTACCATAACCTTTTACCTCGACCTCCATTTTGAGCATTCTTTAAACTGTTGGGAAGCTATTAAACAGAGCTCCAACTTTCCTATTACCAATTTTAGGTGATTCTGCACAGATTTGTAACATAACCTCTGTTTTGAGCGATCTTTAAACTGTTGAAAAGAAATTAAACAAACCTACAACATTTTAACTATACATTTTTTATGATTCCCAAAGGATTTGAAAAACATAGAAAATGACATTTTATCTTACACCAAAAAATTATTTTTTATTCTTTTGTAGGTCTGCAACAATCTTTAAAGAATCATCAAAAGTGTACAACAAAAGAGTTGCATGTCTTTTCAATATCCTTCCAAGAGTCCGAATAGCACTCAAAAGGAGGTCGACGCAAAAAATTATGTCAAAATTACAAAAGATTACTTTTAGTGTCGAAAAATTACTTCTATTCTTTTAAAAATCATTAAATATGTGTGCAGAAATGCCAGGAACTTATAATAAGAAAGTTGTAGGTCTCACTAATATATTTCCAATGGTTTCCCCAAAATGGAGTCTAGGATAAAATGTTACAGTAAGATTACCTCTAAAAGGCAACATTTTGGAGGTGAAATAATCTTATGAAGTATTCAAGGACTAGGGATGAGTCTTTAGCATATATCTTGCACTCATACAATAGGTCAATACATACATCCACTAACAAGTCACGTTTTAAAGCATGTTAAGGCTATTTGTCCACTAAACCACTTGATGTTGGAATGAAATAGCAAAGAGAAGGAGAAGAACTAGAATTAGAGGTGACGAGTGCCGCAAGATTTATTGAAAGGAACAGACAGAACCATAAAGATGAAAGAAAAATTAAATAAGTCTCTAGCAAAGTACAAGACTGGACATGATCAGCACCCAAAGGAGCACAAGGTCGGAGTAGGAGACAATGTCTGATATTTGAGTAATTTCATTGAGAGGAATAGAAAAACCATCTGAAGGTGAAAGAACAATTAGAAAAGTCTCAAGGAAAGTATAAGGCTAGACATTATCCACACCAAAAGGAGCGCACACTCAAAGTAGAAGATGAGGCATGGTATTTGAGAAAAGAGAGGCTTCAAGGAAAAGCTAGGTAGCTTGAACCTATAATGTATGGGCCATTTATCATCTTGGAGCAGGTTGGAGAGTGCTTTCAAGCTTGACTGGGCCCCCATTCAATCAAATATACTCAGTAGCAACTTCTGAGAACTTGCACCTATATGAGTCATCCATGTTTGAAAAGGACAAGGAAGGACAGCTTCTACCCTCTATACAAGATTGCCGTAGATGCATAAGGGGAGTTGGAGGAGGGGTAGTGTTGCAGCCAAAAGTCTGAGAGATTAGGGGAGGGCCTCAAGATTCTTGGAAAATTAACACCAGAGAGAAAACACCGAGGCAACCAAGATGAGTCTTAGCAGATCAACATTGGAGAGAAGACACCAAGGCAAGCAAGATGGTACCTCAAGGAGAAAGTGGGATAACTCTTTCCACATCTCCACCACTAAGTTTTTGTGGGACCAAAAGCCTCCCAAAAGGGAGGTATGATCCATAAGGATCATGAAACTAAAACCACTTCATTAACCAACCAATGAGCAACCATGAATCAATTAGAAACAGGGCTCAGTATGAGTGGTTCTTGTATGGTGATGAAACTGCTACTATATGTGGTGGTTGTTATATAATCAAAAATTCCCTCCAAGCATCATTCTATAACCACCAGTTCCCTAAAGGAAGTTATGTAACTGTTGGGACAGTTATGTAACCATCGGACTGTAAATAGCAGCAGTGTTTCCTGTAGAAGTTGTAGAAATAGCGTTTTTCTGTTCAATTATGAGACATTTAGGAGTCCTTTTGTGCACAAAAGGACATTCCCAAAGTATGATAAATGGGAGGGAATTCAATTGTGAGCATGAGTGTAAGTCTGAGTTGGTGTTCATTTGGTTGTAGAAACAGGAAGAAAGGTGCAAAGAGCGAGCCGAATGAGTCAAAAGAAGATAAAGCAAGCTGAGTTATTGATGGTTCCAAATAGTTTTACTTTTCAACACAGTGATTCCAAATTAAAAGCTTGTGCGTCAATTGTCATTCTAGTTTTCTGATTGTTTTATTGTTCATGGCTCATCTATGTTTGTGGTAGGTGACTCAAATACAAGGCGTGATTGGAATACTTGTACTTCACACCAAGAATGACAATTGATACATCATAACATTAGCATAATGCAGCAGGCCAATTAATGAATAATCCCGGTGTTTTGAAATTGTTTTAAGTAGCCGGGTACTGCTGTTCAAGGGGACTGTTCCCAAACAAGGCATACCGGGTACTGGACCTAGTCCAGTACACCTGCAGGTACTGTCTGGGTATGTCTCTGCTGTGTCAGGCGCGGTCAGAATTGTTTTAACACAGAGCCACCTACTCAGCAAAAATTATTTATGACAATGATATCAAAATTTCTTTTTCAGAGGTTTTATGATTTTATTCAGATGCCCACAACAGACTATCTTTTAGAAACTGAAACAAGAGCAAGAATAGAAATAAAATTTTATATTTTTCAATAATTTTATCAGACGGGATTTTCTGTGCAATCTAAATTTTTTTCAGGGTGACATATATTCTTCCTTTATGTTGAAACTTTTTGCAACCGTCAGATTGCATACAGCAGACAAATTATGAGTGATACTGTCATTTCATGGATAGAGTTATATGCTTCTCTGGCCAGAGACAGTGTACACTAGAGGAGTCTGAGTGTGACTGAGAACTGCACACGTAGACTGATATGATTTGTGGAAAAGCTTACAGTCAGACGGTTTATTTTGTGCCAGTGCAGAAAGGTAAAATATGAAATAATGATATTTGTGCATAACTGAGATTGACTGTATGGTCCTTCGATAATATGGACAATGAACCTGTCAGATGTATTAAACTCCTGAAGTGACATCAACTCAATCTCGTTTTCTCGTGTACCTGATTTTCTGCAATACACAATAGTTATATTCTCTAAAGTCAAGGACAGAGGCAGTGATTGTTAGAATTTTTAGTTGATGAAACAGCTAAAAATCCTGCTATGAAGAGGCTTAATTTATATTTATATATAATCTTAGTCACAGGGTTCGCTGGATTTCAAGGAAAAAGTTTGAAATCCAGCAAACATCAAAGCTGCCTAAAAAAAGTGCGATTATTCGGCAATATTCGAAAAAAAAAACCCTAAAATTTTGCGTGTCAAGTCCATGCGATGAGATTTTGGACCTGTATAACTTGGGTCGAAGGAATTTTTAACTGTTTAACCCATTCCTGGCCTGCGAGTAGAGTGGCGGCATCAAGGGCATGCAAGTTTTTAATATTCCCTTGTTTATAATAAGTTTACAATGTACATTGATACGAATATGCACAGAAGCTGCGAATATGCAGAGAAGCTGCGACGAGACAGGCTATTGTTTCAAATATTTATCATTTTGGGAATTAGTAGTTACGGTTTAGGTTTTTTAAAATCTTTCTTTTTTTTGTCTTTAAGTTTTACTTTTTTAACTTTTTAACTTTTCCTTTATTTAAGTTAAATGTATGGTTATTTTATTAAAAATGTTTTTAGTTTAATTTCCCATATTATTTAGCTTTTTTGTTTTTTAATATTTGAAATAATAAATTTAACATTTATAAAAAATAAAATATTAAATAAATGATTATTTTATTTTTATTTTGAGGATTATTTTTTTATTTTAATAAAAATTGCAAATTTATATTAGTCGAATTTTATCACAAATTTTTTCCAGAATTTTATCTTTGCCGAATTTAATTCGAATATCTTTGTCGAACACAAACACGAACCCATAGTATATAATATATATATATGGATGTACCCAGGCTGTACACAAGCTGTACCCAATACTTGAGCCAAAAACAAATTACCATGATACCCGAACGTATCCCATACCAGGATTGGCTCTTTGGTTTCGTAACAAAAACATCTACAAGCATAGACCAAGAAATCTAATACCATATTGCCGAACCAATATACCCGAACTCCGTACCCCGTACCAGGATCAGCTACTTTGGTTTTGTAACAAAAACGTGTTTTTTAAAATCTTTCTTTTTTTTGTTTTTAAGTTTTACTTTTTTAACTTTTTAACTTTTCCTTTTTTTAAGTTAAATGTATGGTTATTTTATTTTAAAAAAAATTAGTTTAATTTTATTATTTAGCTTTTTTGTTTTTTAATATTTGAAATAATAAATTTAACATTTATAAAGATTAAAATATTAAATAAATGATTATTTTATTTTTATTTTGTGGATTATTTTTTTATTTTAATAAAAATTGCAAATTTATATTAGTCGAATTTTATCACGAATTTTTTCCAGAATTTTATCTTTGCCGAATTTAATTCGAACTTTATCTTTGTTGAACTCGAACACAAACACGAACCTTGTGACATAGCATATAATATATATATATGGATGTACCCAGGCCGTACATAAGCTGTACCCAAGCCGTACTCGAGCCAAAAACAAATTACCAAACCATGATACCCGAACTCTGTATCCATACCAGGATTGGCTGCTTTGGTTTTGTAACAAAAACATCTACAAGCATAGACCAAGAAATCTAATACCATATTGCCGAACCAGTATACCCGAACTCCGTACCCTGTACCAGGATCGGCTACTTTGGTTTTGTAACAAAAACATCTGCACACATAGACCAAGAAATCTAACACCATATTGAGCCATGGCACCAAAGACAACTGCATTGCAGCATCAAACCACTACATTAAAACAATTAAATGATATACTTACTTTTAGCAAATCAGGGTCAAAGTCAAACTGCCCTAGAAAGAGATGCATTCAAGGCATCATTTGCACCATTTTCTGATTCAAAATAGGTCCAAATGGCATGGTTGCAAACAAGTAACAACATGCAATACCAGAAATTATCTCCGTGGAAGCTTTGTTCATTACCTTTATAAAGGAGCTTCATAAGCATGCTTACAAGTTCAGCTTATGCATATCATAAGTTAGCAACATTGTAGTCTACATATGATTCTCAATCCTCCGTCCTAAACAAGCAAGGGATGAAGAGTATAAATGTCCTGTCTAAAACAGGACAAGCTACCGATAAAAAAAAAAAAAAAATTCTTGACAGCTTTATTACGAAGATCCTAATTCATGGTAAAGATAAACTTTATAAAAGTTAATTAACCACAAATTTAACCATCTTCGACTTTACAAATATAGGAAAATCAGTTGTTTATAACTATCATCTGAACACACACAAACAGAAAGAAAGGAAGGCAATTTTACATCACCCTATCTGATCTGCGGAGGCTCTGTCCAGACCAGTAGATCCCACCCATGAAGATCCACAAAAGAAGTTTCGGCCTCCTACAATTATTGCAATCTGGGAAAGATCATAACGTTGAGTAATCAAAACAGTGTCATGTATACATTAGACTTTCTAAACAAAAAATTAATTTTGTATATACTGCAGAGTAGAGCCAGAGTTGACATGAAAAGATTCAAAAGAACAAAAATAAATGACTGCAAACACATCTGCTTGTCTAACCAAACATGCATTTTGATTTAACTAAATTACTCACAGCGATAGATACCCTATATCACTCGAGATTTGATTGGAGAATCTACACAGAACAATAAAGTAAAATACCTCTACACCAAGGCGGTTAATGGCTGCAATTTCTCGGGCTATCAACATTGTTACCTACAAGAAGGGAACATGGGGTTCCAATTGCTGATTAGTTTCAAAAAATATTCAAATTCCTAAAAGTAAATTTCAGAATTCAGCATTAAGATTGATATACCTTTGGATCAACATTTTGTGCATTCCCGGCTAAAGTTGATCCACTTATTTTAAGTAGCACTCTACGCCATCTTGGAATTGGAAGACTTTTAGTTTTCAAATTATTAGAAAGACCGACAGGAGAGGGTGTAATTGCGGCAAACCTGCAAAAAAAGAAATACCACATATTCAGCACAGACAATTAACAAGATGACAATGCCATCTACCTTTTGGTGTCAAATAACAGTCTATCAAGGAAAACCAAATATTTTCCATCATATTTTATGCTGATAGGCAGCCTGAATTTGAGAGAGGAAATTCCAAAAGCTGATTACTACTAAAACAGGAATAGATATTATCAAATAATCACCCAAAAGAATTAACAAACTGGACTCCAAAGAGAAACAATATGGTTCAGCAACCAAACAACTATAAAATGATATCCAAGGAATATTTTAACAGTCCTCAACATAGAAAAATTTAAAGACAACTTACACAAACCAGATGTGATGTTAAACTTAAAGTCTAAGCAGAGCATGGAAAGAGTGAGACTCCTGTTCTACTAAGTATCCTTCAAGTTGCTGAAAGAAATTGAGGGATCATTGATCCAACCAAGTTATTGAACAAAGCGTAAAATGTGAGAAATCAGATAGAAGAACAACCATGGGGCACTATTGTTAGATAGGAAGATGTGAGAAATTATGTGTGCATTATATGCTTTAAGATTTTACGATATTGATAGAAAATCTTTAAGACTGAAACCTGCATAAGTTCGTAGCTATATCACCCACACACCCACCACAGGTCACGAGCATTTTGGTACCCAGATTTGTTTTGAAAATGTGTAATAGCACAAAAACGAGAAAGAAATCAGTGAAAATTGTTTCCTGGGAGTTTCCACAGAATAAAAAAACATTTCTTAGCAAATTCCATCAGTTTTTTTGCCTTCTGCCTGGAAGCATGTTTGCCAGGAAAAAATGCCATATTAACTTCTTATTTTAATGGAGCAGGAAAGACCTAATATTGCCTAACAGAAAAACAGAAAAGGCATTGCAAATAGAAACAATATTCAAACAGCTAAAACAAACTATAAGGCTCTGTATGCACACGAGGGGAGCAATTAGGCATTTCTATTTTCTGCAGGAATAGAAAGAAAACTTGCACTTTTCAGGTGCAGGTTGCAGTAAAAGGTCTCTCATTTCTACAGACACGGGAAGAAAACTTGCATTTTTTGCAGGATCATAGCTTATCATTGCATGCTCATGAGCCAATTCTATTTTTTCAGAAGGGCTTTTGCATATCTCTGTGTCTTTCCTTGTACATCTAATGACGTCTTTATGTAACTCCATACATGAAACCTCAAAACCCTGTGAAAATGTTAGCATTACCTGCAACTACAATCTACAGAGGTCTGTCACAAATATAGGGACCATTGCGATTAGTAAACAACAAAGATGAAGCTTGTTTAGCCTTACCAATAAAGGGATGTGTGAGGGCACATATTGCATGAACCAGGTAAAGATGCTTTAGGATAAAAAATCAAAATAAAAAAGCAAAGTTAGTTGCCCCGATCAAAAGGGCAACATGCGGCACCTAGGCGGCACCTAGGGCAACAGAAATCAGGGAGGAGAAGAAGACTTGCACCCAATGCACACGAACCTTCAATGACATTCATGAAAGATGAGAGCATCTTGTATACACCTAATTTTTTACGCTTCATATTTTCATACCTATTACTAACAATTTCTCTTCTAGGTTAGAGGTCGCTAATGCATCTATTTCTAGGAACGGGTGCCTTAAGGGGCTCGTTCCAGGATAGGGGTAATCATTAGGTTAGGGACAATACATGGAGAGATAATGGCTTTTGGTCCTATTTTTGCATCTATTTTACTCTTATCTCCTTACCTTGTTCATCCACTTATTTTTGCATCATCTTCGACATTTTAGGTCTGCCTGACCGACACCTTCAGTTGGGCCGATAGTGTTGGTGTTAAGTTTTTCCCTGCCGACACCTTCAGTCGGGCCGATAGTGTTGGTGTTAAGTTTTTCCCTGCCGACACCTTCGGTTGGGCCGATAGTGTTGGTATTAAGTTTTTCCCTGCCGACACCTTCGGCCGGCCCAATAGTATTGGTATTAAGTTTTTCCCTACCGACACCTTCAACCAGACTGATGATGTCGATGTTAGGTTTTTCCTTAGCCGACGCTATCGCCCGCGGGCGATTGTGTCCTATATATGCACACCAATTAGGCATTTCATCACATCATCGACAAATCATACCACATGGCACAAAATTACACAGGAACCCGCCATTAGCTCTGCTTTTTTGCACCAACGCATCTGCTCACTCATCTTTTGGATTTTTTGCATCTTGACTCTTGGATTGGATCTTCTTTTTGTTGGATCTGTTTGATTGCACTTTTTGGGTCACCTATAGTGAGTTAGGACTAGATTGTTTCCCCTTCTCTACCTGAAAGTTATTCTCTCTTGGTGTATGGTCCTTTGGGAAATAGATGCATCAACGACCACCCCCAACAAGTAAGTGCTCTAACCCGACTTGTCATTTTGTATACAGTATTATACTATCTTTGCTTGTTACTTTATGTTAGCTTAACATTTTATGCACATGTTAGGTTAGCATATTGTATTCAGTTCCTTTATGTTACATGTTTTACTTTGGTTAGCATAGACTTTGTATGTTTATTTTATTCTTAACTACACCCCCATAGTGTCAATACCTCAATAGGGTTCCTTCCTCTTTCTCGACCAAGGGCCTTGGAAACCTTAGGTTGTCTTAGTGTAAGGATTACTTCCCTTTGGGTATGCGATCTTAACGGTCCCTGTACCCCCTTCAAACTCTATCCATTGTGTGTTGGTCTTGGTGTGTCCCTTACTCGTTGCCTCAATACCCTAGTTGAACGGATGATAAGAATGCATGTTATTTATTGATCAATAAACAACATGAAGTGATTCTGACCGCCAACATAAGGAATTGGTAAACTACACAAATCAAAGTCAATCAACTACAATTTTCTTTCAGTTTTTTATTTTTATTTTTGACATGGTTCTCTTTCTTGTTTATAGCTAGGATGTATACTTTACATTTTCCAATGTTTTTGGGTAGAGTTGACAAACCTACAATGCCATTGTTTTACATTTTTTTGTATGCCCAAATCTTGCATGCCACATAAGATTTGTCGCCATTCCTTCTTCAACAAGATGGGCAAAGTTCCTTGAAATTGAAGGCTTTCCCTGAGTTTTAGCAGCTTTCCTTCCTCAAATCTAATCATAACTATTTTATCACATTTTCTTGTGATTTTTACGTTTCCATCATCCTGCAAGATGGAGTGGCCTTATCGTCGAATGAGCACTAAAGACAACAAGTTTCGTTTAGTTGAGGAAGGTATGGGACGTTATGGAGAATGAAAACAAGTTTCTTTTTAGTTGAGGAAGGTAATTTTGGTTTTGCTGGCGATTCAGCTGATTGTGTGACTTCATCATAAATCTCAAACCACAAATTATTGAAGATGGGAGTATCTTCGACTTGTTTTGACCATTCTAACTAGGTGTCCTTCAGGATTAGTGTTGTACGAACTATTGATGTGATTGAATGCATTTTTCTTTCTATATACCACCAAACCATTGTACCAAACCTCTTTATATGCTTATCCTTCCTATATACATGTCGGTATGTGGAAAAAGTTTTTCATTTCGATATACCCAGTAGTACATTAAAAAGATATTATAACAAATGAGAGCAGAGGGGTATGTAGCACCTAGGCAGTACATGAAAAGGATTCGCCTTATCAACACCTGCTTAGAGAGAAATCCTTGTTCATACTACATAGGCGTAACTTCCCCATATACTTGGAATTTCTCATTGTGGGGATTAACATTTAAAGAGAATGACGCATGAGTAATGGAGTCAAAGCCTCAAACGCCATTGTTGCCACTATGTTAGGCATTGGATGCAGTAGTTTAGACACACTACTATACTCATAAGCATGAACCAGAAGCATTGCATATATTGAACACTGATTTGGTTTGCAATTTTTTTATTTTTTAGTTTTACAGGGTACCAAATTTGACTTATTTGTGAAAATTTAAATAAGCCAAAAAAAAATTGAAATGAAATAACTTGTCTTTTTATATCATCCGTAGCAATTACTTTTGCTTTATGGAAAAAAAATTCCTTACAAAAAAATAAAATTAAATAGTTATATGAAAAAAAAAAGATTAAACGTATTCGTCCTCTCTTTTTTTTTCTTTTCTGAATCCCTTTTTTTTAAAAACTCACTTAAATTTTTATTTCTGGAAATAACTATATCAGAAAAATGTAAAAATAAAAGATGAAACTTATCAAATTTCCAAACTATTGGTGATGTGAAGGGGCATTGAAGGGGCTGCATTTAGCAGCAAAGCAGACCAACAGAAAGTGTTGAATTACTGGTCTTGGAAACCCCGACGTCCAAGGTGCCTCGCATTGCAATCAAAATGAATAACATATTTTTCCTTCAAACAATAGATCCACAACAACTCACAGAATTTGTCAAGATCACGAAAAGGCCTGCCAAGATGGTAGAATGAAGAGAAGAATGGATTTGGAGAGGGAGCAAAAATGAGGAGGAATAAGAGCAATATTGCATGTGCTTTGATACCAATGTCAGGCCAAGAATTTAACTGCAATACATCCAAGGAGCCTCACATTGCAATCAAAGTGAATGATGTATTTTCCATTTAAACAATAAATCTGCAACAACTCACAAAATTTGTCAAGATCACAAAAAGGTCTGCCAAAATGGAAGAATGAGCGCCAAGGGATTTGGAGAGGGATTAAAAATGAGTTGAAGGAATAAGGGGAATATTGCATGTGCTCTGATATCATTGTCAGGCCAAGAATTGGACTGCAATAATTAGAGAAATAAATTGATGCAAACCAAAACTGTGTTCATTCAACTTCGCAATGAAATGAAAGTACAAATAAATAGCCAACAATGAGACTTCAACTCATCAAGATGACTAGTGTTCAGGTTTCACATGAAGACAAACAAATACTACACCTAGGATGATGTACAATAATATTACATGACAAACGAGTGGACATAGCCACTTAAAAAATCCTACAATTAATAACATGTGAGGTTAGGTCCCTCATGTTGACATGCATCATAATGATTTCCGTAAATCTAAGTTTTAGATAAGTGTTCTGGTACAGATATGGGACTCCAATACAACAGTTTGACTTTTGTGGAACCCTAGTATGGTATGGCTTCGGTATTTTCTACCCAAAATAATAAAAAATTATAAACAAACTAAACAATGATATCAATGTATCGGTATAAACGAACCAAAAAATAACAAAACATTATTGATAAATGATAATTCAAAATATTTAATGAATCGTGACATGATTCATTATATAGGTTTATATTATCTGTTCAAACTTTAAAATAAGAAAATAGTCAATGATCATTGTCAAAGTCAAGAACTACGTAAACAAATCATCATATTGCTCTTCATGGAAAGAGTCCAGATTGGAAATTGGCTCATTAGAGCCAAATGTACTAGGACTAGCGGCCCTTCAGTTGTGTGTTATTTTTATGTTTTAATCGTATTTATAGTTTTTTATATTTGTTTTCTTGCTTTTACAACTAACATATTTGAAACATAACTGTTTTTATCATGACAGTCAGGAGCCTAAGATAATGGAAGAACTTAAGAGCTACCTAGACAAGAGCCACTAGGATAGAACCCAATAATATCCCATGCAAATAGGTTTGATTCGGGGATAAGTGCAAGTGATAATGTTGAGAAAATGTATCCTACAAAATAAAATCATAACAAACAATGAATGGTATAAATATCCCTTAATGTTTGAATAAAATAATGATACAAATAATATTTCCACCATTTGGTAACAAAGCCAATACATTACAGACATTTCATTTTTTGTGATGTAAATTGAATCAGAGCAATTTCTGATCCTGTCCAAGATGGAAGGCATTACTTAAGGTGTGGAAATTTGTTTGAGTGGCTTGCTTTGCTTGCTAAAATCTTCTTGAAGGAATGAGGATGTAGCTTTTGGTGTGTGTGAACAAGTTTACAGTTTTTAGCATGACAGTTGAAATGTATACTGCCTAGGTGCAGCCTGAACAAAAGCATTGGCAACCTATTAAAATAACTTTAAATGTAGAGCATGTGAAAAGAAGACAAGTTTGTTTTTTCTGCATTTGATCTGGCATGATTGCTGATTGGAATTTATAATTTGAGTTCAACATGAGGATTGTACTTGGCATGGGCATGGAAAACATACCAAGCATAGCATAGTTTTTTGCCATTGTTCTACACATCCTTACCATGCTGAGGGAATCTTCTTTACTATTTTCGTGGGAAATTTGTGCTGACCTGTAACATTTTGGCAGTGAAAACTGATTAACAAAAAGCAGACTGACAAAAAAGGCAGCCCGTGTAATTGCAGTTTGGTGTTCACGTTTGCTTATGGCATTAGAGATTTCTTGTCATTTATAACCATATAATCTGATTTGGAAAAGGTGTGTGGTAATATGCTTTTATGAGAAGTAGAAACGTGTAAATACAATGTGTTGGGCATGTCCTTTAGGGTTTGTTTTATTTTGTTTTTAGTTTACCTGCTTTGCATTGTCATCTAAATAGAACTGGTGTCATTTAATAATGCAAAGCTGAGCTGGTAAATAGGTGTAGTCTTAAGTCATTGCAATCTCAGCGCTCTCTAGTTTGAATCTGTATAAACAACTTTTTTTATTTTCTTGGTGTGTAGTATTATGCAAAGACCACACCCCCCAACTCTAATTCATCTAGGACGTTTCAGGGACTTGAGGACGAAACTAAAACATTCCCCCCAAACACCCCCCATTTGAAAAACTTGAAGAAATGTTTTGGGGACGTCCCCTGACTTTGGGGTACATTCTAGGTACTGCAAAATCCTAGGGATGCCACAAGGGCTGCCGTGACATCCCCAAGACGTCCCTAACATCAAAACCCCTAATGTAACCTATCCAAATTACAATTAAACTACAATACTACAACCCTAGCCTTAAAACACATCAAAAAACTTGTAAAAATCCTAACCCACATTCATTTCAATCACATTTGCAAGAAGTTGAAGAGGAAGAGGAAGAGCACAAGCAAGAGAAAGGACAATGCTCCCTTGCTTGCTGTTCTTTTTTTCCAAATCAAAATGAGTTAAGAGAACAATCAATAGCTATTTTTTAATTACAACTTTCATATACAAAATGAGTTAAAGAAGGGCATTGCTGGTTTTTTTTTGTTTTTGCCAAATGCACAATGGCCTAGATTAGAATAGTTACACTGCTATTTTTTTTATTGCAGTCCCAAAATGAGTTAGTGGTGAGGCATGAAGCTGAACGTGAAATGGGTGATGAGATGGGTAAAAGTGTGCAGGAAGAAAGGCAACAGGCAACCCAAACTAACAATTCACATGGACGTGTTGATAAGTTTAACTGCCAATCTAGATAATGACCAAATATGCCAAGGGACCATTTGACCAAAAAACCTTTGAAACAATTTGCTCAAGTCATTAAAGGTCCCAGATCAAGGAAAGGGGTTGGCCCTTGTGGGCAACTTCACTTGATGAGAGGGCAAAGGTAGTGAGATTATTTAATGAAGATACCACATAGAATATTCCAACAATGTGTGGCATTGGTCGCACACTTTCTATTTCTCATAGAACTTCTAGGATTGTTTTCTCAAATATTGCAGCAAGTTATGAGGTAATTGTAGTAGATGATTTTGGTATTAGGGAGAAGAGGAAGGCAATACCCCCAATCCAATTGTGGATTTGTATCATACAAAGGTTAGGGAGGAGATTGATGATGCCATCAAAAAAATCTTCTATTCTATGGGCATCCCATTTCATGTTGCTCGTTCTCCTTATTACGAGGAGACTATGGCCGAGGCAACTAAAGTAGGTGTAGCTTATGTACCCCCAAAAGACACAAAGTTGAGGACCACAATCTTGGATAAGAACTATTACCGTGTTGATAAATTGATGAAGGAGATGAGGTGCACATGGGTTTTTCATGGTGGCAACATCATCATGGGTGGAAAGTTGAAACACAAATATGAGACACCACTCACTAATCAATATCATTGTCTAATGCATAAAGGGTCCCTTTTCTTGAGTGCAAGTCTGTTCAAAAAAAGAATGATCCAAAGTTTCACTTTTCTATTTTGTGAGATGCCACTGAGGAGGTTGGCCTTGGCAATCGTTACAGATGCAGATTCTGTGAGCAGGGCAACTAGTGAGCTTGTTGAGGCTCACTAACAACATACATTTTGGACCCCATTTTGCACGCATGCTAGAGGGTCAAAAATGGCAGAGGCTAGAGAGGTGCAAATGTTCATCTACAACCACCTCACACAATTGGCACTCTTTCGTACCTTTTCGATGAGGAATTTATCAGGCAAATGGACACATTTTGCATTCTACTTTATTTTGTTGGATAGGATGCTTGAGTTGCAAAAACGCGTGCAACTTATGATCATAGCACAGAAGTGGACTCGATGGGGGGAGCCCAAGCGAGAGTAAGGGAGGAGAGTTCTACCATTCTGTGTTTTCACTTTTGATAAAGAGAATGTGGTGGTGGTGAAAGACACATATTGGGCAAATGTGAGATACATAACATCAATTGTATCTCCAATTTTCAATGTCACCAAATATGGGGATTCTATAAGTCCCAAGCTCAACGAGATATATGAGTGTATTGACAGCTTGCTTGGCTAGACAAAGGCAACTATTCAGGCAAGGGACCCCACCCTATAGTTCTACCATTAGCATGTTCAATCCATCATTGAGTGAAGGTGGGAAAAGATGAACACCCCTTTACACATAGCTGCATATGCACAAAATCCTAAATAGTATGCAAAGAAGCCTAGTAAGATTGTCCCCATAGATGACAAACAAATGAAGAAGGGTTTCTTGAAAGCCTAAAAAATGTATAATATAGAAGATGTTTCATATAGATCAGAACTAAGTGGCTCAAGTTTGTTAATCTTTAAGGATATAAAACTTTAGCTAAGATAGATAATAGCACATTGACACCAGATAATTCAGTGAGTTGGTGGTTATTGCATGGGCCTCCAGGATTGTTGTGTGCACATACCATTCACCTCTTTCCTCAAGTTTCTAGTTCCTCTGCTTCTACGAGGAAGTGATCAACATATGGGTGAGTCCACTTGTCACTTGCCATTCTCCAAAATTGTTGCATACACTTGCCATTCGCCTCCCTTCTCAAGTTTCTACTTCCTCTACTTCTAAGAGGAATTGGTTGACATATGGGTGGGTCCACTCTCTTATGAGGAATAGACTTACCTCTAAGAGAGAAGAAACGTGTACACAATGCCTTGCATCTCGCAGATCACAAGACACTTCAATACAAGGAAAGCTCAGAATTACAGTGTGATGTAGATCCTAAGGATTTGACATAGATTGATAATGATCAAGAGTAGCAGGGATTGGTTGAGATCCTCTTACAAGATGATAATGATGTCAATAGTTCCAGCGAGGAGCAACACTTAGAGAGTATTCCTTCAATGGATGACTGATTATTAAGTTGTAGACTATGTTTTATTTTTTGCCATTTTGGTTATGAAATATGTATTCTTCTCATGTTGATTAATAATTACATTTGTAATAAGTATCATCATCATGTAGTCTTGAGTCAGAAGTCCCTTGTTTTTCATTGTCATAACTCTCGGTTTTGAGGCTGCCAAGTGCATGTTTATTGTTGATTTATCATTGTATCAATATCAATGTTTGGGATTTTAAGCCCGTGTTGTAAAGCTTTAGAATTGAATGGAGAGGAGAGGCAAAGGATAGGTGAGAAAGTGGGAAGGAAAGAAATTGGAAAGGAAGGAAAGGGAGAGTGTACTTTCAGATAAGCAAGACTAGATCTTAAACTACTCAGGCATGTCATATATTAATAAGGAACTGCCACATCATATAACAAGAAAGTAAAATGCCTACAAACCATGTTATTTTGTAGAACACATATGACTAACATACCTATATTATATAAATCTATGTAAAGTATGCCGAGAGGTATAGTTCTCAAGGCGCCTATTCCACTTACGTCACACATCTAAAATAGGCACCTCGAGAATGATACCTCTCGGCATATTTTACATACTACGTTTTCATTTATGTTTATATAAGTCTATGTATGTAAAATATGCCGAGAAGTAACATTATCAAGGTGCCTATTTTAGATGTGTGACATAAGTGGAATAGACGCCTTGAGAACTATACCTCTCAGCATATTTTATAGATTTATATAATATAGTTATGCTAATAGCATCTACGGGAGTTGCATTATACATAAGATGATACCAAAAATAAAGTCAAGAAAAGAAGGTGGGCATTTAGTTCGTGCATGAATGACCTGGATGAAAACATCTCCACTTAGTGACTTGAGACTTATATTATTAAACATAATTTCTAAACCCTAAATCCTAAATGTGGGCCCGAGATTAGGGTTTGTGTTTACGGTTTGTATTCGTACATTTGCATGATAGTTTACAAAGTTACGTTAGTGTTTAGTGTTTGAATTCAGGGTTAAAAATTCAAGTTTAGTGTTTAGAATTCCACAAGTAGGGTTTTCTTTACTTGTCCTATTTACAGTTTACAGTAGACCCCAGTGGCATGGTCAATACCCCATAAATGATAATGTCAAACCTTAAAATCTCATTGGATCCCTAATAAACCGATGTGACATTCTCAATATTAGCACTCATTTTAAACAACACAAAAACTTGTACAAAACAATTTGTAAACCTTAAACGCTAATCATGTACGATAACAATAGTGACGATAATGATGATGATGGAAGATGACAATGTCAATGACCATGACTCTGAAGATGACAATCACGATCATGATCAAACGATGATTATATCGACAATGACAATCATGACGATGACTATGATGACAATTAAAATGAAAACGATGAAGAAGACGATGAAGACAGTTGTGACGATGATGACAAGGACAACAAGGATGATGGTGACAATGATGATGATCATGGTGACAATGACAACGATGGTGACAACAAAAATGAGAACAATGACAATGATAATGTCAAACTTTAAAATCTCATTGGATCCCTAACAAACCGATGTGACATTCCCAATATTAACACTCATCCTAAACAACACAAAAACTCGTACAAAACCACAATTTGTAAACCTTAAACCCTAAACATGTACGATAATGATGGTGACGATAATGATGATGATGACAGTTGACAATGACCATGACTATGAAGATGACAATCACAATCACGATCTGACGATGAATATATCGACGACGACAATCATGATGATGACTATGATGATGATGAAAATGAGAACGACGACGAAGACAATTGTGACGATGATGACAAGGACAACGAGGATGATGGTGACGATTAAGATGACAACTACCATGATGATAATGATGAGGTTGACGATGATGATGTCACTATCAGTGTTAATAAAATTGTAATAATATTATTAATTTTAATAATAACAACATTAATATTAATAATAATAATCATAATATTTGATTTATTTACAAATTCACATAATAATATCAATATTACTAATAAGATTAATATTCACGAAGATGATGATGGCGGCGATGTTAAAAATTATTACTAATAATTATTATAATAAATTATTATTAATAACTATAATAATAAATTAATATTAATATATTATAATCATTATTTATATATAATACTATAATTTATTATAATTTATATTATAATTATTATTGTATAATAGAATATTATATATTATAATAAATTTATTATAAATTATTATTACAATTGTAATTATTTACCATAATTAAAATCTTATGTAATGTAATTATGTACTACCGTGTGTAACTGTTTTTATTTCACCGGCAGGACATCAGACTCTTTCACTCCATATATACAATTTTAGATGCCTCTCGGCGTTAGAGACAAAAAATTCAATAATCCTTCTTTGGCATAAAATGAACTCAAAGTTTCATATTACTTTTTGCTATTAAATGTACAGTCAAGGATAGAAAATGGAGACAAAGTGTGAACCTCTTGAGTATTTTTGTTTCTCACAAATTTTCCTCGACCCTTTACAATGAGAGAATCTTCAAAGGGTTTGGGACAAAACTACCTTATAACTACCTCTTAAGTAACTTTCTTAACTTTTTACAACTTTATTTTTCCGCTTCATTAGTCACTTGAGTGACTTTTACAATTTTTGAATTGGTGGAAAGGAAAATTACAAAAAAAGTGCAACGAAGAAATAAAAGAGTTGCATAAAGAGAAGTCAAAACGTAAGAAAAGAAGAAGGCTCGAGCTTCAATACAATCTTTCACTTGGAATTATGGTGCTGGAAAGATTAATCAACCACGTACCCATCATATTGATCATCTTGGAACTTCTAGTATTAACAGCGGTCAGGCCTTTGGATGCCTCGACGATCATGTTATGTATCTCGGAAAGCTCATCCAACTTTTATTTACTGAATCTTTTAGTGCAGATCAGCTCTTCTTTAATCAATTTTCAGAATTTCTCTTTGACATCTGCCACTATGTTTATTTTTCTTTGAAAGGATCACAGTGGAGGGCTTTCGTGTCTGCAGAAAATTATGCCTTAAGAGCTACTCCCTTTTGAATATGAGTTTGGAGATCAACCTTGCTTTCTTCATGCACTTTTATTCTCCACTCAACACTTCTCGACCAAGTTAGGGAAAGATTATCTTGAGAGTTGTTGAAAATCTTCTCATCGGCAACAACATCGACCTTAAGTCTTAAGTCGAACTTCTCCATAGGGCAGCCTCTATTTCTACAATTTTAACTTGAGCGAACAAATTGTCTTGGGTTTAAACCAGCTGCCCATATGCTTTGCAGCTTTCAACGATGAAATTGAGACCATTAACTAGAAGTTACTCCACCCAGGTCAATTTCTTCAACTAAAGTTGAGTAAGGAAGAGATGTCAACAAGATAGTCATAAGACAAGGACTTATACACATTGAGAGTGTGTATAAGTCCATTCTTCGAGTTGTTCTAACGCTTGCTTCCCTTTTTCCACTTTTTCAATGATTTTCGAGGTTGTTTCCTTGAAACTATCAACGTCTCCTTCATTGTTGGCCTCACCTAATGAAACTCTTGTCAGTTCATAATCGGCCAAGGACATTTCAACTTTGTTCTTATCAAATGTAGGCTTTGCAATCTCAACAAATTGAAGACCAAAAGGACCTGTGACTAGGCAACAAGTGGTTTCGGCATTCTTTGGAGGGGAGTGCTTTGTAGTAAACTAGCTACGTCATCATAGTCTAGGAGTAATAACGTTGGGATAAGTCTTCCTTTTCTTTTTAACGAGGGTCTAGACCTAGGTAAAGGAAGAATCACCAACTACGTTGATCTGAGTTGATACAAGCAGATTCGATGTTTGTGGAGAAAATGGGGTTGGGGTTTGCATAAGTGAGGTAACAACAGGGGGAGGTATCTCACCTAACTCTTAAGGAGAAGCACAAGGCGTTTTGATGGGTAATTTTTGCCTTGTGTCACTTCCTCCACAAGCACTTGCTAGAAGAACTTTTTGCTTATCTTCTACATCTACTGATGTAGTATTTTCCTTAGGACTTCTAGTATACACTTTGGTACTTGAAGGTTGGCAACCTGAAGGAGGTGCCTCATGTTGTACCCGAAATCTTTGCAGCATTAAAATCAACCAGTTTCTTACAAAATCACCTTTTAGTCCTAACCATCACAAGCGTTGTCAAATCGTCACGATTATCTTTTTCTTTTTGCAACTAATCAACGTTTGGAAGAGAGGCCTGATGAATGGTTGTTTCAAACTCAAGTTCACACAAGTCGTTGTCATCATCGAACATGCCTTCAGGCACCTGATCAAGTTGGAAAGCTTGAATTTGACTTAGAAACATCCTCATGTAGCCTCTTCCCCTGACTTTGAATTCATTATCACGGTCTTCCCTAAAACCTTCAATAGTGGGCACATGATAATAGCTCAAGAGTAGCCTAAGATTATTACTGACAAAGTTTTTGGTACCAAAAGAGGGCCTTTTACGATATGGATGCATGTTGAATGGGGCAATGGTTCTTTCAACATTCTAAGCATCCATTCCTGACTTACACAAATAGTGACCCAAACCGATAGGGAAGTTGATGCCATGTACTTTTCTATCTTTGCATACTGTGTGTATGACATCAATTTGTCTACACAATTCAATGAGGATGAGCTTACCATTGCAAAAGATTGGGAGCTTGTAGGGTGTGCCTTCAAAACCAACTACCCTGAGATAAGTAAACCTTTGAAATTGAATAAAGAAGATGCCATATGTTTTAATCCATGCTTTCATGTCATTGGAGATTCTTTCTATCATATCTCCTTCCAACGCCCTTACAATTAGTATGTTGAAAGAATCATTTACCCTTCTGAAATGAATTTTGCTATTTTCATATGTGAGTTGGGTGAGGTAGTCATAGATTGGTTTTGATGGATCATATCTAGTCGTTCTTGAAAGACCAACCCAAATCCTAAGACTGCAATGGAATACATCAGGTACGAAGTCATATTGAATGACTTGGCAGAACTCAGTTGAATGAGTTGTTTATACAAGTTTTCACTTATTATTTCTCCCCAATTGATAGCTTGTTTGCCCGCACAAATGATATTGATGAGCATGCACATCCAATTGTGGAACTCCTAGACGTTTGTAGCCCCGTGACTCTAGCAAGTAGAGTGACTATATCAGAAAGCTCTTCTACGAAATCTGACCTATACAAATTTTTGGGTAGCTTGAGGGTCCTTTCTTTTTCTTGTTCAACCAAGATTTGGCGCTCATTGCTAGATATTTCTTTGGAGTTAGGTTAAATTATTCTTGTGCCATTTCCAGAATTATTACCTTCACATCTTATGAGGGCTTGATTCCAAAAGCAGCATTAATATAATGAGCATCCAACTTGGCGACTACTTGTCCATGCAGATCCTTCAATTCCTTTATATCTGGATCAAAACATCTGGCACAAGATAAGAATGTGTCTGCACATCGAACTAAATTTGGAAACCCAACCGCATGAGCCAAACCACTACTAAAGATGCGCTCGACCAAAGGTGTTCTCTTTCCATCCTACATCCTGGCCAAGAACTCTGCTACGTCCATGTGTTTGACATCACTATCCCCAATTTCAGGGGTATCAATTTCCAAGGAAGATAGATGCCCATACCCTACATGTTGGAACTTCATGGTGGCAACCCAAATGGAAACAGTTCAAATTTGCAATTTGGAAAGAGTAGCAAATGAGTGAAAAATTAGGTGGGATGGGCAAATGTTGGCCAATACAGAGAAAAATGGCGGGCAGAATGAAAATGCACACAAAAACACTTGAAGAACCAATAGAAATGGCATGCAGACAAAGGCAAATCTTGAATTTATGAGCAAGACCTCGAAGGTAGACCAAAAATGGAGGGAAAGCAACAATTATGGCAAGTTTACATTCAAACAGGGCAATGCCCAAAGGACAAGTAGAGAATTTAAGAAATGAGTAAAAAATATGGGGTAGTTTGTGTATATAAAGCCTTAAAGACCTCGTCGCATAGAACCGCCACCTCAAGAACTCTTCTAAAAACATTGCAATGTTTACGTTAGTCGCATTGTCGCACAAGTCGCAAAATTGAGGGGTTGTGGGAAAAGTTCCTGATGTTCCTCCCACACGCACGCCATTGGTGCCACCTTGTGTTTTGGACCTGACTTATTTCATTGGAGCCGCTCTTGGCACCCCTTCACAACACACTTGGAACAAAGGAAGTATTCCACGAGTTTCTCATGGGCGTGCCATAGGTGATTTAGGTGTGGCAATATACTTTTCAAGGCAATTTTTATAAAGCTTTTTCACAAGGCAGGCCTGTAATAGATTTTGAAAAAAAAATTAGTAAAATTTTTTTGAGTGATAACAGTCCCAAAGTCTCAAATGACTATGATGTGTGGAAATTGTTTTTTAAAGTGGTTCAAATTACATAGAGGGTTTATATGCACAAGAGTCAATGGTTTCACTATGTATTAAACATAGACGATTGGGCTCTTGCCATTAAGTTGGTCCTTATGAAGGAGAAAGGTTAAAAAATCAAGTCTCATTAATAGAATTCTTTTTATAATCACATTTTTCAAAGATATAAACACTACAAGTTCAAATTTTTGTCTTCCTGGTCTTCTTACATCAAGGTAGGCTTGTAGCCATTCGTTTTAGAGGTTTTTATGCATTCCAGATTCATCAAAATCATTAGTTTTCCGGTCCAAAGTATCCCTTGTGTGTTTTGAGAACACTTTATTGTAAACAGAGGTATGAGGTTTAGTAATGTAAAGGGATACAATCTCAATGGTATTTGACATCCTTACAAACATTTTGATTGAGAACGGAAATTTGTTCCATAGAGAAGACAACTCTGGTCAAAAATTTGATGACCAATATTTCCACACCTAACAAGCCACCAATGCAAAGAATACACTAAAGAAAAAGTTGGCTAAACGTCAGTTGAAGAAAGACAAGGCATTGTTCACCAATGAAATGATGATAAAGATTGTGCTCTTGATGCACAACGAAGGCCCGACTATGCTCTTGATGCACACAACAAAGACCCTCGCTCGGATAGTGAGGATGAATGTGTTTGCTATACCGAACAATAAAATTGTCCTTGTGAAGATGAAATCAAGGTTGTTCAGTGAGACCCAATTCCAACTGAAGAGGATCTCAATGAAGTTTAGTTCCCACTGAGAAAGTGAAGTGAGGCCCAATCCCACTACTATTTTTTGTAGTTGTTCAGTGAGGCCAATTCCCACTAAGGAAACATAGTGAAGTGATAAATGAGCATTCAAGGGGTGCCGACAAACTTACATCAACCAAAAATATGTGGTGTGTTGAGGTAAATTCACCAACATGCTTCAGTACTACACTATGGAAATCAGTCCCTAAAGATCCATAAGAAGCATCAAAACTCCAGCAAACCTCAGAGACCAAGGGAAATCGATTGTAGTCGCCAGACACGGCTCAAACTAAGTGTTACCTCTTTGGTGACAAAGGCAATGATTAATGCAGGAGCCGTTGTATAATTGTCAGTGTGCGTTAAGCAAACATTTTGCTTGCACCGATTGAACAATAAGAGGAACTATTTAGAAGGATTGATTTTGTCATCTTGGGTGTTTCAAAAACCATTTGTTATTGACTATGTTGTCAGGATACGAGTACGGGTACGGGTTCGATACACGGATACGTCAATTTTAAAAAACCATTGGGTACAATACGTCTTGGATACATCTGTACATATATATTAAAAAAATATAAAAAAAATATATATATATATATTATTCATATACTCATTTTACTCATTTTTTAGTCCATAAGAAATACAAAACTTGAAAAATATAGTACGATCAATGTTCAAAACATTCAATATACTTAAGATTTTACATTGTCTATGATATATAAATATTATATTCCTTTGTGTTTCATCCATTTCCTTTGAGATTAATTTTTGTGTTGCGATGGTGGCCATAAAAGATGTATATAGGGAGCTCCTGAAGTACCTAATTAATTAGGTTGACTCTAACTTGCCAATGATAACTAAAGAGGTCAGTCCAATGGTTGGTTCTTGCATTCATACTATCCAAAATCACCTTCTAATCCTCCTTAAGGATGGAGGAAGGAGTCAATGTCGTGCCTTAATAATTTATAGGACAGGATGGTCTTTGAAACTTTAAGCTATGCAATTTGGGGTTCCAAATTTTTCTATTAGTATTGAAGATCACCTAAGATTTGATCTCATAAATAACTTGTACGGAGGCTCATATATATGTCCAAATTTAATTGAATAGCTTCTTTCCTTGGCCAATTGCGATGATCCCAAATAATTACCTCAAATGTTCTTGATATCCTTTAAATATTTCTTGTTTAATAAACTAGAGGGAATTTAATCAATCTCCGGGTTTCCTTGTGGTTGTCATGCCCTCCTAGTCGAGTCCTCAATAAAACTGAAGTTTGTTTGAGTCAAAATAAAATAAATTTAGTGCCCCCCCACTGCTCAACAGTACTGATACATCTCAGGTACGTCACAGACATGTCAAAACGTACCCAAGATGTATCAGTACCGTACCCAGGACATATCCGTACCGAGTACATATCCAGGGGGTACGAGAGGGTGGGGGCAAACCCTGGTAACATAGGTTATTGATGGGACAACTAGAATAGGCATAAATGGGGAAGAGCATTCTCTTTTGGGGAATCATCCCTTAGATAGAGGAAGGGAGAGACAACAAATATAACTCGTGGATTGATCTCCATTTTGAAGTTTGAGAGACTGTATCAATTACAAACAGTACCCTGCAAGGAGGGGAAACAAGGTGTTTAAGAGGGTAAGAAAGATATGGCATCTAAGAATGCTTTTAATAAACAGGGAGCTGGTTTGAAGTGGGTTTCGACTCTAATTTAAAACGAGGAAGGATTCAAAGACACTACGAAACTTGGAGTAAGATTTCAAATGGTGAAACTGAAGTTAAATGTTGATAAACTGCTGGTATGTTTTCCTTGCTCTAATACTCAATAAAGTTGATAGCAATTGTTGTTATAAGAATTTCCGAGTTGTAAAAGTCCATTCAGCTGATTCATGTGATCATGTGTGTATTGGGTCTCTATTGTGTTTGTGCATTGAACTGAAGTGATTTCAGTATTAGGCTTCAAGGACAAGGAAGCCGCTAACATGGCCCCATATCCTAAGGCCCAATCCACTATTGGTTTTGGTGAATGGTAGTGTGTGTCCCTTTTCACATGTAGTGTTTAGTCATAGACAGTTGAGTGTGTCCCTATTCACATATAGTGATCTATTGTTGAGAGATGGGTGTATCCTTATTTACACACCATCTGTTCTGGACAATTGTGTCCCTCTTCACAAGTGTGTGTGAGAATGAACTATAGAGTGTATCCTAGTCCGTGTATCCTAAAGTTTCAAAGGTGCATTGATGAGTGTGTCCTCATTCATTGATTAATTATAAGTGTCTTGAACTATGTGTATGTCTTGGTCCAACTGCAAATTTTATCCTCTCTCATTCTTTGGCCTATGATGTATTGAGGGGGGAATGTTTAGGATTTATATTACACTATGGTATACTATTTATAATATACTTGGTTAAAGAATTCTGATGACAGCAGCAATGGGGAGGCCATTTATAGCCCAAATGCAAAAGTCCCTAGATGGTTGGAGGTCCTGATTGATTCAAAAGTTCAAGGAACTGTGCAGGCATTAAAGGGAATAGTTAAAAAAACAGATGAAAACAAAAGAACCAAGAAAAAGCTTAAAGCAATGGTGGCAGTCAAAGGTAAAGAACTGGCTTGTGCTAGTATGGGGGTAGAAGTATTGGAAGACAGAGAGGAAACGCGGGGACCTGAGCCTGAAAAAGGGACCAAGCTGGTCCAAACTAAAAGTGCAGAATTGGGACCTCGAACTGCTGAAACTGAATGGTTTATAGATGAAGAAAATGTTTAATAAGCTTTGTTCATGTTTTTAGTTAATGTTCTCTGAAAAGACTTATTTGTGCTAGACTTTGTTATTACAAGTTCATGTTGTGACCCGAGTCCTCGGGTCGGTCTCAAACATGTGGTTTAATTGGTTTGTCTCAGTAGGACATATATTGTTTTGTAATTGATAATTCAATATAAAAATATATATATACTTGGCCAATATTAGAGGTTGTTAGATGGTTTTTGTAACACCTCCGTACATAGGTTTGATTGAAGGGTAAGGGAAGGCAGTAAGTTTTTTTACAAATGTATCCTTGAAAATAGGATCATAACACAACACCGTGAATTGTAAAAATATCCCTTAATGTTAGAATTAAATAATCATACAGATTCAATATTTCCAACAAGATTTACATCCCAGTGGCTACCATTTCTGAGTAGACTAATGGTCCTTATTTGCCGGTTTGTTTCATTGCCCCCACCTGTGGGGGTTTGGCTTCGGGGTTTTTGCTTGTTTTGGTTCTTTTCCTTTCTTCTGTTTCTGGGAACTCGTTTTGAGTTTTCCCCACTCGCACTTTGTATATTGTTTGGGCTGCAGTTCCATTGACCTACTTTTGTGGTCATTCGTTGGACATTAATATATTCATCTTATCTTATCTAAAATCAATATTGTTGAGCCCCTTTATATAGTCATGCCAATAAACATCACACACAAACTTTGCTTGCAAGAGAGAGGGGACTGTTCAAAAGGTGCTTGGTGACCATATGGTCCTCGAGATGTTTGTGGCTTTTAATTCTCTAACATATGGACAATTATATTTGTTTTCCACTTGTGAAAATGTATGATTCATCACCAATGCTCACATCTAATCAGAAATCATTGTCAAAGAAGAACATATTTTTGTCAAAAGAACACCACACAGACGGAGCAAGAAAGCTTGACCTGAAACCTTTATGTATTTTAGTAAGAAATCTTGAAAAACAATCATGCACTGCAAAAAACTGAAATCATTAATTTTCACAGTTTTTATATAAAGCCAATTGCATGTTGAATGTCATATTTCCAACAAATGTTGGTCTTCTAAAGAAATGAATTACATGATGAACATGGTAAAATTCATTCTAAATACAATGAAGCAGGCCTCCAGAATACTTTCCAAACTGAGCAATAATATAAATTAAACTAACAGTTAAAGTAGATATCTGTTCAAAATTATTAAAAAATAAAAAGGGGATCCGTACCTCTTGGAAGGTCTTGCCATATTGATAGCTCCAGTACCGCCCATGGACTTATCTTCATCTGAAACAGTCTTGGCAACCGAAGACCCAACAATCTGATCCATCTTTTTATACCAAGGCCAATGGCTGACACCAGAGGACCCATTACTCAACCTGTGCCTCTCAGACTTATACCTCTTCTTCAAATTGTCCACCTTATTCTTACACTGTTCGATGCTCTTGGATGATTTCTGCCTGTCACAGCGCTCACTGACAACAAGGGCAACCTCCTCCCAATCTCGGCCACGTAAATTCCCCCTGTTGAGCTGCACATATTTCTCAGTGTATGCATCTAACAGGCATCCAATGGCCGTATCACTCCATTCTTCCCTATCCTTCTTATAATCAACCCCACCAGAGGATTTGGTTTTCCTATGATAATAAGTCCCGCCATCACTCAATTCCTCACGGGAAGAGTCCTTGCGCTTGCCCTGCACAGCACCACTTGGGTTCTTAGAAGAACAAATTTTATGGAATGGAAATAGTTTTAAGAGTATATAAAGGTTATCCAAAGTTTTTAATTAAAAGAATAAGAAATATTAGACATTGATATTAAGAAGGTAATGTAGGATTCATTTGTATTTTGGAAAATTTATTAGCATCGTGTGCAATTTATATGAGAACTTTCTAGAAAACCTAATTACTTACTGTATATTTTATATATAAATTTTTGGCAAAAGTAAGCATATTTATGGCAAACCCAATTATTCCACTTGTATTTTAATATTTATATGAAAACTTTTCAGTAAAATCTAACTTTATGTACCTTTTGTATGTAAACTTTTGGTAAATTTATGTATTGTCGGCAAATCTATTGAGTTTCTATACATTTATATGACTTTCTTGGTATTCCAGATGACTTCTCTGCTAAGTGAATTGACATTTTTTTCAAACTGAAATCTGCAGCTGATTACAATTTTAGTTGCTGTTGACAGTTAGTACACATTATTTCAGTTTAATATATAATTTGTAAAACCAGTACAGCACTGTTGTAACAATAAGTAAAACCAGTGCAGCACAATGGTAATAGATAGCCTAATGATGAATATATTCAGTGGGATTTTAAATAAATATATTAGCATATGCTTTTGGTTTCCTCTGTAGAACTGTAGAATAGATATTTATCTGGTGAATTTAGTTGCAGTATTGGAAACCCGTGAACAGATCTGATATGCATCTTTCTATCTGTAGTCAAGGCAACATTATAGATTTTTAATTACTGAAAAAATAAGCCTTTGTGTGCTTTTGACATGAAAACTTTTTGGCAAATATATGTGTAGTTACAATGAAAACTTTTCTGTTAAGTGAATTGACAGTTTTTTCCAATTTAATGTCGACAGCTGGTTACAATAGAGTAGTTTTTAGTTGCTGTTCACAGTTATGATTCATAGTAGCACATAATTTTTTAGTTTAATATATAATTGGTAAAACCAGTACAGCATTATGGAAACAGATAGCCTAACGATGAATATATTCAGTGGCCTTTTAAATAAATTTATTGGCATATGCTTTTGGTTTCCCAGTTTTACAGGTCTCCACGGAGCTGCAGAATTGCTATTTCTCTGTAACTTTAGTTGCAGAATAGGAAACCCGTGAACAGATCTGATATGCATTTTTCTATCTGTAGTCAAGGCAACGTTACAATTTTTTAAACTAGTAAAAAAATAAATGTTGTCTGTGTCTACATTCAATATGAAAACTTTTTGGTAAATATGTTTGTAATTACTAAGAAAAAATATTTGCAAATATGTGTCTAGGTTGGCCAATCTAATAACTCTGTTTCCCCTTCCAATGAAAACAGCTCTGCAAGTATGTATGTTTTGTCGAATCTAATAGTTCTGTTTACATTTTATATTAAAAGTTTTCTGCATATTCAATAACATTTTATAAATTTAGAATGAGAACTCCGTTCGATTACAATTTGTAAATTAAGGTCTGTTGGATTGTGATCGGATTGTTGAGACAGAGCTTCGCAGTGCCAAAGAACCAAGGTACTACCCCAGGAAAGCGTAGAGCCTTGTTTTTGTGGGAGTTTGTTGAATTTAGGAGTTTGGCCCAAAGATATATTCCGGAGTACAAGGAGAGTTCGAATTAAAATGAAAATGAGCATTTGCCATATTAAACTGCAAATGACCATCGCCACAGTATTTCTAGCTAATAATGCTTGCTGTTTATCCAGAAACCTATCGAAAAGGTCCTGCGGAAACCATAGAAACAAAATTCATAAATTTGCCAGATCGATGAATTTTCTTACTGCGTAATCCTTATATCGAAATTTTGTTAATAGCCAAATTGGCGAAACTAATTTTCTAATTTTCCTTGACAAACGGCCAATCGGCAAACAAAAACAGCACTAAAATTGAACATTTAAAAAACTTCGACTCGCATTAACGAATTGGCGAAAAAAAGTCCATTAAAAATACCCGTTTAATTGCCCCGGCGGTGGAGCAGCGTTTGACGGCCTCCTGGTCGCAAGTTCGAAACTCGTCCTCAGTAAAACACTCGTGGTGATGGTGATGATGGTTGTGGTGGTGCGGGGCCCCCATGTCTGGCGTAAAATGAGGTGAGCATTTGGGATCCCCCTGCGAGCAGAAGGCTGCATCACTGTAATCCTCATCTTCGCCCCCTATCTTCTTGCGGCTCTCCACACTGTTGAGAGTCGCATGGGGATGGTCGATGTGACTGTGATTCTTGTGGAACTGTGTTAACTGGGGATGGTGATGATGGCTATGCGTTGTTGCGGCCTGGGCTGCTTCCAGCATAACAAAATCATCTTCGCAGGCCATACAAATTCTGTCTGCAGGATTTCTAGGGTTTCGTCCTCTAGGGTTTGTAGGAGAAGACGGAAGCCGTGGACGACGTTAGAGACAGGGGGTTGCGGGCCTTTAAGCTTTAACGGTCGCCGTCGACGGCAGGTGAATGCGCCGTGACGACCGGCGACGGATGTTCACGGTGCCGTTTAGCGACTTCCGGGTTTCCCGTGGGTGGGACCTTTGCCGGTTGGGTTTTGTATGAGCGCAAAACACGAGGAATTCGTATGGTCAACCGCCCCTGGTCGGTAGAAATTTGGCATCTCTTTTACTTACCACTTTTTCAATACTTACCTACTTAATGAAACGATTTGATTATGACAATATAAAACGAGTGCACCTCCGTGCTGAATTTTGACGTTCAATGTTACATGTCACAATAATTTTCTTTGACGGTTTAAAAAATTATATGGATGTCATTTAAAGTTCAAAATATAATATGCACGTCAATTTTTTTTTATAATAACTATTACAAAATACAAAAATTGAGTAAAATTTTACTTCCACAAGATTGAAACAATGAATTTAAATGACTTTCTAAAATTAAAATGAAATAAATACTTATAAAATGAGTGCTACCTTCTTAATCCAAGTTCCAATTTACAACAAATTCAATCTTCAAATTTCATATTTATTGCAATAATTGCAGTTTCCAAATTTTTATAAAAAAAAAATCAAACAAAACTAATTGAAAATCAAAATTAATAGATAATCATTAATAAGATATTAAAATTCTAATATTTTTATTTTCTTTATATTTGAAAATTATTATTTTTATTTATATTGTATTTTTCATAAATGTCAAAAAAAATTAATAAATAATATAATATTTAATTTAATAACTTTCTTAATTATTATAAATTTAATACACACACATATTGACGGTTAAATTTGTAATGTACATGTCATTTTGACGTTTAGATTATATTTTTACATGTCAATCATGACGGTCATATTTTAAAAGTGGCCGTATTTTGACATCTAAAATGACTAAAAACGTCTAAACACCTTGCAAAATCCAAGCCTGCACCTCCCTACCATGAAATTTTTAATTTGTAATCAGCCGATAAGTTTTTATGGTGAGAATCCATTTTTAAATGGTGCCCGCCAACCTAGGTATCTCACGTTGAAATGAAATGAAAGATTTTAATGACGTCCACGTGACTGAATACAAGTTTCATGTTGGAAAGCAATGTTATGTTGTCGGAAAACAAGTTTCACATGTTAGTAAGTATATAAGTTTGTATACAAGTTTCAAACATTGCTAGACGTTTAGAGTGATTGGGTGCATTCAATGCATGCCAATATTTTTGGAGTATTTTATTCACTAGTAATTGTATGTTAAATGTACAATGTGAATGCCAAAAGGAATATAGTGAAGAACGGAAAAAGGAAGGAAAAGGGAAATAGTTGAAGAGAAATGAAGGAAAAAGAAGAGGGGTTTAGAAAATAGCGTGTGAGGGTGGCGAAGTGGATGGGAAAGTAAAGAAGAATGGAGGAAACAATTTGAAAGCATACGAAAAACGAAGAGCGCAACATGTTTGTTAATCGAAAAAGGATTAAATCCGTGTTGTGGTAGACGTCGGCAAAAATGTAGAGGAAGATATATGAAAATGCAAGAAGCAGATGGAAAATGTTGTCGAGGTGAATATTTGATTGAATTTGTAGATCTTGACTTTATTGGGTAGTTAGAGAAAATGTAAAAGTAAGGGGAATTTGAATGCATGTTGTATAGGACACGTTTATCAGGGGATTGTGCCCCTTCGATTTGGTCTGGTTTGGCTCCACACACACCCGGGGCTTGAAGAGCTTAGAAACAATATTACGGAGGCCTAGCCACCTTTCTATGAGCAGTTGTAGACGAAAATCAGAGTTTCTTGTAGAATTTCCACCGAGGAGGGCGAAAACCAAGGGCTAAACTTGAATAAAGCTTACAATCGCACGGCTTGGCCTTTGAGTGTTATTTATTTGTTTCTTTTGAATCATTTCTTTTTATTTCTAATCGATTTTGGTTCTTTTATTGAATGGAATAGAATGGAATCATAAGACATATAAAACATCTGAGCCGACATTGATGATCAGGATGTCTGATCCCAATATGTCCTTTGATGAACCGATCTCAAACATGTCATTTGCGGGAGCAATTGTAGACAAAAATCGAAGCTTCTTGTAGAATTTCCATGGAGAAGGGGTGATAACCTGGGGCTAAACTCTAATAAATCTTACAATCGCATGGATCTGCATGTGGGTGTTATTTATTTCTTTATTGTATATCACTTCTTTTAATTCTAATTGATTTTGGTTCTTTTATTGAACGGAAAAGAACGAAAGCAAAAAGACATCCAAAACATCCGCTTACCCGCTGACGACCAAAATATCCAATCCCGTGATTTCCTTTGACGAGATAATGACATACATGTCAGGCCCAGGCGGATAGAAAGAATCCCATTGCACAGTTCATATTACTAACAGGATTGTTTATGCGGTCTATCATATGGATGGTGTCAATTACAATATGTTGTTAGAGCCCCGGGGATTTCTACCTGTAAACACGCCTTTCAACGTAAATATCTAAAACATTTATGTCGTCATCGATGGCCAGAATGTCTAATCCCGCAATGTGCAGGGCAAATGCAGGCATGATTGGGGATTAAATTTGACGTCTATTTAGAAGTTTTGTTGTGTTCTTAAATGCAAAAAAATCCAAATTATTTGTTAAATGTATAAGGATGGGGAATTTTTTCTCAAACGGTCATATTCACATACACTATAAAATAAAAAATTATTGTGTTACCAAAAAAATGTATATTTCACTATCAAATTTAAATGATTAACATCAAATCTCAAGATATAATCAAATAATCATAAACTAAAGATACTACTTTTTTCTATTCTATAATAGTTAGAATTATTAATTAAGTTCGGTTTATTGATTTATTCAGGTTGATTATGGGGATATCCAAACCATCATCGTCATTGACTGAGGAGTAAAGTTTCGAGTTGGGACGATGCTCTTCGCTTTGAACAAAGGCAAAATATATCATGTCACCTCTGCTATTTTGGATCGCCTCTAGTTCCACCCCCATTGTTATTTACGGCCTACTTCTGGTTTCGTTTTCGTTTGTAAGCCTAATACAGGGGGATGGATTTATATCTTAGGTTTTAAATACATTAAACTTAGACAAGTTGTTATTACTTCCTCCATAAAATTCTATGTTTAGACTTTTCACTATCTGAAACATATTAATATATAAAAGATGACACTTGGAGTAAAAGTATTAAATATTGCGGTTGGAGGGAGGAGAAGTAATTGGGAGAGGAAAATATTGGGTGGAACCATTTTGTGGAAGCCATTTGTCTTTACAACGAGGGACATATGTAACATGTGTATTTGTTGTCAAATGTGTGATTGGAAAAGGGGGTAAATTGTGGAGGGCCTGTTGACAAAATAGCTCGAGGATATCCTAAAAAGAAAGGATCGCAAGGGACACGATCCTAAACTTAGGCAGGTTCATTCTCATTTTCATATTTACGCCGAAGGCGTTCCCCCTATGGTAGAGGACCTCCGGACGTTTCTGCGACTGTCCTAAATTTGACAGCCTTTTAGACGTTTTTCAAACGGGATTAAATTTGACAGCTATTTGCATGTCGTTTTTACTTTACATGCAATTTTTGAGTTTCTATTTTTAAAATCCTATTTTTAACTGCTGTTTTTTAGATTCTAAGCTCCAGTTCACGCCGTCTTTCTCGCCACCGCGCCTATTTTTAACTGTTGTTTTTTAGATTGCATATGCGCCCTTTTGCAGATCGCCCCGTACGCGCTATCATCTTATAAAGGAAATAAGCTGGAATAGAACTCTGTTATAAGTTCGCAGAAGAGGACGAGGGTTTAATTCTGTAGATGTGCCAGAAGGATTTTTGCCTCTGTATGTGGAAAAAGATCTCACCAGATTCGTCATCAACGCGCGGTTTCTCGACCATCCGATTTTCGCCGAGCTTCTGCAGAAATCTGCGCAGGAATATAAGGTATGATATATTTTTTTGGTTGTTTTTGCGAGGCTATTTTTAATAGTGCTTTTTCATAGGCTTTAAATTCCAACACCAACATATAGGCTCCACGATTGGATTTCGAAAAATCCATGGCGGTAGCTGCTTCTGCTACAGCAAAGAAAAAAAGGGCGATAAAATCTATGAAATCCAACAAGATTGATAATGATCTGTCGAAACCGCCCAGGATCCCCAACAAGAAACTCTGGCACCTGATCGGAGACAAATACTGCAAGCTTCTCTTACCAAATAATTGGCCAGAACAATTTTTCGATTCATAATAGCAAGTGGTTAGAAACAAGGATAAAGGACCAAGTATACACCAATTGCACATAAGAGAACAAATTATAGCAGCAACAATAGCGAAAACCCAAAGATCTGTAATAAAGAGACACCGGCAAAAGATTATTATTATGTTGTTACATTACTAGGCTGAAGAATATTGAATTTACCTCAACAACTTTGTCTCTTGACTTGCCAGAAAAGAGAGAAAGAACGTAAAAAATTGCCTAATTCTACTACCTAGCTTTGTTTGACAATATTCAATGTTAAGTGGGATTATTGACGGATCACACTGTTTTAAAAAATCTTTTAAATATTGGCAGTGAGTTATTTAGCCAGTGGTATATAATTTATTTTTCTTTCCACCGAAAATTTCCATGATTTAATTATTACTTAAGAAATATTCAAATCTTCTATGATTTGATTATTTGTTTTAGAATAAATAAGCAATTGTGTTAAATTGATGTTAAATTATTTCAATATGTTTGTGATAGTGAATATACATATTGGGATGTTTTAAATGTTCTATCTCTACATTTCTAACTTGTTACAAATTCATGCATATACATTTACCAATTTTATATCATGAGTGGTAGCATTATGTAGTGAATATGACATTTGCAATGTAGATATATTTAGTTTTATTAACTTCTTTTTCACTTTTTTATAGGTTATTTGTGATTCTCATTCTCCCGCGGTAAAGTAGAGCGTCGTCTCTAAACAAAATTGAGGTGGGTTTTAATATTGATTCAAGTGCTTATTCATTTGTTTCGTTTATTGCATGTTATGTTTTAAAAAATTATTTTAAAGAGCTTTCATGTTATATTCTTTTGATTGTTACATTTATATTTAGACTCCAATCCTTTTTCCGAAGTGACATGTGGGGGCACGTGCCTTCGTCAATGACAGGATTCGTTATGTGCTGAGGGGTTCGTTCCCCAATGAGGCCATTTCGAAGCGTCCCAAGTTGGACGTTAGACTAATCAGCGACAAGGCTTTTAAAGCTGCCCGTCATACCTAAGAACATCTTGGTGGACTAACATACTTATTTTCCCTCTCCAGTTTAATATGATGCAGACTAGAAACACAATTCCCCTCCCCACAACGGGATTGACATTAATTACGCCTCACTTGCAGAGGGAGGAAAATTTTAAGCGTATTCAATGTGTTGTTAATGTTTTGCATTGTAGGCAACCGAAACCACCTAAAACAGTGATAGTTGAAATGATCAGAGATCGCCTCCACCTGATGCCAACATCCCCAATTTTTCTCTCCAAAATCCGAACGATTGCAGATCATTCACGAGGCTTTTGCTTGATTTATGATTTGAACGAAGATGCATTGAAATATGAACCACCCCACAAATTGAGGAGAATGGGAATTCCAATCGAGGCATCTGCAACTGGACAAAACTACAAGAAACGTGCAAAGAAAATTGCACAAGCAAAAAGCAAGAAATTTGATTTTAAAAAATAGCTTGTAGTGGTTAGTTTATAAGTGTTTGTTTATAAGTATTTTTGAAATAAACTGTAACTCGTTCCAAATATTCCATGTATGTATTGTCGCAGTATATATCCGACGGAGAATCAAACTTATCAAACACATGTTCAGTTTTTGTTATCCAACAACTATGCTTTCCTAATTTCTTTATCTTTGTGTTTCCATACAAATACCTATAGTCTTCTCACTTCAAGTGTACATATTGTTCTTATTGTATTCCATTCTGTTTGCTTAACATAATAATATGTAATTCATTTCAAATAAATGCATGTATATATTGCGGCGGAACATATGGGGCACAAATCTAACTTTTCAACAAACAACAACAACAACAACACATTTTTAATGAGTTATTCATTATATCTTTCCTTTATACAATTGCTCGCTTCTTTATGTAAACCAACGACGCATTTTTAATGTGTACTTCATAATATTTGCACACAAATACATATAGTTTTAAAATGCCGACAAACAACCATACAAATTTTAGTTGTTTTCAACCAAAGCTTTGTACATTATATCACTTTTTTGCATATTGAATTGTTAAAGGGTTAGACTTCATGTTTGCACTTTTTAGAAAATATGAAATAATAAGGAAGTCAACTTTAAAGGTTCTCATTCTTTACAAATGCATGATTTCCTGAACAAATCCTTCATTTCATGATTGACTGCCCTACAAGTTTACATTTTCCACCATATATTTGCAGAATTCTCACAATCTCGAGCATCTTTTAGTTGCCATGGAAATAACTTTGACACACGAAGGCATTTCTCAATTGATTGAGGGTGGTTCCAATGTTGACCCCACATTTCAGATACTGCACTTGAGCTCTCTAAGGTCCATTCTCAACACGGGAGCCCAACATCGTGTTGACCTTTCAGATGGGATACATTTTCAGACAGCACTTCTACCCTCCAAATTTGCAAGTCGTGTAACCGACAATTCAATACAAGAAGGCTCCATCGTGTGCTTACACAAATCCCTCGTTAGAATGATCAAAAGTGAACTGTAAGCTTCATCTCTTGCTCAATTACCAATGTACATAAACTCGCTATATCAATTAAAATTTAATTCTGTTTATTTTTTCCATCCGTTGCTCAGTTCTAATTATATCCTGTTTTTCTTTTCCATTGCAGCACCGTTCTTATCATTGAAATGGATGTTGTTGTTGAAACACATTTGGTAATCGGTGCTCCAATCCGACTACCAACAAATGCTCTCAAACACAGTCAGTTGCCACAAACAGATGCAAGTGCAAATCGGGTTAACAAATATTTTACGAGAACACCAACTAAAATAAGTGCTTTGAATACATCTATGCACATGTGGTCCGTAGAGGGCCGTGCCCTAGCAAAAACAACCCTTCGCCAATATCACAATGCAAGGGGAAATGGATCCGTGTTTGGGTTTGATTTTGTTGATCAGGAAGGAGGAGAAATCCACATCACTTGTTTCAACGAGGCCGCGGAAGCATTCTATGAGCAGATTGAGAATGGGAAGCTATATACAATTTCCAATGGGAGGATTGCGAGGATTGCTGATGCAAAGCTATGTTATAACCATTTGAACAATGCTTTGGAGATTTTCCTGCAACCTTCCTCAACCATATCTCCACTCATAGCAAATGAAGATACAATACCTTCCCATAACTTTCACTTCACCAAAATCAAGGAATTACCTGCAAGCGCTGAAGGTTCTACAGTTGATTTGATTGGAATTGTTGTTACGATGTCACCATGCTCAACAATTCGTCGGTATGACAAGTCTGAAACAAAGAGAAGAACACTGCAGTTAAAGGACATGTCAGGTTTCAGTGTAAGTGTCACATTGTGGGGACATCACTTAGATGATATAAGCAACGAACTTGAAGACATGCTTTCTATACCGCCTCTTCCGGTCCTCGCCTTGAAAGCTGCCCGCGTCTCCAGTTTCAATGGAAGCTCAGTGGACACTGTTTCAAGAACCAAATGTTACGTCAACCCTAAAATTTCAGAAACAAATACACTTCATGGCTGGGTTGATTCCGATGACTACTTCCTTCCGGCGCCCTCTATCACAACCCAATTTCTAGGCCCTCCAAAAAGCATGACCTCTGTAACGACGATTTCGGAGGTACTAAATATGGGGAACACTGAGAGAAATGAATGGGCCATGGTTACTGCAGAAATCACGAATATTAGCATGGACAACTTTTTTTACAAGGCATGTCCTCTTCAAAAAGGTGACAAACAATGCAGGAAAAAGGTGAAAGAGAATGGTAATGGTTCATGGTTATGTTCAAGTTGCAACAGACAAGTGCAAAACTATGATTATAGATATGCACTCAGAATCGATCTAAAGGACCCAACAGGAGAACTTCAATCAGTTACCGCTTTTGATGAGATAGCTGAGTTAATCATGGGTGTTGCAGCTAGCGACCTCCATATATTGACTATAGACGAAGATGCGACTAGTGAAATTATAAGTAATGTCATCGGAAACGAATACTGCTTCACACTTTCACTGAAAAAAGAGACATATTGCGGAAACAACAGATTGAAATGTGTCATCCTCAGTTCAAAGAAAGCAGAAAATAGTGCAACTCCTCCATAACCTTTACGCAAGGATTTCCAACCCACCCGTCCCTTCAAACATTACACCCTCACTCATCCCATTCTATACTTTGAACTATCACTGCTATGTTTCTTATTTCATATCTATGTTTCACTTTTTTCCCTGCTTCAAAAGAAAACTGTTGAATTCCCTTATACACTGACATACTATTGTCTCCTTCTATTATGCGGATTGTTAGTACTTTTAAGAAAATAAATATAAAAAATATTCAATTTTGTTATGTACGTATTTACATCCTTCTGTAGTATGTGAACACATTGTATGTTTCTATATATCTAATACTCTTTTCCTTAATAAAAAAGTAGTTTCTCAAAACTCAAATTGTTACCTCTTATGCGTATTTCCCATTGGAACTCCACATGCATTACAATTGAATTTAGTTTTACATTTTCACTTATTTCTGCATTTGTTTGTCATCAAACTATGTATCGTTCCTTGCTAACCCAAAATGATCTTTATCCAACAGGTGGTACTCCATAATCCTGTGACTTCGCAATCATGTCGACTCCTGCAAAACGAGCCCAACGAAGAGAAAACTACGCAAAAAATAAAGTACACATAACTGCTGAGCAACGGCGTCGTAAATTAGAGCATAGAACAACGAAAATCTCTAATATCTTTCAACTTACAACGACCAACAACCTACGATCCCCCAACATTCCAATCTTGCCATCAAATACAACTACTGAAGAATTGCCAACCAACATTCCGCATGTAACTTCCATGGAAAAAACCTTTCAAGAGCATGCCACTTCCTTCCGTACGAACCCATCTTTGCTAGCAACTGTCACTTTGCCCCAAATGTCTGGGATGCCACATGAAACTGTCTCAAGTACTGACCTCTCTTCAGTTCATCCCACATATACAACCGGTTTCTCCTCTCCTTCAGACTGCTTTCCACCTTGCAATCCACAAACGACTGAAACAGAACACCCCACCCCTTCTAATACACAGAGATTTCCCATATCCCCGCTCTCTTCACTGAATTTAGAAGCCCAACGTCGGTTTCGCAAAAGAATAGATTTGTTGGCGAACATCCAAACTTGCTCAATCTGTTTGGAAAATTACCCTGGAATTAAAACAATTTTTTCCGAAGGCTTTCCCTCGTGTAACAGATGCAAAAGTGAAAAACAAGGCCACCGCTTCTCTTCATGGAACAACATGGACCCTGAAAAACAACCTATCGTTCTTGCGTCTTTAACCCAAATCGAGGAGATGCTTATCGCACGAGTTAATCCATTCATGCAAGTCGCCCAAGTACGTGGCGGGCAATACAAATACTCAGGACACACCATAAGCTTCCCGCAAAACATTACTTCAATAGCAAAGACCCTACCCCGCCGCCTTGGAGATTTGGACATAGTTCTCATACAAAGGGAAGGATCTAATTTAAAAAATTATGATTTCTACGTCAGTAGATCTCGTGTTTGTGCAGCCTTGCAATATAAAATCCAACACGACCCCTATTACAAAGATGTCTTAATCGACGATGACGCCCTTTCCTCACTACCATCTGAATCGTCAAATGTTTCCTCCTCTCTCAACACAGCCACAATGGAACTTCCCCAAATGCAAACTTGCTCTACAACTCATGGTAGTGGTGTTCCCACCCACTTTGATGAAACATATGAACACTCATCGTCTTTCGTGCCAACACCTCACAATACAGGAACAGAAGAAGAGGAAATCGAACAGTTCTTGCTCAACCACGATGGTAACACTCCATTTACCATGCCATGGCCAGAGCTTGGGCTTTCGCCAATAAATGAATATAATACGGAAGGCCTATTCTCAATGGCTTTCCCAACTTTATTTCCGACAGGAAAAGCAATGTGGCAACAACCCCGCATTAAAGAAGTTCCAATGCATGAATACGCACTTCATTTGATGCGTTACCATGATGGGCGTTTCGGTTCCCACCCAAGATTTCGTTACTTCCTTCTAAACCTCATAATGCGACACAGAAGCCAGTCCACGGCAGCAGTTTTTATGAAACAGAACACCGAATCTGGAATCCCTCCAACAATTAGAGAGCTACGAAGACAACTACTGGAATGCCCCAAAGACAACCTCCCAGATAGCTTAATGCGCTTTGGATCGAGCCTTCGAGGGACACGTTCATTCTGGGCAAAAAGTAGAAGCGAGCTTTCAGATATGGTGGAACAATTAGGGACACCAACCTTATTCTTCACTCTAAGTGCTGCAGACACTAAATGGCCAGATCTCCACAATATTATGTCTGGTGAATGCCCAACAGATCCTCGAGCCGCCCAACGTTGGAGAACACTTAACATTGTCTCTAACCCTCATCGAGTATCAGCATACCTGCATCACAGATTCACAATATTTCGGGAAGAAATATTGCAGAAGGAACTTGGAGCAGTAGACTTTTGGTACAGGTAATCAAATCTACTTATTTTAAAGTTTTTCCCAAACTACATATCTAATATTTATGTTCCCTCGTCTCGCAGGTATGAATGGCAACATAGAGGCTCTGCACATGTCCACGGTTTATTGTGGCTCGAGAATGCACCAAAGGTAGACGAACTGGACTGGGAGGACACAACAGTTATTGAGGTGACAAAACAATACTTTGATAAGTTCGTGTCTGCCTGGAACCCCCGCCCGGCTTGCAACCGCTTGGATTTCATTCGCAGGTCACTCCTAGATGACCCTTGCTTGCTAGATACAACACAAATTCTATCCACCTCCCCGCATGCAGACCTTGAAGAACTACTTAATCGAGTTCAGCGCCACACTAAATGTTCAGAGCAGACATGCCTGCGTAGAAAGCAATCACAGCTGCAGTGCAGGTACAACGCTCCTTGGGCCATGCAACCTACTTCTTCCTTACACATTGAAGGTGACAGGAAAATAAAGTACCTCCCTTCCAGAAACGATGACAGATTGAACATCCACAATCGAACAATGATATACATATGGAGAGCAAATGTCGATTGCCAACCGGTACTTTCCCGCCATGCCGTTCTTAAGTATATTGCAAAATATGCTTCAAAAGCCGAGCAACGTTCAGAAACATATCACCAAATGCTATCCAGAGTTTCAAGAGATGCAGACGCAGATTCTCCAGCACATATCGCGATCCGTAAAATGCTCACAGAAAGCGTTGTTGAACATGACATAAGCGCACAAGAAACATGCCACATGCTGCAAAAAATGCCACTTGTTATGTGCAGCCGTCCATTCGTATCATTAAATGTTGGAAAAAAGATTCTGAGACGTGTCGTTGAAAGTGACGCCGATGCACAACAAACCACCGCTTTCTTGGATGCATATAAAGTTCGTCCAACAACCATGGAACACCTACCACTTATTCAAGTTGCTCGAGATTGGAGCTACAACAAGCACCGTAAAGGTGATAAATGGAAAAAACGACCGATACAAGCAATTGTACGGGTCCACCCGAGATTTGTGGATGTCCCTGCTCAAGAATCAACGTCATATGACCTTTTCTGTTGGTCAGAACTCCTATTATACAAGCCTTTCAGAAATATCGCGTTTGAATTTGGCTCAACCCCACATGACATCAATGTCACTTGGGACATGTACAAGCACAACTACAGACCGTGGCATGTTCTACGCACTACCGCAGACACAGGACTTGCAACAGATGTTAGTTCTGACTCAGAGCCCGAATGCAGTATTCAACAAGAACCATTACAAGAATGGCAGGTCTTTGCACAACTTCGCCCCGGAAACAACACGGGTCTAGACAGTCTTGAAATGTTGGGGAAACGAGATTTTGACATACACAATAATTGGACCATACACGACGTTCCCCATGATTTGCAGATAACTGGTTCATCATTCATCGAGAGAGAGAAGGCAGACACAATTAACAACAACATACATGCCACACCACCATCTTCCACACTTCCTTTGTCTCCAGAACAACAAATAGCTCTTGATACCATACTACACCATTCAGCAAACAAATCCCTTCTACCTCCACTAAGATTGATAATTCAAGGAACGGCTGGCACAGGAAAATCATTTTTGATAAATAAAATCTGGAATTCATTCACAGCATCAACCATATCTCCCTCTCCTCTACTTGTGCTCGCCCCTACCGGTGTTTCAGCATTCAACATCTCTGCATCCACAATCCACGCAGCCATGCGTATTCCAATCAAAGAACTAAAACCCCTTGAAGGTAGTGCATTATCGTCTTTTCAAGAATCGCTGAAACATATAGAATATGTTCTTATTGATGAAATGAGTTTCATCGGGCCAAAGTTGCTAAGCAAAATTGACAGTAGGCTCCGCGAAGCTTTCCCACACTCAAGAACATCTGAATTTGGGAACAGATCAGTCATCCTCCTCGGTGACCTCGGGCAATTACCGCCGGTTTTGGACAGTCCTCTTTACGCAAGTAATTCCTACGGAGCAACCCTTTGGAAGGGATTTCAATCTTCCATTACATTGCGAACAATATTTCGGCAACAAGGAACAACCAATGCACAGGTTTCATTCCGGAATTTACTGCTCCACATGCGAGATTCAACCCCTCTAATTGAGGATTGGGAACTCTTGATGTCTCGCACAGACACACACCTAACTCAGCAGGAGCTCAACATTTTTAAGGATGCACCACATTTGTTTGCAAAAAATGATCAAGTGGCATGCCACAACCTACAGATGTTGAAGGCATTGAACGTTCCGATCGCCCAATCCATTGCTGAAAGTAACAGGCGGACTGGACCAGGAAATCCTGATGATGATCAGTTGCAACACAACGTTCTGTTATGCAAACAACAAAAAATCATGCTTATTGCAAATCTATGGGTTGATGCAGGCCTCGTGAATGGTGCCACAGGAACAATCACAGACATTGTCTACGACGCATCAATGCAACCACCAGCATTACCTTTATTTGTTGTTGTAAAATTTGATAGATACAACGGCCCATGTTGGGATCCCTCCAACCCCTTACATATTCCCATACCCCCTATTTCCAGAGGGAATCGAAGACAGTTGCCGATTAAAATGGCCTGGGGATTAACTATCCACAAGTCGCAGGGACTTACTTTGCACAGAGCAACCGTCGACATTGGAACCACTGAAAGGCAGGGTCTGACATTCACAGCTTTCTCCAGAGTACCCTCGCTTGCAAATCTGTGCATTTCACCCGCTTTTTCATTCGAGAGATACTCAAATATGGCGCACGTACCAGCACTCGAAGCAAGAAGAAAGGAGGAAGCAAGACTACTATCACTCAACCCATCGTAAATACTAGCTTCTGCTTTCATAGCACCTCAAATACTACTATACTCAACATTTCTTCTATCGAAAGCGGCACAGTCGTTCAAGGGATATCAAATGTAATCAAGTTTATTGAAACTAAAATTGCCCACTAAAGGCTACCACTCATGATATAAATACTGCAAATGTATACATGTCTCATTATGTGTACGTATACCTTCATTTATTTGATGTTTCCAAATATGATATGCAACTTTAAATGTACGAACCTGTAACATAATTAAATGTACACATACAACATTACAATGTAATGTTTCAACTAAAGTCCTACACTACAACTATCAATCACACACATTATCAATTGTATAATAAATGTTTCTCCAACAAAACACCAACTGAACAACCAATGCACAACTAACAACATCAACTATAAAATTGATTAACTATCGAAAACGATATCACAAGTAATCATGTACGAATTTATAACAAGTTTGAAATGTAGAAACAACCTTCAGATTAAGTGGATCAATAATAACTGTACCTCTAAATCAAATAACATATACCGTTCGGCGTTCACATCTCATGAAACACATGCGATTGCTAGTTCATAGTATGACAAAAATAGTATGTGTTTCATATTTCTTCTCAGAATAAAGAAGAGTTTCACATACATTCCCCAAACGTTTTCCCCACTCTTGGATGACTCGTCCCTCAATCTCCTTCTTCACCACTCCTGGATTACTCATCCCTGAATCCCCTTCTTTATCACTCCTCTCCCTTCAATAATATTTCGTTGATTCAACTTTAATTTATTGCACGCATCCCTATCGACATTTCCATTACATTGCTCATAAACAATTGCTAGCAAATAATTTTGACATTTAATGTGGGCTTTCTTAATCTCAATGGTTGGGGGACTTTTTACATTGCTCTTTAACGTTAGTTCATAGTAGTAGTATCTCATTTGATGATACACTCTCCTTTTTGATGGGTGTAATGATACCATTGACTTAAGATAACAAATTTGATACGCGTAAAAAATGATGCTTTCCCTATACTATCATGTGGCAGCCAAACGGGTGCTCTTGGGAGGTGGCAGATTATTGAAACAACAAGTGTAAGTTTATAAATTCCTATCCCACCCCTCCATGTATTTGTTATATCATCATCTACGCTTTCCTCAACATACACTGCATAGAAAATATTCAACTTTTTCGTTTTCATCTCATTGTCTGACTAAGCAGGAAAACAAAACAAAAAAACAGACACGATGGCTTCTAGAGCAACAGTAAGCTTCAAATCATTGAACCACAACCATGGGTTTTCTACTTCTGTCAAAATTACTTACAACTATTTTGAATGTTTGGGAAATAAAATATTTTGGTTCTGCTCAATTTTGGATTATGAAATCTAAGATCACTATACAATGAAATGGGCAGGTTTATTGGAGAAGCATTCTGTCAAATTATAAGAATGGTAGGCAATTTTGTAACTCTACCCACCAAGGTTTAAAGGAAATCGTGGAGTTTGGAAAGTTGGTGGGCAAGAGGAGAATATGATCATGTGCCTTCACTTCTTCTCGAGCAGAAATAACTCGTGTAATTCCCAGTTCAATTTGTCGTTTGACATGGGGATGAGAAGATAAGAACCAAAAAAATAGGTGATCGTGGCAGAAATTGTGTCTCTACCTGCGAGGATAAAACTTATGACAATATCTCTCACAAAAATTTCATACGAGCCCTTTTTTGTAACAGGGATAGCATTGCCATGAAGTGATAGAAATTTGGACAAGAGATCTTGATGTGCTGGTGTGCGCCAATCCAGGGAAATTTCCTTCTTCCTTTTCTGGATAGGTAACCTCTTCTGCAAACTTGTGAACAACTCATATTGCTTCCCGTAAGCGCTTCTCGAAACACACTTTTAAAATCTAAGTCACCTTCCATAGGAGCGATATAGAAGCGAAGAACCTTCCCACGATCAAATCTATGGCGGTAGCAAAAGCCTCCATAAACTCTCAGACAGGAAGCAAAATATCAAGGCACTCGGGGTTCATGTCGAAGGCCACCTTACAAATATTATTGAACGCGTGAATCTCTTGAGCCAACTCAAGAGATTCACGTTCGATTATAACTACTAAATCAAATAAAGAATTCAATATAAATATACACTATTCAACAAATGTAATCAATTATTTTTCTCTAATCATCATAAGACATAAGTGCCAATATATATATATTTAAATTATGATTCAGTAACTTAATTAAATTAAGCAAATAGTTAACAAAACCATCGTAACAAATTACAAAATTAGGAAGAATGGAGGACATGCATCAAAAGGAGAGTTAAATCAGTAAATATACACAAAAAATGATCTATATAAGGATATGGAAGTCAAATATAATTTATAAATGCAACAAATTCTGAGGAGGGGGGTTATTGTATTAATTAAAAAAAAAAAGTAATTAGAGAGAAGGAAGGGGAGCCAACGATGGGCTTGTATAAACGTTTGCGGAGAAAATATGTGTCGCACAAGCAGAGAAATCTGAGTAGACAAGGGCACTCTTGCAGAAGTATTGGCAGTGGCAATGGCAAGGCCATAGTAATGGAATTCCCCACAGAAGAGTGTGTTGAGGGTGAAGATGCCATCCCATGCAAGCCAAGCCTCCGCCAACAGGTTGAAAGGAGCACATAACTTGAAAGAGCGGGTCTCATGGAAGCCCAAGTCACAGGGAGGAAACACAAAGAGCAAGGGCGACTTAACAGGAGCCAATAGCCAACACAGTCAAGGAAAATGGCTATCGGGTGTAGAGAAGTAGAACAATAAAAAAATGCAAGGGGTGAGATAAACTCACGAGGCAAGGTTAGAACCCAAAGAGCAAGCACGGTTAATGCAAAGCCAGGAAAGAAACTCAAGCTCATGGCTTACAGGGACGTAACACCCAAATGGCCTAATAAATGCAAAGTAGAGATCATGCAAGAAACAACTAAACAAGAGCATGGCTAAACACACCAAGACATAGACAATTCACACAAAACGAGTGTCTAAGAAAACAAAACCCAAACAATGCAATCACAACCAACACAACACTTTAGAACGCAAGATAAAACTTGCAAACAACTTGCCACAAAAAATAGTTCGCAGGGCAAAATGTGTGCAAAGAATGATGGATCGATGCAAAAAAAAGAAAGAGGCTAACGAACCAAAGAGCAGATCTCAAAAAACGCATTGATTTATGACCTTTGATTTTTTTGACAACTCTGAGAGAGGGGAAGTACTGATCCAACTGGAAACCACCTTGAAAGGATTGTTGCAGATCCGTTTGATTTCAACGCAAATACAACCAAATGTTTTGAGCCTTCCATTTCCTCCAAGGTGTCAGAACTAACAAGTCTCATCTCACTATTAAACGTCTTTGGCGTAATGACCATATTATACCTATCTACAATTAAATCGTTCGTTGCTTTTCTCTAGAGGTTTAGTTTTGTTTCAATGCGAGTAACTAGCAATTGTACTATAAGTGTGGAATGGGTATGTTGATAGGTGGGAAAAGAAGTGTAAATATTGAAACGAAGAAAAGAAATGAGAGGAGAAACTCTAAAAAATATATGCAATGGGAAAATAATTATTCTGTCATGGCCAACAACCTATTTCAAACTAGTTGTTTTTGATGCATAAAGAGAACATGACAGGAGACATGCATTTTTCATATTGAGTAGTTGTTTGTTGTAACTAGCAAGGTCTAAAATTTACATGAGAATACGATTCAGGAAAAAAATTCATTGCCAACAGTGCAATGAAAACAAATATATAGAAAACTTTTATTGAGAACTACGAAAAACAACACCATGTTTGTTGTGCAATTTGCAAATGAGTGGATGGAAAATTATTAGTTACACCAAGCCCATTTTTGGAACAAGAAATGAATAGTAAATGACATAGAATTACTAACAAAAGCTGAAAGCCAACAAAGGAAAAACATGTAAGTGCAACAATAAAATTACAACACAAAAATAAATGGTTAATGTCTTGTGTTGTCTAAAGATTCAAGAGAAGAACAAGGGTACATATATTCTGCCCCTAAAGAACTCACATAAATGTTGTTTTTCATAACCAACACATTTATGAAATACTTATCAAATCCATGAAAAAGCTCCATCATAACAAAGGTGCTAAAATAGTAGACCTCGTAAGAAAGGACTAGACTTCTTATTTATGTTCTTCATATTAGTTTAAAATATAATAATGTTTCCAACAAGAAGACATCCAAAACCTCTTGAAAATGTAGATGTTATATCAAGACCTGTATATAACCTCCCCCTTATGAACAAAAGGTTGAGAATTGAATCATGAATGAACAATAGGTTACGAACATTTGAAATTAGAAATACATTAACATAATGTTTTGATTTTAAGATAGCCTATTAAAATTTGTTGTCAGTTATAAACATCTAATAAACACTCTCTCCAGTATCATGATTAACTTTGAGTTTCAACACATGTTCAATGAAAATGATGGCATGCATAGCCCAAGCCCTTGTAACAAAAAACATAAAACCTTCTTGTATTGCCAAAAAAGCTTTTCGAATCACATTTGTAGACATCACTTGTTGTTCTTATGCAAATTATGTCAAAATAAGGCCGTTAATTAGTAGGTACAATGGAATGAGCTCAACATACAAGTTGTACCATTCTAGGTCATTGTGTGCAAGGTACTCCAAAATCAATAATTCAAGATAATTTAGATAAAAGCAAAGAAGATTGTAAACTAAAGTAGAAGCAGATGGGAGAAATCAAAATAAAATAAAAGATGTGTGTTTAAAGTTATTGTATTTACATGCCACCAACACTGGAGATCCCCTCTCGTAAACAAAAGTAAATGCATTGACATCCAATGCACTATTTATAAAAATTTCCAGCCAAAAATTCAATACTCAATGACCATTAGAAAAGTGGAATGCAAACCAAAACAGGAGTAGAAGCGAAAATAATTGATGGAAAACTTAACCCATGGTAAACTGAAATAATGAGACCATGATTGACCCACGAGTATACAAAATTTTGTAAAACAATACAAAATCAACGTGTGCAGTAATGGGAGCTCTCGAGTAGGATGTGGACATCCATGAAACATAGCAAAATTCAACAATGTCTTCTAACATTCACAAGTCATAATCCAATAAGGACCAAATGAAAATTAATTAATTCCAAAATTCAATGGTGAATACATAGACTACCAAATGTACATAGATACCTTGTTGGTAATAAAATCATTGACATTGATAGCAGGGGAGAAAACAAAATCATTAGATTGCATTTGATACAACCTATGAACACCAATAGTAACCAAAGTATCCTTTATCTTGTGATATTTGAGGGCATCCTCCTTGAGGATCTCGTCAAAACTCCACCCCTTTGTCGCTCATCTCTGTCCTAGAACCACCCCTTTCACTTTTAATATATTACTCTGGTTGATCTGAAGAAAATATTGCTATGAAATAAACATTACATATTACATGAGAATTGACGAGCATTGCTAATGACCTAGTCGCATGTGCATTATGACAGTCCTTGGCTATTGTAGAGCAAGATTGAACACACCAAAAACCATTTCATTTTCAAGTTAGAAAGTTTAAGAAAGAAACAAATAGAAGTTTGAAGTTTGAACACCCAATAACGTGATACCAAGAATTGATGGAATGCATTACAATTCATGACCCAAGTGCAAAGTTTAAACATAGCTCTCTAAGTAAAACATCATATACTTGAAAATGGTTGGGGCCTCCTAAGGCAAGTCAGGTCATCTGTGATAAGGTCGGAAAATAAATGAAAATCAGAATGTGGTATTTTTTAGAACTTAGTAATCAAGTAGGTGTGCAGACCCAAAAACCTTTCTCAATACAATAGAAGACTTATGAGAGTGACACAAGTTCAAATTCCACACTACAATAAAGCAACCCATAACTCCAACAAGGAGTCAAACAAATGATGTAAGTACACAACTAAAAAAAATCATATTTAGACATTAGTTGGCAGCCCAAAATTTTGTAATGTACTCGGGACTTGGGAGTTTCTCAACAATTACTCGATATTACTCACCAACTTTATTAGTATTTTAAGAAAAATATACTTATAAAATAAACGTGAATAACATGTTAAAAAAATGTTGTTAACTTATATGAGAAATGAATGTAGAGAAAGCATAAATACATTTCACCATTTATCTTCAAACCTAACATCCGCTCCAGAAAATCCTTTTCTTCACTGTCGGTGCACTATACATCGGCCCTGTTTGTTAGACACTCCTCAATTATCTTTTTAAAGATGTTATAGATTCCATGGATTGGTTGGTTTTATAAAAAAATATTAAGAAATTTTAGTAGAATTTGTGCACCATTAACTTCTTGTATAAAGAAGAGTATATTTACATGGACAACAAAAGCAAAGAGAAGCTTTAAACTTTTGAAGAAGAAGGTGATAGAACAACTTGTACTAGCACCACCTAATTTTGGGAAGGTGTTTTGAGTGGACTGTGATGCTTGTGGAAAGGTAATTAAAGTTGTGTTGAATCAAGAGATCACATCTATAGCCTTCTTTTGTGAGAATTTAAATACCTACAAAATTACCTTTTTGTTTTAAAGCATAAGTCCATACAGTCAAATAAAGTAGTTGATACACTAAACAAGAAGATATTGTTGTTGAAGATTACGAAGGTCGAGGTAATTGCTCTAAGTACTTCAAAGATTTATACAAAGATGATTATAACGATTATAATACAAGAGTCTCATATGGGAGTGTGGAACTCAATGTTTGAATGAACACGAGCTATAAGACGTTACATATTTCTAGAACTTCATTGTTGATTTCAAGCAATGCATTCTATATACTCTGCCAAAAAGGGTTTGATGCTTTCTTACATCAATATGCCAACAGATAGATTTCTTCCTCATTCATTACAAAATAATAAAACTAAACAGTATTGTCTTCTTCCTCAAACAAACAAATCCTTCTCTTTGAATTACAAAGCACTTTTAATCAATATAATGAGAATAATTCAAAAATCTGAATTAGGATATTTTATCATACAAAGACTGGCAAAGAAAATGGAGCGATTCTTTTTCCTTCAACAACCTTTGAGTCTAGATCATGAGAACAACATCCATCAAATTTCCTTCTAATTCTCTTGCTAGCAATTTACATAAAAATGGGTCAGTTCAAATGAAATCATGGTAAATCTCACTTATACAAATGCATCTGGAAGAGGGAGTATAGAGTAAGGAACTTCTCATTTTTCACAAAGCATCAAAACATTTCATCACTCAAAACAACAATAGATTGGGTGTCATAAATAATTTATAACAATACATCATGCAAACCATACTTTTATCTTCTAAACAATATTGTCATAATTTTATCAACTTCTAAACAATTTTATATTGTCATAAAGTGCAGTATAACGTTGGCAATCAAAAGTTGAGCCAAAAATTTTTATCAACTTCTAAACACTAACCCCTGCAAACCATTAGCCATAGTAAATAAGCGAGAAAACATACATTCAAGGCCAGAACACTGTGATAGCCTAAAACATTTAATATTCATCAACTTTTTATATAAAATTTTAATAAATTCAATCCACCCACCAAATATAATTTTTTTATAATATAATATTTTGTACATGTATATATAGAAAATTACAAAATTCTATGTTTCCTCAAAATTAGCCCACAGTACATGGAAATCTTATTTTTAGAGCTAAAAATATTCGATTACCATTTTATGCTCTTTAAGAAAAACAAAATCCTTTAAAAAATCCTTAAAATTTTAATGAAAATATGTCTTAGCCCATATAATTAGCTTTTCTCTATATATCTTACTTTCTGAGCTGAAAACATTCTACCATTCAATATTTTGTAAGAAAATATATCCTTAAAATTTTCCCTACAATTTTCCCCACCACCTAATGAAAATATATCCTAGCATATATGATTAGCCTACAATACACATATGTCTAATTTTTTGAGCTGAATAAATTTGCCTACCTTTCTCGACTTCACCAAAAAAAAAAGTGATCCCTTAAAATTTCCCCTAATGCACGAGGAAAACATGTCTTAACGTACAACACATGCATATTGTTTGAGTTGAAAATGTAAAAAAAATAAAAAATATATGTAAAAAAAATTACCCCTACTACATAATGATTATATGTTCTAGCCTAACGAAATAGCCTAGAGTACATGTGTCTTTGAGCCAAAAATATTTTCCTACCATTATGTGCTCCATCAAAAGAGTAGGCAATGCCATGGTTTATTGCATCGACTTCACAAACTTGTGAATTTATTGGAGACTCATAGAATCTCTTGCAATTTTGAAACTTTCATCAAACCCGGTCAGGCCCACTTTGTCTTGAAAACATGAAACATATATTTAAAAGAAATATTGACAGCATAATAAAGGGAAAAAAATTAAACCCTAAAAAATTAAAGTTTGTTATTCTCAATTCCACATGATTTCTTTAGTGGTTACTTCTTCATCAATTTTTGTTCATTCGACAACTTTTGCTCTCAATGTTACAGTTTTTTTAGCTACCCTTTGCAAACAATTTTTTATCTAACTATATACCCACCTTTGTTCCTTTATACTCTACTCAGGATGACCTGGAACTCTGCTTCTCTATAATTGTACCTCCACTTTCCTTGTTGAACAAGTGAAAAGAAAAACCATCAAACCTGAACACAAACCCTATACCACCAACACAAGCTAAATGAAGGATACTAAAACACAAACCATATACCACCAGAGAAAGCAAAATATCACAGTAATTACCTATCTTTCTCTCCAAATTTTTATTAAGAGTGCCTCCAAAAAACATATGCATTTTGGAAGCATGGCCATTGATATAAATGCTAGCCTCCACAGAGTATAGAAAACACATGAATTTCGAAGGTTGGTCACTCCCGAAAAAAACATTAAAACCCACACGGAACAACAGTCCCCAGAAATGTAACTAGTCACAACTGAATATGCCCATCTCTCACCAGACACTACAAGTCAATCTTCCAAATTCCAAGGTACATGAAAAGTGACTATGAAAGGACTTGTGCAAAACATGATCATCGATGGACAACACAACCAAAATTTTCCAAAATCTCTACTAGGGTTCATGGAATGATGTTAAGATCGGATGAATAAGCTAGATTGAATGGTCATCATTTGCACAATGAAAATCGAAAATTTCCACCTACCTCCCCCAAGTAAATGCAGCTCGCAATGAAAACACGTATCAGCATAAAAATATCAGCACCATTTAATATGTCTTGCATGCACTAAAGTAAATATTGACACTAACTATAGTTGGTTATAAATACACTCGAGTTGACCCAGAAAACTTTCCAACTATCCACATTATCCGAAACACTAGGCCTGAAAAATCATCTTGACAATGAACTTATCTTGATTGAAGTTTGGACGAGGGATGAGTAAAGAACCAGAAACTGCTAAAGCATCTGCTCGAGAATTGTTATCCCTTATCACAAAATCAATTAAAAAAGCATCAAGGAATTCAATTGAATCCCATACCTTATTATGGTAATGCTTTATCCTTTTATTATTTACTTGAAATGATCCCCGAACCTTGACTATGAGCTCAACATCTCCTTGTGCACGAAGATTCTTTATTCCCATCTCATTTACCGTTGCTAGGCCAACAAGAAGAGATTCATACTCAGCAACGTTGTTAGTATTGGAAAATTGTAGTTTGTACGAGAATGGGTGGAGTTCACCATTAGGTGACACAAGGTCTATTCCAGCTCCGGAACCTATTGTAGAACAACCTCCATCAAACTCAAGGGTCCACACATCATTCGGGTCTTCTTGAATAACCTTAGGAATATTCAGCTCTAATCCATACATTACCATAAAATTCCCATGTCCAATGTCCTCGTATAAGATATGTGCGTTAGGATCATCATTCTTTTGGACTATGTATTGAGCTCTCTTCTCAGGTAACAATTTATTCATCTATCCTTTTTTTGGGATCAGTGCATCAGACCATTCCATTTGAATCTCACCCCCTACAGTTAGCTCCTAAGGAGAGACTTTTCAGGAGTGCACGCAAGTCTATAAATATGATTTTAGAATTGAGACACACCAAGTTAGGGACAAATTTTGTCTCTTTTCATAATTGTAGGTCAGAACAAAACTAGGATTGGTAGTGTCTGTATGTTTTGTAATTTCCTCTTGAATTTGAATGAAGATGATATCTCCAGGTTTTTAATATTATGTGTGTAGTTCCATTTTGAGTTTGAGATGTCTAGAAGAATCCTCTAAGGTTGTTGTTCACTAGACTCCCTAAATATGATTGCATCATATTTTCCTTAGCTTTGATCTTGATGGCATTATGGTATCATTTCTCTAATGTGTCAAAAGTCAAGAAATTCATATTTGCATGTATATGAGGTGATAACTAGCTAATGTACTTCGACATCTTAAGTTTCTTCTCGAAGTCCTCATGTAGATACACAATGTAGTCATGGAACTTATTGTTGTAGTCTTCAACTGAATGCTCCTTATGTTGGCATAACTTTTGGAACTTTATGTAGTCACCCTCATTGTGTTTAAGGGAATAATACTCCTCTTAAGTAGGAATAAAAATGAAATCCAAGTATAGATGGGATTGAACTCTTTCTCATGTTGTTCGTTGTAGGTATCACACCAATGATGGGACACTGAAATGTGAAGGTAATCTTCTCTAAATCATTGAAGTAGTTAATCAAGAAGCAATCCTCTAGTTGTCAAATCCAACTATCTAATGTTGTGGTGTCAATTTATCTTTGAACACCAGAATGTCAAGATTAAATTTCACTTTGAAGGGACTTTGATGTTGAAACCATGAATTCACAAGCTGCACATAAAGAGTCACTTGTGGACCAAGCTATAAAATGAGTTTGTAGAACCAACTGGAGATTTTGGTGTGTTTCTCATCAAGGGCATCCCGAATGAGTTACTAGATGTCTAGGGATGCCTCATGAATTGATTTTGGGCTTCAACCATCTTTTTCTTGCAATGAAGTTCTTTCACAAGCTATGAAACAAAACTAAGTAGAGGTCCTCCATTTTTTTTCTATGCACATGTGCATACAGGCATATAAAAGCTCTTTCTCTGATACCAAGGATCCAAACCACAATTCCTAAGATGGTGGCTCACAGGAAAAATGTGTAACTTGGCCAAGACATAAATACAAATATCTTCAATGCATATATCTAAACAATGTCTGGAGACATCAATCTCAAGGCCCTTATCTTAGATTTTCAACATACCATAATTAGTAATAACTTCATTACCTTCTTCACAATTTTCCCACTTGATGGTGACAAATGATATCAATCTAGCTAACCTAATGTGTAAGGCTTGAATATATATATATATATATATATATATATATATATATATATATATATATATATATATATATATATATATATATATATAATGAAAAAAGGGCTCCACCACACAGACAAGAAATTATGATTTCTCAATTGACCTCTCCAAGGAAAAAAGAAAATCTTCTTAGTAACAGTCAAATGAATGTCAAATTTAAGATTAGAGTTAAAAAGTGAACACATTCACAAACATTGCAACCCATCACCACCCCTCGTGGTTTCCATTGTAGAACACCTCTTGACATAGCTAGAGGTTATAGAAAATAAGATAAAAATAAGGCTAGGAAAGGTCCTAGGTTGAAACTAAGACCTAATGATATAAAAAATTCGTTTATTACAAACCAAACATAAAAAAATTCTACCAAGAACAAAAATAAAATAATTTAAATGCAAAGTTACTAGGAGACAAGGATGGGCACACCATTTAAAAATAAAATAGGAGATTTTTTTTGACATTGATAAGAAAACACTTTGTTATGGTTTCATGTTTTATACAGCTGCCACTACTTGGTGTTCGACCCACGTCAACTGCTCTATGTGGGATTTATTTTTGCATGCACTTGTAATTATTTCAGTTTTTTTAAGAAACCCCACCTTTGGGCATCCCTTTTATAATTTCCTCCCACTCACATAGTCTGATTATTGAAACTACTGCAAACTGTGATGGCACCTTTAGGGAAGCAACCGAGGATGTTTATGCCCAAAGTATTCCACAAGGTAATTAATTTGCCCCCAATATCTTATTACCAATTGAAGAATTTAATTTTGCATGTCATTGGCTTGAGCAATTTAGCATGATAGGATACTTTGTGGGAAGGATTCCCTCTGAAAGCATGCTTCGCTCTTGGGTTCAAACGACCTAGTCCTAGTTTGGAATTAATTTGGACTTGGTTCATAATATGACCAAAGGGTTTTTTCTATTATATTTTGTTGACCAATACGGCCATTACGTTGCATGAATCCTCCACCTTGTATGTTTGAAGTTCTCTACTTGTCATGTCCCTTTAGAATCATGAGTTTTGGGTTTCAAAGCATATAACTCTCAAAATCCTAGTGTGGTGGAATTTCCAGGCCTTCCAATGCCCTAATACCACTTTTTGGACCCCACTGCTTCCTCAAAAGGATGATTCGTCTCCAAAGAACCCCTTAAGTTATATGTTTCTAGACCACAAAGATGAGACTGTGTTGAGGTCGACCTCTATCGTGATCTCAAAGAAACCACATCTAGGTGGGGGATTCCTGGTACACTCAAAGGGTTATTTACATTAACCTTCTCATCACATGTTTCCAATTCTAATTTGTAGACCACAAGATATGGGACTAGCCCTTGTTAGCGGAGTGTAAAAAAAACTTTTCAAATCCCATTATTGTGCCCTCTTAGGATTCTAAAAAAGACCTCATACTTTAGATTTCTCCTCTAGGGTAAAAACCATATAATAGGTTCAGTTTGTGTCATATTATCCTCACCCTAGTGTATGGTTTTTCCCTAGCTCACTTTGATCTTGAACTTTCAGTTGCATATTATTCTTTGGGTCATTTACTCCTTCTTAGTTGGCCTTTGTGACTTCAATCACTTTCGAAAGCATATATAAGCAAGTGATACTCACCCCATTTAGGGCCTAGCACTCTTATGGCACCTGAAGCTCCCTACACTTCACAAATATCTCTACACATTCATTAGGATAACACTATATACAAGTATAAAGATTACTATTGGGTCTAGGGATCTGCTTCCCACATTTGTAAGCATCCAAAGTCAGTCACTCAAGAAGATTGTCAAGAGGATCACGAAACCTCTCTCATCAACAGGTAAATTTTAGATTTGTTCTAAAGTGCTTGTGGCCATGCATGTGTACTATTATTCCTATTGGACCCCTTCTTAAACTTATAACAAAAAATTTGAGAAATTTCTCAAATATTTTTTATGCGCTAGCTTGAAGCACGGAAAGGGTTTTCATCAGGCTACTTGGGAATATTTTTGCATGTCCAAAGAATCAAGGGGTATCAACTTATTACATGTCGGCCACCAGGGCATTACCCTCTATGCCAAATGGATTGTTCATGTCATTGATGGTCTGGGGAAACAAAAAATTCTTTTGTGCGACTACATTTCCAAGGGTTCCCCTCAAGGTCACAAGCCCTGGAAGGATATAGATTTCCCAAAATTATTGTTTATAAAACCTCTTATGAAAGCAATGGGCTCATTTATTATCCATTGTATTTGGAAGTTTTGGGAGAAAATCAAACCCTAGCTTATATGGAACAGAGATGAGTTCAATATTGGGCTCTCTGTCAATTCTCATTCGATGTGAAGGTCATTGGTCATCACCTTCCATAATGTGTCTCTTATATAGTTTCCCTAGGTGCACACCCTCAATATTTGCAAATGAGGTATTTGCATGGTGTAGGACATCTTTAGCCGACAACTTCGACGGTTTTTGTTCTGGCTAGAAGGTAAGGTTAGATTCTTATTAACCAATAGCAATTGCAATTGTTATCAAGCCATTCTTAAAGCTATTCCCAACGATATGTCACACGAAATTGGGGTTTTTTCCTCTAGGCCAAATTGGAATTATTGGAAACGGTTTCTAGATACACCTTTTTCCAATTACTCATCCAACAAAGGTTATGACTTTTTGTCTCCCAAGCTTCCAATGGTGGATAAACTCAACTCTCATTAGTCATTGCACTCTTTGGCTTGGTGTTGGCAACACAAATTCTCTACTATATGATCTTTCATTCTTGAGCCCAAGCTTGTTCATTTTGCATGGTGTATTCTTTATCAGGGGTTACCCATTAGCCACAGGCTCATTCAAATAGGTTCCATATCTGCATTTCCCAATTTGTGGATGAATTGAAACCCTTATGCACCATTTTTGGTTTTGTCACAAAGCTTGAACCATCTGGGTTTGGATTCATGAATTCTTTTAGCCTTTTCGACCTGAATGATTTCTCTAGTAACACATTTTATCAAGGGATCGGTCAGGGAATTGGTTGGGATTTCCCATGGCCTTCACCCAAGTCTAGCATGTTTTCAAAGTGTAAACCATGTTCTTCATTTGAAAAGAGATAAACTCAACTCTTTTTGTTCATTCTGTTGTTGATTGCAATCTTTCAACTTTTAGCAAAGCAATTATTATGTCTAACATTTTTTTATAGATTCAAGTGCAAGCACGGAAGGTGGCGTTGGAAGTGGCCTACCTTCACACCCTTTTGGATCACTAGGGCAATGCCCCTTGCACTATTGCTTGGGTTCTACCGCCCTTGCAGTTTAGGACCCCTCTCTAAGGGGCAACGAACGTTGGCGTAGTCACTCTCATCACTACTTACGCAGGCATTCTAGGTGGGGCATGCCTCCTCGATGTCAATCTCCTCCTCCAACTTAGTGGGGGTGGGGCTCGCCATCACAACTTGTTACCCCCTCCAAATACTAACAAGTTCCCTCAGCTAGCATTAGCCATTTCATCGCCCTGGGGGTAGGAGAATACAAATGAAGAATTGAACGAGCGCGCTAATTCCACTGCCACTGGTTGGCAACCCATTCCCGGCGGGCAAGACCTTCTGGGTGGCAGGTGGGGCAAGCATGATGATAGAGATCCTCCACCTTTGGCTCTCTTCGCAATTGCAACATAATTGTTGGCTTTAATGTGATTTTCTAGTTGGTGTGTTGCTTGTGGGCTTGTGTTTTTTGTTTATCGTGCCTTTGGGTAGGTTTGGAATTGAGGCATGCTTCCATACCCCTTTCCTTTTTCATGAATAGTTGTACGATTTTATTATTGGTAATATAAGGATATTTCATCAAAAAAATAGAAGACAGATACTCAAAAACAGAAAAAGAATACATATGTAAATTTTAGAGAAAACTAATATACAACCTAAGAAAAACAATATTACCTTTTCAAAATTAAAATATTAGATGTTGACAAAAGATAAAAGTAATTATATTAATATTTATCTTTAATATCTTATCATATCTAAGTTCATATATATGCAAGTCTATGAGACAAGAACTGACAAGTACCAATCTCCCTGTGACACTAACTAAATGCAAAAGACACTTGAGTGTTTTGCAATTTCAACAAGTTGTTAGCTAGCACATTGTCTTTTTAAAATCATCATGAAAATGAGAATCCTCAACTTCATCCTAACATATTATAGGATACACAAATTAAGGATGCATTTTTAGCACATGGTGTTGCAGCAATAAATTAGCAAATTGCTCATGTGTGAAAGAGTTTGGGCCCTTTCAAAAACTCACCGTTTACATTAGCAAATTGATATCCTTTATCAACTTAACAGCAATTAAAACTACCATCCATTCAAAACCTAACATAAACCTAGAAATTCAATATCTTTGTGAGAATTAGATCTTGATTCGCCAAGAGACTGCTGGATCACCTTTAATGTATGGTGAGGATTACACCAAGCAAGATGTAAATTATACCACTATTTAGAAAAAATAATGAGAAAAACAATATGGAACAAAAGTTACACTTTTTGCTAAATACAGCTCTTGCTATTCTACATAAATTGTTTCCTTTAGCCATGTAAAACTGCATACTTCTAGGTTGTTCAAAGGAAGGTCCTCGTGCTAACAAGTCAGAAACAACCAATCAAAACTCTTCATAATTGCCTCAAACTGACTACAAAATAATATAAATAAATGCACTCAAGAGTGTATTAAAAAATGCAGATGTTTATAAAAATGGAATAATTCTTGATATTTAAATTGTCCGTTAGCTCAACTTTAAAATTTAAAATTTAAGCCAATCAACCACGCTGTCAAATCTTTGCCAAAGAACCAAATCATATATCTTCTACTACTTAATAATCTTGCCACTGTGTTAAAAAAAAAAGGTTTGAAACAAATCCTTATTATATCGCACGATCTCTTCACTTTGGTAGTTGTATTTGTTACCTTGTTTTGTTGTAAGAAAATCTCACTTTAAAAGCACTCTTTTACATTTGTCCTTTTTTATGCAGACGCGGTTGGTTGCACAGTGAAGAGCCTCTTTAGATAACGCAGCCCTCAGAATTATGCATAGAAAAAATATACAAAATATATAGAGTTGAACACAGATTGAAAATAAATAGCAGAAACATGAGAAGTAGCTTTATTTAATTACTAAGAGGAATAACATACACAAACTGATCATCAAGGATGCAGTCTCAACAATACATTAATAATGTGGGAACAATAAAAAATTCTACACTCAATAAAATGCTTTGAGCTTCAAGCTCTCATCATCATAAGAGTTTCGATGATTCCCATTTCTTAAGACAATTGAACGTTGTTTATATAAATATGCAAGCCACCCAAATGCTACATTGAACTTAGCTACACGCTACCCTTTGACTCTTACAATTATGGTCTAATACAAAGATAAGGCCCAAAGGACTCATCACAAAACTCAAAGCATAATCAGTTGACTTCTTCACGATATTTGTGTTGTCAACTTGACTTTGTGGTTATTCTTGCTTCCCGTAGTATCACACGGCCTCGAACGAACTCATAGTATTTTGCAGCCTCAACTAGTGCTTCACATCTTCCAATTAGGCTCTTAGTGTTTCGTAGCTTTTGTTAATACTTAGCAACTTCAACAGCAATCCGTGGCTTCAGCTAGACTCACACAGTTTACCAACAACACAAAATTGACTCAATTGTTTTTTGTTGATACAAGTGTGGATACCAGTTTTTGGTATCATTACCCCGCATCCGCTCTCCATCGTCTTTTTCTACATACATACCTCTCTTCCCTTTCAAATTCCCTTCTTCTCTCCTAAATTCAATTTATCCCACCTATCATTATTTCCCATCATTATTCATCTATTAGTCATCCCTAATCATGTTTAGTGCATTTAATTTATTTCCTCTTCTTAAAACCTCCATTTTATCCTTTCTAGGCCATCACTTAATGATTTCACTTCTCCATGGCCTTCATTTAATAATTTACACCCTCCATCTACTCATTTACTCATCCTAAGCAACCCTAATTCATCATAATCCTTTAAAACCCTAATCCCGACTCTTATGGGCTCATTGTCTCAAGCTCATCACTTCCCACTACCCAAATGAACAGGTCCCCACAATCGACGGCGACCCATCTGGGTTGTCGTAGACCCTATAAAGCCCGCCCTTACCCCTCCTTTTCTCAAGATGCAATTTTAGAGTCTTCAAGCCTTCTTGTCATCTTGCTTTCATTTGTTGCTTTCTCTGCAGGTGCTACAACCCTCTTGGAGTTCTCTTGGAGATCTTGTGTCCATCTTTGGGAGATTTGAAGCCTCTTTTTCTCTCTTGCAAGCTTGCATCCATTGTTGCAATTTATCACCATATTCTTCATCAGATCTTGTGCGGGTTCAGCTGTCATCAGGAGCCCTTTATCTCAGCCTTTTCTAGACCTTCATTTCTTATTTGTAGGTCTTCGTTTCAATCCATCCATTTTCGGCCAACCCTAAGTCACCCCCCAGTCACTGTCGACCCAACTTCCATTTTGTTGCTCTTTCTGCCATTCAAACCCCCAGTCATCCACTTTTTGTTTCCACAGTCACCCAACATTCAAATTATGTCATTTTTCATCTTTCTGTCATCCCAAATTTGTTCTGCCAATCCCCAGTCGTCGTTGACTCGAGCTATCATTATTGCATGCATAATCAATTTTCATAATTTTCTTGCATCCTTTTGAATAGATCCATATCCAAACTGTTCAACAGTATTCGGCCTTAAGTTCAAATCTACTTTCAGATCCAGCTCCAGGAGGTCTTGCAGGCCTATTTTTCTATATCTTTTTCTCATCCTGCCCTGGTTGCCGTCGATCGTGCTCTGCAACCTCAGGTCGTCGTTGACCCATCTAGGTTTTATTTAATTTGCATGCATTTAGATCAGGTCTGCACTTTTATCTTATATCTAGCATTTTAGTTCTTGTTTTGGTTCAGATTCTGCTACATCCAATTTGTCAATATCTGATTTTATTTACCTTTATCAAAACATGGGTTGACATCCATCCTAGGAAGTTTTCACTTCTCAAGACTGACTTCGTTAGGCAACCCACCCATCAATCTACTAATCCATCTTATGTTGAGTTTCTCTTGATTTGCAGGTCATCTAGCTCGTTGTGGAGAAGGATCTCTTATTTTGTGCATGTACACATCGTCATCCCATCTCAAGGTACCTTAAACCCTCGCATATTTGGAGTTACTTATTTTCTTTGGTAATAGTTCACTAATCTAAAATAGGAACGAGGGAATTTGGTCAACAACAAGATAGCTTGTGAATTCAAATGCTCATGCATCACACGCCTCGTGTAGTTTTTAAACTTGAGCTCCTACTCAGGGAATCTGAATGTCATGCCTTGTGACATATGCACCACTTGAAAAAGTTGCATCCACAACATTGATTCCTTTCCATTTTGACAAAATACTTGGGTATTTTCTTTATTTTGGTGTTAATTACTTTTTTGCTCTTTACGCACTTTTTCTAGCATGTGGTGTCTCCAGTCCAACTCATAATCTTTTGTCTTTGAATCCTCTATAGTTTCCTGAACTTTGTGGTATGGATACAAATCCGCCTCATTGAATATATTTTGAGATATTAATGCCTTCATGCTATTTAATCTCATAAGAGTTCTTTGCAAACTTCGTCAAAACTCTATAAGAGCTTATTTTCTTCCCTTTGAGCTTATTGTAGGCACCCTTAGGAAATCTTTCTTTCCGCATATGAGTTAAGATGAAATCTCTAACCTGAAATTCAACTTCCCTTCCATTTTCATTTGTGTGTTGCTTATATATGATGTTTATCTTTGTTAATTGTTTTGTGAACTTGCTAGTGCACTTGTTCTATGTGTTTCCAACAAAATACTAACAAGTCTCTCAATTCCACAACTCCTTGCAGGGTTAAATCCAGGACACACCCTGAAATGGTATTTTCCATGTGCTCTGAGTAACTAAATTGTTATAAGAAAATTATGTCTGTGCTAGCGCTGAGTCCCATGTTCCTAGCTTATCTCCTACTAAACATCTGAGTAAATCAGTCTACAAATAATATGTTAAAGTGAATTGCATCTTTGTACTCAACTTCTTTCAAAATGTCAGCGAAAAATGACCCACATACTTTGTATCCCTATCTGACACAATGTTTTGTGGCAATCCATGCAACCATACAACCTCCTTAAAGAAATGATTTGTGATATGAGTTGCATCACTAGTCTTCTTGTAAGAAATAAAATGTAGTCTTTTTTTAAAACATGATCCACCACAACATAGATGGAATCAACTCCTCTCTTACATCCTAGGTAATCCCATAAGACAATCCATGTGTATATCCTCCAAAGGCTTCTTTGGTATGGGAAAATGGTTGGTACAACCCTATGCATTTTAAGATCTTCCTTTGGCCAACTAACATATCTCTACATTCTTGTACAAATTTTTGTACATCTACAGACATTTTTAGAAAAAAAAGTAACTCTTCTACTAATTACGCTAAGGTCTTATCCAATCCAAAGTTCCTATCAATCCACCACTGTGCTTTTCTTTAACAAAATTTTTTTGCATTGATCCTATACAAATGCACAATCGTCTCCCTTGAATAATAGGCCTTCTTGCACAAAATAGTCCAACCAAGGGGTCTTATCAACACTTGCAAGTGTTGTGCATGCTTTCATGCATCACTAAAGTCTTCATCTTGCATGTGCACAACTCTTTGATTGATTCAAAACCCAAAACTTCACTCTCATATCTCTATCAATTAATATATTGTGCCTACTCAACGCATCAACAACCTTGTTAGGTTTTCCACTCCTTTGCTTCAACACAAAGGTGTATCCTTGTAGGTACTCAACCCACTTCATATGTATTTAATTTAGCTTCCCCCTTACTGGTTTATGAATTAACAGTGCCTAATGATCAATAAATGAATACAAACTCCAGTTTTGGAAAGGTAGTGCCTCCACTTCTTGAGCACTTCAAAAATTGCATAGGAATCTTGATCATATACATTATACTTCTACCTTGCATCATTCAGTTTCTCATTGAAATAAGTTATTGGTCTTCCCTCTTGACTTAACATTGTGCCAATGGCTATACCACTAGCATCACAATCTACCTGTAACAATTTCAAAAAATAAAGTAACACCAACACTAGTTGTTCAATCACCTTCCACTTCAAATCTTGAAAACTTATTTATGTGCTGTGCATACCCAAAAAATTTCATTTTATTTGCATAGTCTTTGTGATAGGCACATGTTTACTGAAATTCTTGATGAACTTGTGGTAAAAACTTGCCAACCCATGAAAATTGTACATGCTTCAAAAGCACTCCTTGGTGATGGCCACTCTACTATTCCATGTACCTTCTCTAAATCCATTATCAAACCTGCGTGACAAATCTCAAATCCCAAATACACAAGCTCTTCCTGCATGAAACTGCACTCTTTTTCAAATTAATCAACTTCTTCTCGCAACCACTGCAACACTTTTCCTTAATGCAACAAATGCTCTTTTCGTGTCTTGTTGAATATCAAAATATCATCTAGGTACACAATCACAAACTTTCCCAAAAAGGGTTTTAGAGCCTCATTCATCAACCTCATGAAAGTACATGATATGTTGCTCAATCCAAACAACATTACTAGCCACTCATACAATCCCTCTTGCGTCTTGAATGCAGTCTTCCACTCATCACATTCTCTTATGTGTATATGGTGATATCCGCTCTTTAAATCAATCTCGTTGAAGTATCTCCCTCCACTCAGACAATTCATGATGTCATCCATGTGCGGCAACGGAAACCTATACTTGATGGTGATCTTATTGATTTCTCTGGTAATCTTTATACATACACCATTCTCTACCTTTCTTTGGTGTTAGAACTGTTGGCATTGTACACATGGGCTCAAACTACTCTTAAATAAGTCCTCTATCCAAAAGCTCTTGATACTTACTTTGTATCTCTGCATTCTATTGTTGTGTCATTGTATATCTTGTCACCTTGTTCAACAAACTTGATCCTTAGGATTAAATCCATGCGGCGACTTATGTTTCTCACAGGTGGTAACCCTTCAAGGTAATTTATTCAAGACTATTTCCACAAACTCTTCCCAACATGTCCTTCACTTTCATGGCAAATGTGTTTCATCTCTCTTGGCGCTCGTTGTACTGAGCCTTCCCTTTGTATGGGTTTCACTATCAGCGCAAAACATGCATTTTTCTTCCTTACCTCATTCAAAAATCACTTTCTTGAAAGCAACAAAAGCTTTGGTACCTTTCTCCACTCCCTCACTCTTTTCTGCCTTCAGAGTGTATTCCTTTCCATCATTCATCACCTTGTAGGTGTTTGCATGACCATCATGTTGCACCTTCTTATCAAACTGCCACAGCCTTCCAAGTAGCACATGACATGCCTCCATGGGTATTATGTTGCACAAACTTCATCTTCATATCTCCCTATCTAGAACTTGACCAAACATTGCTCAGTCACCAAAAGTTGGTATCCCGTTCTACAACCATGAAACTTTGTAGGGATTAGGATGCACAATCCTCTTCAACCCCGACTTTTCTACCATCTCTTGCACAACCAAATGGTCGGTGCTTCCGCTATCTACTATCAACTTGCAGACCTTCTCCTCTTGATTTACACACCTTTCTAAACAAAACTTCCTTTATTCCAAACTAACTTCCTCTTTTATTGGTTTCAACAATATGCACTTGAACATCACCATCTATCCCATCTTTGGGTCTTCTCCTGCAGTTTGATATATCATCTTCGTCAGTTTGCACAATGCGTGCACTTGCTTTGTTATGATTTCCATCATGTTGGGTGCGGGAACTTGAAAGCTCTATGCCTTGTTTCTCCACACTATAGTATGTGCCTCTGAATCCGTTGCATGACCTCTTCCACATCCAAAGGATCCTCTTCCCCTATATGTTTTTCATCCTCTACATGTTCCTTTATTGTGCGGCATCGAATTCAACTTGCCTTCATGACGAGCAAAGTCTCCCCTGCCACCACCTTGTCCACGGCCTTGCGCAACCTTTCTTTTCCCTTGTGCAATGCTCTATTGCTTTTACGTTAACTTCTCCTCCACCTTTAATGCATATTGATAGGCTTCCTCTATGAATTTTCCTTGGATCATTCCAAATTCATGTTGACTCATTATTCACAATCCATTCATATACCTAGAGACGTTCTCCATATCATCTTCTACTTGACCCGCTCAAATGGCGATTCAATAAAACTCTTCAATAATGCCTTCACAGTAAGCTCTCATTATCGCAAGTTCTGCAACTTGTTAAACAAATTGAGATAATAATTTGCAGGAAGAATTTTGCCTTGAGCTTCGCCACTAACCTATCCCGTGTCTTGATCTTTAGCTTGCCTCTTTGCACTTTGTCTATTTCGATTATGCTCCTACCATAGAGATGCATGACCCTTCAACTTTGTGCAGGCGAATTTGAATCTCCTGGGATCTTCCATGTCCTCATTCAAAATACTTCTAGAGTCCCGTTATCCAATCAACGAGCTCCTCTGGTTTCAAACTTCTAGAATAACTCGAGGTATATGATTTGAGCTTACTCTCCATTCCACCAATTACACAACTTGCGCATCTTCTTCTTCCTCATTCGCAACATGCGCTCTTTGTTGTGTGTTCCACCTCATTATCACTTTGATCTTCCACAACACCTCGACATTGTGTGGCTTCCATATTCTCTAAACGGGTTTGCATAGTCCTCATCAATTCAGCCATGTCCTCAAGTCTTGCACCTTGGTCTCTATAACCTCTTACAAGAATTCGTCTATGTGCCATTGTGTTTCCTCAAAAATGTGAGATCCACAACCTTCACACTTCTACCCAACAATCTTCTTGCTAATAATTGTCTACCCACTAACAAATGTGAAAAACTATGAATGCTTGTTCAATCCTCACACCTACTACCCAATAGTCGCCTATCTAAAAATGTCCACAACAATTTTTTACTCACTCGTAAATGTGGAAAACTGCTAAATATTCGTCGTTCCTCAATTCGCAAAGAAAGAAAACCTTGCTCTAATACTAAATGATGCAAACACAATTAGGGTGCCAAATGAAGAGTTGCCTTTGTCCACACATCCCTCTAAATTACGCAGAAAAAAACATATGAAAGATGTATAGTTGAACTAAGATTGCAAATAAGCAACAGAAACACAAGCAACTTTATTCAATTACTCAAAGGAATAACACACAAACTGGTCATCAACGATGCAATCTCAACAATACTTTAATAATGTGGGAATGATACAAAGTTTGTACTCGGTACCCTGCTACGCACTATAAGCTCTCATGACCCTAAAAGCTTTGACGATCCCCCATTTCTTAAGACAGTTGGACTTTGTTTAGATAAGCGTGCCCAAATACTATATTGAATTTAGCTACATGTTATCCAGACTTCCAAAATTACGAAGTAATACAAAGCTAAGGCCCAAAGGACTCATCACAGGACTCGAAGCATAGCGAGTTAGCCTCGGTAAGATCTCTATGGCATCATTTGGGCTTCGTGGTTATTTGCAATTTCCCGCAATATTTCGCAACTTCAAACAAACTTGTAGTACTCTGCAACCTCGGCTAGTGCTTTGCAACTTCCAATCAAGCTTATAGTATTCTATGGTTTTTCCAATAATTCTGTAACTTCAATAGAATTGTGTAGTTTCAATACTATTCCACGACTTCAATTAGACTTCTGCACCATACCAACATCACATAACCGACTCAACTATGATTGGTTGATATAGGATAGCCTTTGAACCCAAGCACTCCGACATCACCTTTTTGTCTTCTCAATACATATGCCTCTCTCTCTACTCATAGGCGAATACACTTTGGGTGTAGTCGGAATGACAAGGTCCGGTATATAATTGAGGCGTAGCTTAGTCTTTAAGGTTGAAATCAAGGGGTCGTGACCTTAAAACAACCTTCATCTTTACCATTTTAAATTATGGCATATCATCTCACTACAAATGGCACTGATTTATTTATGTAGGCAGAAAGTATAGAAGAGTGTTTAATGTAATCCAAACTTCTTGAGCCAACGCCCAATCGGGCAGGGCAAACCCTCTTTGTCGGGTATGCAGAGGTGACGATCGGGCGTATGTTTCAGAGGCATTGGGGTGGATGCCTCCTGCATTGGTCCATGTGTTAGAGCATTCCCCGGACAGCAGGATCACGAGTAGTCAAAACGCAGTCGTGGCAGTAGCACATGTTTGGGGTAACTCTTGAACGGTCGCGTCTCGAACTCGGAGTTGGATATAAGTCAGTGCATGCATTGTCCATAAGCATCACCGGCTCAAAAATAAATAAAAATAAAAACTAATCCATCTATAAATTGTAATCAGAATTTTAAATTCTATATATTTGGTTCTAAATACAAAATTTAATATAGAAAATAGCAATTACTTTTTATTACTGTAAAGCTACTGTCAGAAATTTTAAAATGGCTGTCTAGCACATAGTCACTGTAGGTCTTGTTTAGGTTAAGAAGACTCTTGAGACAAATTTATAATCATCTGACTGGAGTAGCTCAACAATCCCATGTGGCTTGTTTACTCCAAATCAGAATACCATGGGCCACCCACCATAGTCAAGGAAAACTCCATGGTTAACAGGGAGCATGGTTGCACGTCTTGTGAACTTTGTTTTTCCTCTTTCCATCGTTCCATAGTGTGAACCTAAAAATAAAATGAACAAAACACAGACAAACAGAGCCAAATCCCTTTTCAAAGTCCTAGATCAATGCATATTCTTGCATATAAGGCTACTTTCCCCTCGGTAGTTTGTGCCCAGGATCTATGTGCTAAAGTATTGCATATCTGTTAAGAAATATTCATTTTCAGGTTTCTAATAGTGAAGCCAATTGTCTGGCCCAAAACGGGGCAGGTGAATGAATTTCTTCAAGAGACTCAAATCCAACTGTCCTAAATTACATGGAGATCCGATCTTCTTATGATCCAAGGCCTGCCCTAGAAAAAGGAATTGTTTATCTTGTCGATATCGGGGAACAGTTCTAGATAACATTATAAGAGCCCTATGGCTCGCATTAGTTTGAAATCCAACTTTTGACAGTTTCATAATAAGCCACAACCTCACAGACCTATGGATTAAATTTGTCTCGCGAGAGAATTTCATCATGTAATGGCTCCAAATTCAGAAAAAATGACGGGGCAGTCAAATTTTCAAAAGCACAACTTTGGAGGAGCTAGCTTATGTGGTCCTTCCTGTTTGAGGAAGCTTTTTTATCCGTCTAATGTCTCAAGAGGAAAACACCAAAAAAATGCTTACCGAGTACGTGCAACTTGAGAGGCACTTGAGAGACATCAAGGCATGTCAAGTGTGACTGGCTGCACCAAATACTTTCCCATCCTGTTAATGAGACTTAGTCCCCATAATACTGAGGTACTGCTGCTCCCAGAATGTGTATCCTGACAACTGTGAAAACTTTTTAAAAATTAGGCCAGACCCAAACAATGTTGTGCCTTTTTTATTGACAGTAATGCAACCCTCCACTATTGAATCATTTAATATAAAATTGCCTACCTGCAAGCAACAGAAAGCATGACGTAGCCCCGTGTTGCTCTGAATGGATAGTAATATGAGCAATAGACATAGACAAATAATGCAGAACATATGTAGCTGGCTTCACCAACAACTGACCCATTCTGTTAGTGAGACTTAGTCTCAATACTAGTGATGTACTGCTGTTCCCAGAATGTGTATCCGGACAACTGTGAAAACTTAGAAAAATTTAGGCCAAACCCAAACAATGATGTGCCTTTTTGAATGGCAGTAATGCAAGCCTCCACTATTGAATCATTTAATACAAAATAGCCTACCTGTAAGCAACAGAAGGAATGATGTAGCCCCATGTTGCTCTGAATGGGGTAGTAATATGAGCAATAGACATAAGCAAATAATATATAATATACTACAACATGGGTGGCGCAAAACACTGTTTAACTTGTGAGGTACATGCAGTATGTTTAAAGCTGCATTAGGAAAAACAACCATGTGTGCATTTGAAGATTCAAAAACATCATTATATAGTTAGATATTGTTATTTTTTTTGTGGGATTTTACACAAATTGATGTGTTTTAATACTCATCGCCACCACAATAATTATTTCCATGAGCAGTCTTTCTTTTATGACCTTCGAGTAGTGTTTCTTTTATAACCTTTCACACATGCATTGGTAATTAAATAATCACAAGACAAAGGTATCCACAAAGCACACAAGCACCTCTGTAACCATTTGTTTTGTATGGATAAGGTACATCCATTTTTAGAGAACTCAGCATATTTGGACTTTTCACCCTTTAGCCTCTTTCTCAATTGGCAAGCATTATATAATTTTTAAAAATATTTCATGGCTACTAATCCTGAACTCACATCTTACACTGTATTTTCTGCTTATGTTTTTATTCTACTCACCAGGTTTTTTACTGTCAAGGCTCAACACATCCACATGGCATTAACCAAGCAAGACAACAGCTACTGATGATGGAATTTCAGATACCACCAGAAAAAAGACTTCTTTGAATCAATAATTTGATAAACTACACTGATTTTGGCACACGTAAATTTTACAGTTGGTACAATTTTTCACCTTAAACATGCTCATAATAATTCATACTCAATACTCAAATCTCGCAGTTTCTCAGCAGCTTCTCTTCCTTTTTCTGCTCGCTTTTGGTTTTACACCTTCACATAGTTTATTTGTAGCAGAACGACTTCTGTTAGAAATAGCAGTTGGCAAATTGGGTGTCACCATTGAAGATATTTTCTTTGAACGAACACGAGAAGCAAATTTCTTATTTAGATGACTCCTAACATTTCCCCTGGGTGGTTCCTTTGGCACTTTAACATCGACAGAGACAAATTGACTTAAAATCTCAGATTTCTTCTTTGGTTGTACCTTCCCAGTTGACTTGTTTGATCCATCTGCCATGCATTTCTTGCTTCTCTTCCCTTTCTGTTTTCTCATGCAAGATGGACAGTACCATTTTCCTTCTGGTATTTCATCTAGAGGAGGATTCAAACAGTAAATATGATAACCTTCATCGCAACCATCACAAAGGATTATGAAATCGTCATTCTCGTCAACAAAGCATACTCTACAAAGGCAAGAAGGGCAGTACCATCCAGGTGGAGGAATGGTATCCAGTTTCTGTGTCAAGCAGTGCAAGTGATAAAACTTGGAAGGACATAAAATGTTACTACATTCTATAAGATGATTGCCATCCTTTTCTCCAACAGAACAGACTTTGCATGCCTGTCCATGTATTGGTTCCTCATTACACAATTTTGGCTCCCAGGCACTAGCATGTTGAGTTGTCTCTGCTTTATTAGTACGCAAATTGAGCTGTTCTGCACTGGGTTCTACCTCTTCCCCTTGAAGGTTTGATACATCCCCTTTACTCCCACTTTGAGATTCAGCTTGTTGGTTAAGTTGAACATTTTGCATCTTGCTTAGGCGCTCACAGACCACACAGTGATAGACCACAGTATCCCTGCCTCCTTCAATAAACATAGTTTCCTGTCTATCTTGAAATGAGTCAACCTCTGGTGATCCCCTCCCAGCTGCATGACAAGATGAACAGTACCAGCTCTCATTGGTAATGTCCTCCATTGGGGGTGAAAGGCAATAGGTATGATATGCTGCCTCACAGGCATCACATATTAGCATACAGTTAATATTAATCTCAACACCACAGGCCTTGCACAAACTACCATCTGTGCCTGAGGAAGGATGATCACATTTTTCACATGGTAGACATTGACTATCAACATTTTCAAGACATTGACTATCAACATTTTCAACATCTTTCATATCAACTTCAGTTTTTCCACTTGGAGACACACTAACATCCTTGGTTTTGTCAATCAAGTCCACAAAATGTCTGTCTTCAGTGACTCTCCCACTCTCTTTATCTACCTGCTGCATATTCACACGTTGGCAATGTATCAGACAATAGATAGGCATCAAATCAAATATGTGCTGTATACTTTTATGATTTATCAAAGGCATACAGAGAATGTGGAAACCATGTGTAATGTTATTGCCATAGTTCAAAACTATGTCCATACCAGACTCTTAGAAGACATGATAGACTTGTTGCTGATGTCTTCCACCCTATGAGTCTGTACGATTTTGCCTTTACTCTGGTTACAGATTTCCTCAGCTTCTTTGCCTTGATCAATGGTTAACTTGTCTGTGTCATCAGGACTAAAACTCTGAGCAGCTGCCGGCTGAAGCACAGCAGCCACCTGCAGGAATTATATATACTTAGCTCAAAGACATGGTAGATATTTTCTCGTCGGAGATTGTCTAACCTTTCATTAAGAAATACATCTGCTGTACAAAACAGTAAGGAGACCAACTATGCCTGGATCCACCTACTCAACTAATTTTAATCAATGATTTCACAAAGGAATCAGAATGTGAGATCCTTCCATGATACACTTATGCCATCAAACATTTAAAAACTTCTTCAGTTAACAACTTGAGGTTTCCACACTCCATAATTATAATAACATCAACTTTTGGAAAAAACTCTGAAAGAATTTTAAGAATCATTGACCACACTCCATGATCCATCATCAAGATGCAAAAGATGTGTGTGCCACGATCACGAACTCAGACTCCTTATATAGATAACTTAAGTACATTGTTGCCAAGATTGGGACCTTAAACAGAGCTAAGTACATTAATTGGTCAAGCTATCCGTTAATTAACCCATTAGAAAATATTAAGAATTATTATTTAGACCAAATAAATTAAAATTAAAAAGAATCGACCATTATATTTAATTACTTTGAGCATTATCATCGGGTTATAATGTAATCCTTATAAGTTATAAGGATTAGTTTGTAAACTAATAAGTAAAATTATAATTTTGATTAACAAAACCCATAGTTAAAGATATTATTTTATTTTATTTTTAATTTATTTATTTATTTTTAATCTATTCGATTTTTATTTTTATTTTTAATTTATAATAATTTTGTTTGATTTTAATTTTAATTTTAACTTATAATTCCTTTTAGTTATAAATTTTTATTTTTATTCGTTAAATCAAATCAAAAAAAAAAAATTAAGCACTCAAGTGGTAGGCTCCTTGAGTGAGTTCATAATCAAATTCCAAAAATGATTTAACCCTAAACCATCATCCATATTCAAATTGTGGGGATAGATACTAACTTTTACCGCTTCTCTTAAACATCTCTTCAAATAACAATCTTCAACATCTAACACCTTCATCTTATCAAGACAAATGTGATATTTTGTTTTTGAGGAGTGTTTAGCTAAAGGCAATTTGAAGATCCACTCATGCTTGATATCTGTGTCATGTTCTTTGACCTTGGTGCAAATTGAGTGCCCTGTCTCACCAATGTATGACAGGCCACAAGAACAATCAGTCTTATAGACCTTCGACGACTTGAGATCTTTTCTTAGTTTCTTATGGGGAAGAAACAAGAACTTGACTTGACATTTATTTCCCCCCAAAAAAATTCAAATCTTTTCCAAACTTCCTTCAATGTGAAAGCCATTGGCACATCACTAGAATCTTCAATGCCTCATAGATTACACTGACCTCTCCTAGCTTTGTTTAAAAGCCCTAAAAATTGGTTTACCATTGTACCATTCAACTTGAAAATCCTTGGCAAATGTCAAAACTATTGCTCTAAATACTCTTCATCACATATCCTAAAAGCTCTAGTAGCCAAAGTTTTTAAGATACCCAGTTTCTGAGCCAAAGTGGTGATGAGATGAGGCGTGCAAATAAATATCAATATGAGTAGCTTCCAATAGACTTGGAAGGAAAGAAACCTGTTTGATTTTCTTGATAGGAGGATATCAATAAAGAGAAAATTTCCATGAACTTCCACTTCTTTGGTGAATTGGAGGCTTCCAACAATGATGGAGAGGTGAGTGTGAAACTCATCTAATTTCTCTCTGCCATACTACCAACATAGATTCATATCATCCACATACATTTCCACCACTTGGATTTTAAAGGAAAGGAAATTAGAGCTCTCCTCAGAATCCTCCATGAAAAGATTGGCCAATACTAGAGAGAGTAAACCCATCGAGACCCCATCTACTTCCTCATAGATGACAATTTTAAAACTAAAAAAGCTTGATCTGAGATAAAGCTCAATAAGAGAAGCAGTCTCCACATCTATGTCTCTCTTGACAACATCAGCAACTTCCATTATTGATCGGCTAAAGGTTGAGCAATCAACAGGTGACATGATGGTGTGAGTCTTTTTTGGAATCCTTTGATAGCGCTACTCACATTGTCTTGAATGATCTATCAACCTCCAGAGGTAAATCTTCTTCCCACGCCTTTGTATCCACGAGTTCTGGATCAGGTTCTTCCTCCTCTTTCCCTCATGTCTATTCTGGTATGTCAAAGCATTTATTTAATATTGAAAATAATCCACTTATTAATTCTCATTACATAAGAATCTTTCTCTGATAACATTTACGACTCTGATTTCATACGCTAATAAGTTTCCTAGGTTAGATGGGGCAGGGACTGTGTTCTCTTTAGATTCTAATGGGGCTTCGGTTATTAAGGGGGCAGATTCCTCTTTAGATTCGAATGTATTGGGAGGTCACAATAGGGTTGGGATGCATAATAACAAACTTTTGGAATCCGCAGGCTTCGTCGGGTTCGTTCCCAAACAATTCTATGGTTAACAGTTTTATAGACGACGTTGGGGAATGTGTCATCTCCCAAAATTAATAATGGTGAGATTATTTCTATGGTTGTTGATTGTCCCACTCTTAATGATGTGAGTGGGTCTATGGACAAATCCACTTCTCATATTGATAATTGGGAGAATAAATTTGCAGTAAACCTCTCAAGCTACCCTTGGATAAGTCCACTTTTCATATTTTGAAGAAAGGTTTAGGTTTTATGGTCACCCTTGTTTCGTCCCAAAGAAATATTTCACTGTGCAGATTGAGAAGGTTGTGAGAGCGCTTCTAGCTGATCTCGCAGATGAGATTAGAAAGGATTGCAGAGTTGCACTTACACATGCCAAACCCCCAAAATCCAAGATCACCAAAGAAGAGTGGACAGCAATGAAGAGGCTTAATGATAATACGAACATTATTGTCACTAAAGCTGATAAGGGTAATGCCACTGTGTTATTGAATAAGTCTAACTATGATGCAAAAATGCTCGACTGTTTAGAAAATCGTGGATGCTGTAGAAGGTTAGATTGAAACCTTGTTGCACTTATTGCAAAGAAAGTAATTAGAGCCATTAAACAAACTTTGTTAGATGATGTTGTAAATAAGCATCTCATCCCCAACAAAGAGATTGCCCCCTAGAATTTAAGGTGCACCTAAGATTCGTGATAAGGGGATCCCTTCAGACCAATCATTGACACTTTTGAATCCAAACTTACAATTTGGTAAAATTTCTTGCCCAAAAAATTAAGCCTTTAGTCGGGCACACTTGTTCTTTTGTCAAAGACTCTTCCCATTTTGTCAACTTTATCAAGGAGAAATGACGTGGAAATAACAACATTTTGGTGAGCTTTGATGTTGTGTCCTTGTTCGCAAAATTTCAAATAATGGAAGTTGTTGATGTTCTTAAGAGACGCACACCGATGTGGAGACCACTTCTCTTCTTGAGCCTAGTTTAGTTTTAAGGGTGTCATATGCGAGCAAGTAGATGATGTAACAATGGGTTCTCCACTCTCTCTGGTAGACCAATCTCTTCGTGGAGGATTTTGAGGAGAAAGCTCTAAGTTCCTTTCCTTTTAAATCCAAGTGGTGGAAAAGGTATGTGGATGATATAATCTATGTTGGTAGTATGACACGAAAAAAATAGATTGGTTTCACACTTAACTCAACAATGCTGTTGGAAGCATCCAATTCACCAAAGTGAAAGTTCATGTAAATCTTCTTTTTCTTGTTGTCCTCCTATCAAGAAAATCAAACGGGTTTTTTTCCCACCAAGTCTACAAGAAAGCTACCCATATTAACCTTTATTTATGTGCTTCATCTCATTACCATCTTGTTCAAAAAGCAGGTAGCTTAAGAACCTTGGCTTTTACAATATGTGATGATAAACATTTGGAGTAGGAGCTTCAACACCTATCTAGAGTTTTCAAGTTGAGTGGGCACAAAGGTAAACAAATTTCTAGGGCTTTTAAACAAGCTAGAAAAGATCAGCAATCCGCAAGGCATTGAAAATTCGGTGTATGTGTCAATATCGTTCCTTCCTTACATTGAAGGAATTTCAAAAAAGATCTCAAAACTTTTGAGGGAAAAGAATTTCAAGTCCTTGTTTCTTCCCCATATAAATTTGAGAAAAGTTCTTAGGGCATCGAAGGATTGTTTACAGATGGCTCTCAAAAGTGAGGTCTATAAGACTAATTGTTCTTGTGGCTAGTCATACTTTGGTGGGATGGAGCACTCAATATGCACTAACATCAAAGGACATGACACAAATATCAAGCATGAGCAAATATTCAAATTGACTTTAGCCAAACACTCTTTGAAAATGAAGCATCATTTGTCTTGATAAAATGGAGGTGTTAGCCATTAAAGATTGTTATTTTAAGAGAAACAATAAAAATTAGTATCCCTGCAATTTGTATAGGGATGATGGTCTCAGGTTATACTCTTGAAGGCCAATGATCAACTCAATAGCCTACCACTTAGTGTTTAATATTTTTTATAAATTGCTTTAACAAATTAAAATTAAACAAATTATTAAAAATTAAAATCAAAATAGATTATAAATTAATTAATTAATTAAAAACAAATAATAAATAATATTAAAAGCCATGAGAGGTCAGGCAATCCACTAGACATTGAGGATTTTGCGGATGTGCCAATAGCTTTCCTTCTTTTACATTGAATGAATTTTGAAAAAGATCTCAAAACTTTTGAAGGAAAAGAATGTCAAGTCCTCGTTTCTTCCCCATAAAATTTTGAGAAAAGTTTTCACAGCATCGAAGGATTGTTTAGAGTCGGGTCTCAAAAGTGAGGTTTCTAAGACTAATTGATCTTGTGGCATGTCATACATTGGTGAGACGGGGCACTCAATTTGCACTAGCATTCAAAGAACATGACACAAATATCAAGTATGAGCGGATCTTCAAATTGGCTTTAGCTGAGCACTCCTCAAAAACAAAGTATCACATTTGCCTTGATAAAATGAAGGTGCTAGCCATTAAAAATTGTTATTTTAAAAGATATCTAAGAGAAGCGGTAAAAATTAGTATCCTCGCAATTTGTATAGGAAAGGTGTTTAGGATTAAACCACTCTTGAACGCTGATAATCAACTCACTAGAGTAGCCTATCACTTAAGGGTTTAAAACTTTAATCTTTATTTTGAATTGTTTTTAACATATTAAAATTAAACAAAATTATTACAAATTATAAATTAAAATTAAAATCAATATATATTATAAATAAATAAATAATATCGTTAACGATGGGTTTTGTAAACCAAAACAATAATTGTATTTATTAATTTACAAACTAATTGTTATAAGGGCTATTTCATGACCTAATGATAACAATCAAAGTAATTAAATATAATGGTAACTTCTTTTTAATTTTAATTTTATAGGTCTCGATAATAATTCTTAATAATTTTTAACGGGTTAATTAACCGATAGTTGACCAATTAATATCCTTAGCTTTGTTTGAGGTCCCAATATTGGCAATAATGTACTTCGAGTTATTTGTATAAAGAGTCCGAGTTTGTGATAGAACACTTTTTTGGCATCTTGATGATGTATCACGTAGTGAGATCTAAAACATTTATTCTAAAAATTCTTACACAGTATTTTCCAGAAATTGATGTTATCATAACTTCTATAGTTGTAAAGCTTCGACGCCCTAAGAAAACAAACAAGCACAATAGTACCAAGGGGTAATACTTCCTGAGCAGGTTCATTACCATACCTCTTTCTCATAAAAATTTTGAGAAAGTTGAGAGAGCGCATCTGTCAGAAGAACCATCTCCTTACCAATCTTGTGTACATTTTTCCACAGCTGCAAATTTCACAATAAAATGCCTCTTAGGTGTTATAGCAGATGGAAACAACATTAAAAAAATGTTGCTGTAGAATCCAGCACAAATAAGCAAATCAAAGTTACTTGGAGAGCATTAAGGACAACAATTGACTAAACTAACAAATGTCAAGGAAAAACAAGCTGCATAAACATTTCATCTGATATTGCAGAAGGAAGTGCGATATTTCTGTAAAAAGTTATTGGGTGTTTTGACCAATACAGTTATCTGCTATTGGGTGTTTTGACAAATACAGTTATCCTCCTTCCACCTCTAGACATTTCAACAGACACTTGCCCAGGCTCCACCAACTTCCATGGACCAAAGGACAAAGAAATGATGGTGGGTTTCTGGGACCACAGTGCCCCTATCCCAAAAATCTGCACAGGAAACAACCATACAAAAATACATATTTTTCATAGATTTATATTCTAACATTATAGAAATGTCAAAAACAAACTGATAGTAATCAAATGAATTATAAGGAATAGGGCATGCACAGACAAAGGTAGAAAAATGTTAAAATATACACATCATTGATCTTCTAATCCATACCAGTAAGAAAAATGAGAATACAATAATTTATCAAGAGCAGACTCTATCATAGCCACAAAAGTTTATGATAAAGACAACAAGGTACCAAAAACATTAAGTTATCGTGGCATGTTCCTATCTTTTACTCTAGACAATCCAAGAATGCTTGGGCATCCCTAGTGCTCCTATTCTTCAAGCATATCACACATATCTAATGGAACCCCGATCAAACTAGGCTGCATCTCTACACCATCATCCTCAATAATATATGTGGCATTCTTTTGATCCACATCCCATTGTGCTGTGATCATTTCAGATTTCATGTTAAATAATATATACAAATCAAAAACTTGGGTATACATCTATAGGTAAAATGGACAGCAAAGAAAGAAATGTTAAGGTGGATGGTTAGTTTTTTAGTAGAGATTGTGAATTAATTTTTTTTCAAAGATTGGAAGAAGTGAGCCAGAAACTTACTGAAATCTGGAAGTGTCCCAAAAATTCCTGAAATATCCCCAAAAAAAGAGATTTTCACAGTTTTAGGGGGATATCCAAGGCGGATTTCCTCATGCTGGAATGATTTTCCAGACAAGTGGGACAGGGAAATGTGTTGCGTAACCACTGAAAATTGTTTCTGCAATTCCTAGCTTCAGCATCATTCTGTCCTAAACACAGAAGGCATTACGTACGACGACTAGCTTCTAGCTCTGTTAGATATATGCCTTCCCTTGACAAAAAGGAACAGGAACTAACAATCTCCAACAAAAGGTCAATCCTGCATCCTATTCAATTGTTTTGACCAATGCTCACTCTGTTCTCCATAAGCCTCTCCAATTGGAGAAGGGTTTTCTGACTTACATAACAACAAGAATCATTGTTTCCACAACCTGCCCATACCATTATTACATTATATAATATTTATAAAATGGTATCTTAGAATCTCTCGTCTGACTCTAAATCATCAATTGGAAGCACTATCCCAGGCTTCTTTGTATACCATTTTGGATTCTACACATGGGTTGACGTCTAACAAGGAGTCTCCATCCTATCCCACCTCGTATGGTGTATATAAATTTGGTATACCATTCCAAGGTGGGATCCCAATTAGAGAAGAATATTTACACGACCCAAGTATGGTGGTTGCTTACATTATTAGTCTTACTCAAATGACATAATCTTTGTCTAACCTAGATAAAAATAACATAAACTGAGGCTTGCAAAAACCACAAATATTTATAAGTTCATAACCACCAAGTAAAATTTGACAATTTATGAAGGTCATAGGAACCGCACCACTCAACCAGTATGGGATTCTATAGCATGGCAGCTTTCTGTTCCTTCTGTGTCAGAACAAAATATGCATTGGAGTACTACTGCATTTTCATTTCAAAATAATGGACATATTTCTCATGAGGTGCTAGTTATTTTAATTAAATCTGTTAAAGATAATAGCTATTCAGTTTTTCATTAGGAATACAATGACACTGAAAGAAAGAAAGAAATTATATTAATGCCCACAGATGATCAAAATAGGTCATGGGACCCTATAGTATAACCAGTCATAACACGTTTGATGGCTAAAAGAGGCTCCTAGCTAAAACTAAAAAAAAACAGTAGAAGAGTCTAGCTAGCAAGATGCAGTGAAACCATGGCAAGTAAACCCTACACATGTCTATACGGTATTGCCATTTTTTAATAACATTACAAATAACCACAGAAAGACACATGCCACCAAATAAGATAGAGCTGATGAAGGCCATGATTGCCATTATTGAAAGTGAAGGCAGACCCTAAACCGAATCACGTGACAAGGGACCAGCTCCCTTATCATCAATCACAGTAAGAGCCAATACAAGATCTGATGATATCCGTGGGAAAATGCCCAGGACAAAGGATTTCTTAATAAGATTTCTAATCTTAACTACAGATACAGATAGAAATTATATTTTACATTGAACATATACTGCATCCACCCAGTTGTATGCTTTAAGGCATATGTATTTCTGCAAGCAATTGCAAATATGAATGCACATTAGGATGCATGATCTTGTCCAATTGTGCCAGTGTCTACTGCTTGGAGATATGAATGCGCATTAGGATGCATGATCTTGTCCAATTGTGTTAGTGTCTAGATTGTGTCTTCAGTCATACTTGGCAGGTTTCAGAAATGGACGTAGATGCTCAATCATCACACCATCCATGATAATTGCAACACGGTAAATGAAAACTATTTCAGACTCTGAGCCCAACCACATCATTAGGGACATGAGTGAAAGGTGAATAAGGAAGATAAAACAAGTTTGGTTATATTTGTAGGTCTATGTTAACAGCTATTACATCAATAAAACTAAATATAGATCAATATGCAATCTTTCATAATTAAGAACTGAATGTTTACCTGTTGCATATCAGAAGCAAAAAGCTCTGGTGACTTGCCATAAGTTCCAGAATTCATCCTCGAATCAATATGCCGGAAATCAAACACGTCCTGCACCCTCGAGCCAGCAAAGCTCCCACGGAACAAGTTACATAATGCCTTGAATTTTTCTGATGATATAATCTTAAAGAAAACGTCACAGCAGCGTTTAGTAACCACGGCTGACGAAGAAACAGCTTCATGTGAAGGAATCTTTCTTCCAGACTTTTTAATAAAGGCATCCTTCTCTATCTTGGTGGCCTCTGGAACAATCTGAGTTCTCTCAGGAGATTCATCTTTTTCTATATGCCTATAACCAAGTCTTTCACCTCGACACCATGCAAGTACTGATGAAACAGCCTCCTGTATTGAATTCTACTTGACATTATAAAAAGGGATATTTTAAAACAAATTTTCCCATTTTCATGAAATAAAGCAAAGAGATTTGTATTACCTTCATGGGTAGAGTTCCACTACTATTAAAAGCATCCTTTGAAATGGTTTGTTGAAGCAAAAATTTTGCACATTCTGGTGGCCCAGAAGCAAGTGCCTTGGAAATGGAACTCCTAATCCCGCCTGAAGTCATGCATGATGAATTTAATATCTCCTCCAAGACTTCGGTCCAATGTGCATGTTTGTTATTCCTGAAACCTTTGCCGCTAAGCACTCTTTCATTGCTTATGTTTTTATCTTCTATGCTTTCATGTTTCATTCCCAGGTCAGATGAACCACTCCACACCTCTGCTTGTGTTTCTTTAAAACTCTGCAGGGAATCTGTGTGTCTGTCTTCTGTTCCCAAGTCAGATGATTCACTTAGGAGTTCTACTTGTGTTTCATTTAAAGTTTGCAGTGGTCCTGTGCTTCTGTCTTCCATTTCAAGGTGAAATGGTTCGTGCAAAGGTTCTGTTTGAGTTTCAATAGAATCCTGCACAGAAAAAGAGAGCAAAATGAAGAGAGTACTTATATGACTTGCATCAATACTTGATGGGAAAACAATTATAGAACTAATTTGAGGCCAACGCCTCACATGGTGTTCTAATCATCGCAGTAAAAGCCTCACTGCAAACAGTTTAGCACAACTTTGTTGACAACCCAACATACTTAGGCACACTGGATCTTATGTATTTACATTGCATGTACTACTCGATATATTATTTAAATTGCTGTAGTGAATTCAACAAGTTGAGAAAAAGCAAGGTATTTCGTTCATTTTATTGGGTTTAGTGGTGTCATTGTTAGCTTCAAAGAAAAACTAGACTAGATCGACCAATATCTACAAGCTGCACGTCAAATGACTATTTTTATATTATAAAATGACTAATCTACCAAAGTAGGAAAAAGCATAGCGTTATTTGCTAGCAAACCAAGAGTTCCCCTAAAGCTACCAGGATATTCAACCTTGCCTTCATGGAAAAATCAATGGAAACACAGAAAGAAAAAATACAGTGAAGTTCATAAATGACTGAACATATTGAAATGTTGAAACCAGAAACTAGCTGTATATTAAAGTAGCAACAGAGAGCTGGATATAGCAACTCCAACCTCAAGTATATCTGTGTTTTAATGGAAACGTATGCATTCATTGTCATCTCACAAAAGACATGGCATGAAGATATTGCGGAACAGTTGATCCTAAAATGATGTAGCTAAATTCTGACCATATAGCTACCTAATAACTGCCATGTAACGTGCTATGTCTTCTATTTAACCAAATAACTCCCTAAGACCTTCCAGGAGATTACTAAATAAATAGCTTGGTAGATAAGGAACATATATTCCTTTTATTTGGTAACTAGCAGCAATTTCAACTGTCAAATATAGTGTTTTGCACAGTTTACATCCTATGAAATTTGCCCGGGGCAATTCCTATGACCAGAACTCCCTAGAACCTTTAGAAGGAATGTAACACGCTGTGTCCTTTAAGGTGCATTTGTGCACGCCTCTAGTAGCAATCTACCCCAAGTAGGCGAGCCCCATATGCCTCTAAAGAAGCTGTCAAGGAGATGTGCTCTTAAAGCTTTGTATCATCTAATGTTTCAAACTACATTGGATTATTCCCCACAAATTGTGGAACATAGGAGGTATGGTAGTTCATCCTATAGTGATGGAATCATCAACAAGTTCTCGATGAGATCCAGGGATGTCCCACCAAGACCTCATTCTCAAGAGTTGGAAAAAGTGTTGTGTTCTGGTGCCTTACCCACAAAAGTCTCATCTAGTGAACTAATGCCAAACAGAAGAGGTGATAGAGGTATAACACTCTTTCGCTCTCAAACAAAATATCAATAGCAACCTCTAATCTCGTAAGCTACGGATTTACCAATGATATAATGATCAAACTCGTATGATTAACTGTGCATAGAAAACAGCAGCACACAAAAGCAGAGAAAACAGCAGACGCATAAGTGCCACTTTGATTCTAAGATACCTGACAAATTCTCTCAAAGAAATTGTTTGAGGCTTTGTAGCAAACCTTACAGACTACAGACGTCTGGAAACCTGAAAAGGCCATGCAACAGATGTCCGGAAACCTGAAATGGCCATCCAAAAGCCTCTAGTTCAAGGTTATGAGATATGGAATCACAGATCACAAGAGGAAATTTAAAAAACTAGTCTGCTACATTTCATTGCTCAATCAAGCTAACTCGTGAGGTATTCTGAGTGTTTTACAAATCACGAATCAACTTATAGGAAATCTAACTTAACAGTGTTTACCAAACCTATAAGATAATATCAGGATTTTATGCATTAAATAAATTATCCGTTCAGTAGACTTTGAATTCGATTGTGCAAATTTGAATACTCAATGCTTATATTATCAGAGTAATATATCTTGGGGCAGTTATTGTGCCCAGGTTCTGCTAAATTTTGCTTGTTATAATAAAGCATTAAATGAAAGTTAATTAATGAATACTTGTAATAGTACTTTAATGGTCCTTTACTAATATTGGTTTCCAAAACTGTAAGGCATTTTGTGGATATTAATCTCTCCCTGACTATGTTTGAAATTCAAACAAATCCAAAATGTTTTTTCTGGAAAACAGTTGGTATGTGGAAGTTCTCTCGAAAATAATATTATCTTGATGACCAGAAAAACAAAGATTTGAACTATGAAACAAGAATATTAAAAATAGAAACAATAGATTCTTGTCTACTCAACTGCAACACATTGAGAACAGTGGTTAAATGAACTAAGAATAGAGGAGATGAACAATCAATGCGGAACCAAAGTAGTTCAAACATCCAACAAAACCAAAGAGAAATTTTAAAAGCGACATTGAACAGTTCTGAATAGATGGACATCAGATCAACATAAATGATTTACACACAAAAACATGTCTGCAAGAAACTATAAGAACCCTTGATGAAGTGAAAAGATGCACAATTTTCACAAAAAATAAATTTAAAACTATGCCAATCAGATACCACTAAAGAAAAATATAATAACGAATCATAAGAAACCAAACATAATAAAATGCTTTAAAATATTACAAACGCCTGTCAACATAGCAGGAAAAATCATGTAATCATATATAAAAACCAATTCAGAAAAATCATATATTAAAACCAAAATATAGAGTCAAATAGGTGCAAACAAACATTTGCAAGCAACACGACCTTATCAGGAATTTTGTAAATACCAATAAGCAAAAATATAGTGTGAAATGCTCATCTTGTCTAGGATAAGCAGGTCTGCCCTAATTTTAAACAACAAACTTTCCAAAACACAGATCATATACATGCAAATTGTGTTGTTTAGCCTTTAGGCACAAATATTGGTCATCGTCTTGCATGTAGATTGAATGCATAGTTTTGAGATTATTTAAACTGAGCCAGCTTATTTAGCGGTCAAAATAAACAGAATTGTAAAGTCAATTTCATCTTCTTGTGCAGTTTTCATAAAAAGATGCTAGAAAGGGAAAGGACAGTAATATTGTTCTCTCTAGTTATACATATTTGAACATTGCAACAATGGTAAACATACATACCCCTTGAATAGAATTGCATCCCTTTTTTTGTCCATCCTCTGCTACAACAGAGGTTGTGACTTCTAAAGATTGTCTGGTCTCCTTGTCCTTGTTGTGAGAAACCTGATCCACAACCAAATTTCTGGTGATGGTTTCCCGTTTAGGATCACTCACATTCAAGCAAACAGAAACACTAGAAGTAACCCCGTTTGGTTCTGTTGTACCCGGTTTCCCATCATTCCAAATCCGCATACCTTTTAAGTGCCTTACAACACCTTTCATTGAAGTGAATGTTCTGTCATTTGGCGAGATATAACGGTACTTTTTCGCTTGCTTACCTGTAATTTGTACTTTCCAGCCAGGACCAAAAGCTACACCTCTCTCGGCAACAAATTCCTTCAATATATCCAGCCGTTCTACTTCAGCATCATCATTCTTGTCAATATTAGGAAAGTTTTTATTAGATGTCCCAGGGTCTTGCTGAATTAATTCCAGAGACCCACAATCTAAAGAAGACATGCATTTGTTATTCTTCTGAGCTTTCCTAGCAGGAAATGGTCTGGAATCTGACACAACTTCATTCATTCCTTTTAACACTTGCAGAGTGTCCACAACTTTACCATTGTGTTCAGGAAACAATTCATCGGAGTTGTCTTCACTTTTTATGCCCAACTCTATTTCGACTGGAGCAATGTTCAAACTACCCAGCTTGCCAGTAGTTTTATTGCTTGGATCGACCTTTATTCTACTATATTTGTTCCTTAAAATTGGCTTTTTTGAGACCTCGTCACAAATTTCTCTGGCAAAATCCTTCTTTTCCTCTACGTTATCAGTATTTGCATAACTTGCAGCTGTTTTGCAAGCACGAGTACCCCATTTACCAGATTCTAAATAAGGTTGCCTTTCAAGTGCAGTAACGTGGTCAGATGTTAGAGATTTCACCGGAGGAACATCTAAACATGTCGACTCAGTTGTTTGCCTCTTTCTTGACCGCAGCTCCCTGTCCACTCCCATCTTAAAACTTTAACTTGTCAATAGAGCTGTCCGTTGCAGCCCAGAGGTAAATTTGAGTGCTTATTGCCAACATCACCCAGTTCAAAACACAGCAAGAGTGCTCCACGTAGGAATGCCGTCGTCGAAAAGTGTAGCTAGTAATATAGAGTCATGTGCCCTCTGCAATGTTGAAACAGGGTTTGCGTGGCAATGAAAAAAAAAACTTGTCAATCAATCTCTATCTGCTGAAAGTTTCGATGAAGAACTGATAAGAATGCAAAAGGGGGACTTGGATGCTAGCACGAAAATTCTGTACTTAGTTACTATTTAGTGTCACAAAGCTCTTTGTAAAAAAACATTTAAAATCTAGTAGGAAATGAGCCCATTCCTTGCAAAATACATGACAGTAGCTTAAAGTGCCTTATGAGTGCCACGAGGAACAAACCTTAGAAATATGACTCTTAAGTCTGAAGTAATGCAAATGCACTTCGACATAAAGATGCTCTGAAACAAACATACATGAACTAGGAAGCACCCGTCATATCTAAGATTCTAAAGCAACCGTGACTCAAGACTTCGTAGAAATAATTTCACAGGAAGCTACCAGGATATATGCAAATCCAGAATCTACTCCCAGCAATTGGAAAACCATTTATAATACCTGTTATCGTGCCAAACAAAGGTCAGAATGTACAATACTGCATTGCTATGAGCACAACAATATGAAATCTCTACATAACATTTGACTGCACTGGCCAGATACTGTGTATGCATCCCATGTCACAGAAATTTACAGGGAAATACAGATTGTAACTAAAAGCCGGCAACCAAATAAGCCTTGAATAAATATAAATTGATCCATTAACCCAAAAAACCAGAATTCAAATCCAAACATTCATCAAACCCATTTACATCACTTCAGCTTCCCACTGTAGGAAGACAAAAACAAATCCCCGTCCAAACCGTAAGCGATGTATATAATAAAACTTTACTGCTAAAATTTGAGTGTGGCATAATCGAGAACGAACCTGATCATAAATCGAACCCTGCCCGACCCACTTGTGTACGAGGAATGGAAATTCCAAACAACCAAATTTGTTACTGACAAAGAGAGGGTAAGTATTTCCTGAAGATGTAGTTTGATCCACGGATGAAGAAGAATGAATTTAGTTTTCGTGTCCGGGGTCTTTGAAAAATTGCCTGCATACTTATTACTTCCGGGTTTGGGATGATCCGCATTCCAAGGCACCCAATTTGGGAGAAAGTGTGGAGTTATGAGTTACATTTAATTTATGATTTTATTATTGGCCAGTGCGATTTAGCTGTCTTTTTCAAAAATAAAAAATTGTAATTACAGATTAAAAAATATAATTATAGGTATCACTACTAAGGGGTGAAGATAAGATAACTATGGCACAAACATTATTTATTAAATATTAATAATGTAGAAATCACTTAAAAAAAAATTTTAAAATTGATGTTGTAAAATTAAATTATTAGTTGGCAGGAATACTATACTTTTCACTCTAAATCAATAATTTTTTGCTTCCAACCAATCAGCAATACAAATTTAACTTTCTTCTCTAATGTTTGTTTTTTAAATTATTTAATAAATCTATTCAAATTAATTTATTAAATTTTTGATTGGTTCATAAGTTTGAAATGACTATTTTTCTCCCTTATTACACTACAGTGTTTATATAAATTTTAAAACTAAAAATTTTAGCCAGACATGTGTCCAGCTTTTAAATTGATTTGACTGAATATTAATAACAAAACTACTTTCCACATAATTCTTGAAAAGTAAATTGTTTCCTTGTCATTGCCAATTTGCCACGTATCAAAAGTGGCTTCTGGATTGTTCTTGAAAAAATGGTGTAGCTCCTTGTGAAGAATGCTCTGGTAAATGATAGACTAATATTTTATTGAATTCATTTCAGATATCCAGTTCGAATTGATTTTTGTTCTCGGAAGTTTTCTTCTTTGTTAGTCTCACTTCACTTCAAAAAAATTCGATGGGCGAGTCACAGTGGAATCGTTATTTCGGACAGCCCTATTTTCAATTTCTTCCTTTGTTTAACTGAAATGAGGTGTTTTTTATTTCATTTGTCACTACCTGGATGGACCCTGAGTGTGATAAGCTCATGATGGTTGTCATCAATAAGAATTATGTTCATATAGACGAATACCCTATTACTACAGAATTGCAGGTTTGTGGGGTCTCTGTTTTTTATATTTTGCAGTATTATGGATTTCAAGATCAAGCAATTTTTTTTAAACATCCACGGGGTCACGAATTTCTGATTGTGTGTTAAGTGTGAAAATGCAACAAAATCGATGTGCAAATATGATAACAACGTTGTTCAATGCCCGCTGGGAGACAAAGAACAAACAATTGGAGTTACAACAATGGGATCCTCAGAGGCTATCATGCTTGCAGGTCTTGCTTTTAAGCGCAAATGGCAGAACAAGCGAAAGCAAGAGGGAAATCCATTTTGATAACCCCAATATTGTTACTAGTTCCAATGTTCAAGTAATTATACAACTAAATAAATTTGAATTTAAATGACTAACCTCTAACCTGCTTTGAGCATTTGTTGAAAAAAAAAAATTAGGAAGTCTTTCAAGGTCTGATAAATCTGCTCCCAACAGTTCTTTCAGTTGTTTATTTTCATATCCTTGTTGCATTGAGTTGATATGCAATTTGATTGGGAATCTTATGCAGCCACTCTGGTCTATTGTTTAATTTCCATTCTTCATGTTCCTTCTTCCAGTATCGTAGTCTGTTCATGCTACAGTAAATTTCTTCAAAAATCTTCTTTATTGTAGAGAACTTGCACTGTTGTTTGCAGTGAAAGTATTAGCTTGGTTGTGAAGTAGTAGTTTTTGCTTCACTTTTGTCTTCTGCAATGTATTCTTCTTCCTCTCTGCCATATTTTGGAAAAGTTTCCCTTTGCTATGTTGGCATTATATAGACATGATTAACATCTGGCCTGTGATCTACAGCTTTTTGGTAATGTTCTGACTTGGAGCAATCTGGAGCTAGATCATGAGCTCTATACTTGGTATTTTAGCTTTTAGCTTTATTTTATTCTCTTTTACAGTCTTACTTCAGTCATTTCTTATTGACGCACTTTAGTTGTTGTTTTCAGAGCTTCTTTGGTGAATGTTGTTTTATAAACATTCCTCCATGGACTTCAAGTATGAGTCAAGATCTCTTAATTGTTTTTTTATTTTATTTTCATGACAGGATCAACTTCTGCGTCTTCAGAGGAAGAAAGTTTTCCTATATCTGATTTGCATTAGTTTTTCTAGGATTTGTACTTGTAGACACAAAATTTACTTGTAGACACCAACATCCAGACATGAAACTCTAATAAGCATAATTTACTTGCACATAGGGTTAGGAGGATGCATTTCTAACATCACAACAACATTCACCATACACATGCTTTCTTATTAGTAAGCAATGCACTTAGCTTGAACATTTCTTGTTTTTTGTTTAATGCTTCCGCAAACGAAAAGGTCAACTGCAAATTTCGGAACACGAATATTTGGCTCTGAGTTTGTAGGAGCAAAATTATATGCTATATTTGGCAACAACATATTGCTTGGATGTTTCTCTTCGCTATTGAATATTTGAATATTTTACTTGTTTTGGACTCTACAAATATTTATTTGCTATTATAGATAAACCACATTCTCACCCACTACAATCTATTCATATTTACATCCTCAATTTTTACAATCTATAATTACAATTTAAAGGCAGGAACTGGCAAGCTCAGTAGATCGTGTAACTATCGAACTTCTTCCAACTCTTAAGCAATAAATCATCTAACCAATTAATCAAATTTATATCAAACTACTTGCAGCATACATGGCAGGAATTGGCCGCCTTATGGCTCTTGTTTAATTTATGATTTTATTGGTTTTGTTTTGTTTTTTTTTTTTTTAATTATATTTTATAGGTTAAAAAATATGATTATATTATCAAAGAAAGGCATGATTAAGGGGTCAAAGTTAACTAAAGCATCTTAAGTGTTCAGTTCAATAAATATTAATAATATCGAATTGGCATAATTTATGTGATTTTTTAATTACATTTTTGAATTATTTAAGTATTGCAAAATAAAATATTAATAAAAATATTAGGCTTGGTCAAACTCATAACATTATATATATATGGATATAGATAGAGTTACTTGACTTGGGCGAGAGCTATCCTCCACCCAAAATGCATTTATGTATGTTTGAAACACCCATGCAAACCACATGTCAAGCAGTTTCACACTTAATTTTTTTGTGGTTGAAAAACACAATGTGTTTGTCACCTGCGCGCAGAGAACCACAGCAGGAATCGAACCTATGACCTACTTGTTCCCAGCACACTATCCCCACCAGCCCAACTACTGCCTGTTGCATGCTTGAATCTGATTTGATTTAACTTTGTTAAAAAACAACATACCACTGATGTGATCGTTGATGTGTGGGACCCACCAGGGCATGTGCATGCATGGGTATGGTGTCTTTTTATGGGTCGCACAAGTATACATAGGTGCATTTTGGGTGGAGGATAACCTCTAGTCTTGACTTGGAGGTGTTCACATTCACTGGAGTGTACCCCATGTAAACTAATTTATGTCTTTAATTATTTGTAAACCTGACAAATGCACATGATTAATCAAAATCCACAACCAAAGTTCATAACAAACATTCCTTTCCAATTTCATATATATTTCAATGTTTTCTTTGTCCATTCTTTGAAACTATTGTTGAAGGGCCCTTGGTCTATTGGTGATGATGTATGGCTTTTAATGAGCCCACCACAGATCAAGTCTTGTTGAATACAAGGCATGGAGACATCCGACACAGAGAGTCAAATGGTTGAGGCAAGGATCGTGCCCTAGGTGATTTTGACAGCGTGGATGCCCCTTAGTCATAGTTGTTTAGCTAAAGGTGATCACTGGTTTAGTTTCTTTCTTACTTTGAAATGTTGAATTTATATGTTCCCTCCGGAACATAGGAAAAGATGTCATTAAACTATGTAATCCAGTGTCCAATTGACACCCATAGAGGTGCTCAATAAAAAAAACTATTCTCTCTACATCAATCCACAGACAGGGGAAAAGAGTTAAGTCTCTTATTGATTAGATTTAAAGTAAACTAATTTTAATATTGATTGATATTTTTAAATATTGATCTTCTATTAAAAGAAGAGAAAGTTATGATGAAGTGGGTATGAGGGGAGGATGAAGATACACCATTTCTCATATTTGAAGTATGCCTCTGATTTCTCCAAAGATGTTTTATGTCTCCTTCATCATCCTCACATGAGTTTGAGTTTATTATACAATCTAAACACAACTCCAATAGATATGCATAAAAGATACATGTGTATGGGATAAATCATATTTTTCTATTAAGAATGTGTAAATGTATAAACATTAAAATTTTGTATATGTCCCATATAATTGAGGGTTGTTGTATCGAAGAAGCGCCATGGATCTACTGGTTTGAAGAATGTACATGTGAATGATGCGAGACGTGAGTTGTTCCAAGACAAAACAATGCAAGCATACAAGACTTCAAATTATGAAAATACAAGAGAGATAATTGCAATAACACATAAATAGCTCCACTCAATACGAAATATGCTCCATAGAATAGACTTATGCAATTCATGTACATATAGGTGGTGAATGTGCAACCTCCTCGAAGATCAATGGATAATAACTCTCACTGACTAATACTAGACTTAGAGTTGACTCCACACAACTAGTAAGCTAACTCAACATAACCGATACACCTAAGAAAGCATATCTCGTGCGTGTAGGAAAGCTCCAAGTAAATTAAAAAAATAGTGAAAATTATTATCCTACACTAACATGTTGACCCTAGATAAAATTATTATTGTTATAGTTTCACAAATGCAAAGGATGTCGTGGTTTGGAACCACTTATTTGAGTTTCCTCACATCTTTGAAGTAAGTTAGGGGTGTCATTCTACAAACCAATAATTGAATACTTAGGATTCATAAAAGTGTATAAGATAATATTTATCATTGTTATATTTATGAATGAAAAAGAACCTAGAATTCTTCTACTACTTATACATATTTAGCTTCTTAATCATGCTAGAAATCTTTATCGATCTCCAAACTTTATCTTCAAACTTGTAACATACTCTTCAATTTATGGCAAAATTAAAAGGAAAGGAAATTTTTCAATGAATTAAATCATTATAACTTACTAAGGCTATCCAAATGCAATGTCCTTAAAAATTCCTTCCAAATGCATCTAACAAGTATCCAAAATTCTTATCAATTTCCTTCTCTTATATTTTCTATTTCACCTTTCACCATTCCCAATCTAATCCATAAAGCCTCTTTAAAAATAAGAACTAATGACAAAAAATGTGTATAGTTTTAAAAATTTAACACCATAAATGGATTTTCGTCATACCTCTGATCTTCCAACCATTTAGTCTTGGAGTTATTATCACTTCCATTATGCCCATAATCTTCCGACTATCCAATCTTAAACTTACAACCTTGGAGATGTTTACTCCCTTTTTAAGATTAACTCGAGATTATATTATTACGGAATACACAACAAACTAAAAAGGAATGTATGATTATAATACTTGGAGTTATTTTGATTAATTAACTTCCAACATGAATCATACAATATCATAATAATGTATTTGTACTTATAACTAGTGTTTACAATATGTTACAAGCTTGAAAACAAAAAAAGGAAGATGTACTTAGCTATACAAAGTGGTTCGGGAGAGATGGATGCACAAGTTGGGCAAACTACGAGAAATGAACTTATAGATGCTTTGTTCAGGAAAGCGTAACTGGGAACTGCACTGATGCAGAACCGTACAAGTTTATTAGGAATGTTTGTACAATTCTGGACCTATTTTAGGTCTTGGACCTACTAGGAGTGAGGTTCTACAACTTTTTGTACCCTTCAGTGGTTTGGAAATATGTTACGTTGTCAAACCCTAAGTATCGCACTATCTCGAAACCCTATAAAATTAGTTGAATGGAACTGAAACCCTAATCAGGTGGAAAACCATGCAAGAAAGTTAGTGTTTAGGTTGAAATACAATCTATGCACCACCTATACTGACATTACTTAGAAGAGGCTTCAAATCACACATAATTCTCCACCTAACGTGTGATATCCAGATGAATGCAAATAGTTGACAACTTGAAACACTTTGAACATGCTTGAGATGGTTGTGCTTTTGTTAAGACATTGAGTAGGGCTCTTCGAGTGCTTGAAAATAAGGGAAGTTAAACTCCTTAACCTGGGTGAGTGTTTCATAAATATAGTAGTTGTTGCCCTAATGGATGTGGATCAGCTTTGGGAAGATTTAGCGAGCCTTAGGTGCCTTTTGTATGTATTTTCAATGAGTGTGCCAAGTGATTGTTATGTTCTTGCCATGTGAGTGAATGAGGTGATATTAACTTCTTTATATAGGGTTCCAAATGTAATTTGTCATGTAAAAGGACAACTCGAGAAGATGAAAAGACCCAACAAAGATAATGCATTTGAAAATAGAGTTGGAGGATGTGTTAGTCCAAGACCATATAGGTCATATACGACCAATTCCACATCGGATATATGGTTTTGGATGGGGAGATGGTTGATGAAATCTGAAAATTACATCATGATGAACATAGATAAAGAATTGATTTTATGCATTCGTGTTCAAAAAGTGTCGACACATCAGTGTTTAGGAATAAACAAGTTGGGATAGAGATAGTAATATGTATTTAGTGGAGATACGATCTGAATGTTTATCTTAGCCAAGAAGTACAATGATAACCAGAATTGTCAAAATAATAAATTGCTAAATTTGAGTGTTTACATTTACTCCCCTTTTAAGTATGAAATGAAAATTACATACTTAAAGGAAAATGATCCTTGAGTGTGTAAACACACTTTGTCTTCACTCAAAGTTTTTGTAATCCAGATGGATTGGTGTTGGCATGCTCCATGAGGAAACCTATAACATAGAGTGTAATCAATGCTCATAGTAGAAATCGAATTGTAACTCAAATGTAAATATAGAATATGAACTCTACATAAGGTGAAATTAAGAGATGTAAAAATATATGGAAGGAATACACTTATTTTTTTGGAGAAGGGACCTAGATCATGTTCATTTCTTGTAGTTGGAGACTTGGATTGTTTTGTTGAACTTGTCGAAGGAGTGGGAGTGACGAGTCCCCAGTTGCTCCAGAGGAGAAACCAAAAAATTGGGTGTATACAACCCAACACCAAATAAGAGGTCGAGAGAGAAGAAGATAGAGGTACCAATGCACCCTATGAAAGAAGAATATTGTGTTAAATTTTTTTTTAGTAACCCTTATATATTTCCATTTTATGAGTCCTCTATAGTTTCCACATATACTCCAGAAATATTTGTTAGTGCTTTAACTTGACATGCAGAACTGGTGCGACTCCTATTGTTGTTGAGCGTGTGAAGATTGAATATAAATCTATAATGCTATTGGTCTTCAAGGTTCTAGTAATATGTGGAGGTGCACGACAATAAAATAAAGTCTTGAGCACATTTATTCTCCCACATCTTCATTTTATGTGTCATAAGTATGCCTTATGGATCTATGGTCTTCAACATGTCCTATGACAACACATGTCATGCAAAACTAATTACCAGTGATCTGATCATATAGCCGCCATTAAATCCTCCTGATAGAGGAAACCGTATCAAGCCATAAGTGAAATCAAACTACTAAAAAACATATTCTCTCGTACAAGTGTTAGCAGTCCTTCCACGTGCCTGCAGGCTCCTTCAAGGAATATTAACATCGTGATTCCCTGTAAATCAATGATATGATTGCACACAACTGGCCCTTTGACGTTTTCTATCTCAACTCACTTCTCCCTCCACATCAAACTCGTATTAGATCTGACACTTGCATTTAATCTTTTGTTGCCTCGGCAGTAGACCAACCATACATGCATGGAATAGTTTTTCAACATTCTAAGTCGTGTTCTCATAGTCATGTGGGTGTATTCAAGATTTGAAGTGACATTTTCCTCTTTTGTATTTGACAAATAAGAAGTAGAATCTTGTCAAATCAAAAAATTAGTCTTTTCTTTAAGTTTTGGTCTTTATGTTGTAAGAATGTCTTATTAAAAAAATATCTTGAGCATCATAAAGTCATGTCATCATTTTAAAGCAATAAGTGTTGTTGGTCGTTTATTGTATTTTAAATGGTCATGTAGATGTCAATTACCAACGGAGTAATTTTTTTAAAAGTTAAGTGTTATTCAAATGTCAAAATTAATTTAATTGTTTGTTAAGTATATGTCATCTTGTCAATGTCAATAGTGATTCGTCAAAAGTCTCAAAATAAAAAAATTTGCCTTATGGACGCATTTTCGGTGTTACCCGACGTCTAAAAAATAAACCCAATGTGGAAATTGTTGAGCTTCATATCCAAATCAGGGTGAGGTAGCAGTATGAGACTGGAGGACTGAGGCACATGAGGCTGGAGGTAAATAAAGGACCTCTTCTCAGTCATCAACGACAAGGCCGCACGACGCTGTGGTGGCATTTTGTGTGAGTGTGAGTTTGCTTTCATTTCAGCGTTGTAGTTGTGTGATTCTATTTCAAAGTGCATGTTTTGTATTGAATAAGTAAAATGTTCACATTGAGGGGGGGAACATGGTCTCAATGTTCCATTTTCATTTCTACCTCTTTTCATATTTGTATTCAGTAAGCAATGTTTCCTATATAATTCCCTGAAGGAAAAACATAGTGGATAGACGAAAGCACAAGGAAAAGCAACATCATGATATTTGGGTTGTTGGTTGTCCTTTGTTGAGGTTGTTAGTTATCTTGTAAAACTATCCTTGTTGAGGTTGTTGGCTATCATGTAAAACCATCCTTGTTGAGGTTGTTGGTTGTCTTCTAAAACCATCATTGTTGAAGTTGTTGGTTGTCCTATAAAACCATCCAGATCATGAGCACGCACCGGAGGCAAGCTGCGAAGGAAGTGTGATTGTTTTTCTCCCATGTTCACACTAAGGGGGGGAATGTTAGGAATACTTGGTTAGTGCTCACATTATTTAGATGGGTTAATTATATTTACATAGTGGTGAATATAATAATGTGGTGTAAATGAGTTATAACAACAACTTATATAGTTATTTGAACGTGATTTGGTTGTTAAACCAAATTCACGTAAATAAGAAATGTGAGTGTTGTTAGAACAACCTCCTAGAAAATAGGATCAATCTCTCCTATTTATTTGTAATGTCTTGTACGTAGGAAATAGAGAAAAACTATTATATTGTGTGATTAAAATATTTCCTTGTTTTTTGTGTTTGTCTTTGTGCATGTATTAAATCTGTGAATAAGATCCACTAATCACTATCAGTTCATATGTTCCTATGCCTGTAAAGATGTGCATATCATCATAATCAATAGTTGTATTTAGATAATTCCATCCATACATAGTAGGTGTCACCTTACTAGTAACTGACACATGAATAGGATCATTTGTATTTCCGTTGCAATTGATATCATAATTTGAATTAAGATCTATCATAACTTGTTATGGAGGACTGGAGACATCTATAAAAGGCTCAATTGGTGTATCAATTTGTTCATCATCACTGACATCAGTAGCATATTCGTTTCCTCTATTGGGATTGAAATCTAATGTGCAAAAATGTTCATCTAAGACATCAAATGGATTGTTGCGATCACTTATATGTGCCTTATACTTATCATCCCAATCGATATCATAATTCAAATAAAAGATATCTTAGTTTTTTATGGAGTAGAGGTATCGATGTAATCCATTTTTGTGTTTCTCCTTGATTGGGCTTGTGCGTGCTCTAAGTGTTCTGAGGAGATGTGCAATTGTTTGTGCTCAATTGGTAATGCTTCCATTTCCATTTGCACAATAGTAGGATGTAATTTTATCACTATGATTGATTCTTCTAAAGTAGTTATTTAATTCTTATTATCTTTGTGAGTAGATGAATATTTTTGTATTGCCAAAGTCATATCATGTAATATCACATTACGTACATAATATATAATTATTATAGCTTTTAGTACCCGTTGAGATTTTAGTACTTGAGATGATTGCATAGTAGAATGTTATGCATAAAAGTAAATAAATCCCTTACGCTCAAGTTATTGGATTCTTTGTTGTAATGCATAGAAATAGCTATCAACATGTCCACTAATTCCATGATAATTACAAAAATGGTTGAACTTTTATTTTTCAAGTCGGTAATAAAGATAGTAATGGGTAGGTAACATAGTGACCAATCACTTATCTAGTACCTCACATAAAATATCATGTTGTCTAGCAATATTGTCAAACCAAAGAGGTTATTTTGGTTGTAGTCACCTTATTATTCAATATTTAACCTGTGTAACATACACATTATTTCATCTATGTAGGACTTTTACTTCAGTTGTATGAGCACATGTATCATGTATCATGTATACCATTTATATGACATTATTTTTTGATAGCATTAAAACTATGTTGATCATGATGCATAAAGACATTAGGGGTATGAGAATTGGAAGAATACTTTAGATGTGTATCTCATCCTTAAGAGATTGCATTTCAATATTCATGGCTTGGATTTGAGCTTTAAAGGCATGTAGTAATGATTAAACAAACTCTATGAGAGTATTATAAAAGATGACAAAATTATTAAAAGGAGTTGAAATGACATGGGCCATGATGGTAAAAAAAAGGACAGGAAAACCTCCATTTAGGTAATAAATAATAAGAATCATCACATGGAAGTTTGATAGTCAAGAGACTGTAGATGATAATATCCAAAGGGGATGTTTTCACAAAAAATGATTGTCATCAAATTATTGAAAAAACCATATATGAAAGTAATCATGTATTTAAAGAAACAAAAACAGGTATTTTTGAATATTATTACGTGGAATAAAAACCTCTAAGGAATTTACACAAAAGCGTATATTTTGTTGATTATGCCTTAATCAATAGGAATAGTAATTTTAATTTTAAAAAATAGTGCTAATAATTAAGTCAAACAAAAAGTGGTTTTCATTAAATATAAAAAAATAAAGAAAAAGAATCAAAGTAATTTGAAAATAGAGTCATTCTGATTGAGATTTGTGATGAAAGATGATTTGGTAATTAGAAAGCCTTAGAAAGAAACCCAAAGGGTAGGACCAACCACGAGGCCCTAGAGAATATGGTAAAAACCATAACTAGGGCACGTGATAAATGAAAATTAGGTTTGGATCTAAATATACATTATATAAATTAAACCCTATGGCGACTAGAGTTTGAAATAAGGTGCGAGATACAATTATGATTTGGGTTCACCAAATGTTTACATCATTTTTAAGATTAAATCAAGATTAGATTGTTATGGAATGCAAAACAAACTAAAAAAGGAATGTAAGGTTAGTATACAAGGAGCTATTCTGATTAATTAACTTCTGAATTAACAAATAAAGAATTTGTAAAACACTAATTGTAGAGTAACAAATGTAACTATGATAAACAATTATTGGAATATAGATGACACAAAAAATAAGCTAATATATATTGTTAGCCCCATGAAAAATTGGCTAAGTATGGAGAAACGCACAAGGACTAGGTACGTAAGGCATGCACGGGAAAAGATAGTGACTGAAGACTTAGCCATTTGAGTACATGGGCTAAGAATAATATGAAGTGTGTGACATGGCTTGGAGCGAAGTATGAAGACTTGTAGAGCACGCAAGGGCTATTTTGGGAACATAAAGAAGATCAAACGCCATGAAGGATCAAGCTAATAATAATATGTAGAGTTAGTGTTATTATTAGGAGATCTATTATTAGGTGGAGCTTGTATGCTTCCATTGGTGCTTTTGTAATGGCGCATGGCTATTATGAGCATGCAGCCTATTTTGAGGGTGCATGGGCAATGAAGGAAAAGTCCCCACCCCCTATATATATATATATATATATATATGTATGTATGTATTGATTTGCACGGCTTTGTATCAGTGTTAGGATCAATATGTTAAGACAGAGTTATACTGTTGGTTTGAGGCGTGCATGACCTTGTGATGTTACTTGTTATGTATTCAACTATTGTGTTGTATGGTGATTAATATAATGGATATTTATGGGTGGATACTTGTCATTGATGTTACTATTATTGGTTCTTAATTGGTAAATTTGATATTGATCCTTGTTTAGTTCTTTATGCTTATGTACACGATTTGTTTACCTTATGATTTGTACTACCTCATGCATGTTAACTCCTTAACAAAGTTGGCATCAAAAGAGGGACCTGGTACCTTTGCATGCTTTGGGTGAGTGTTCAGCTTCCAGATGGATGAGGTGCCAACGCACCTAGGGTGTTGGTAAAGAAAGTGACTACATTTTGGTTTCGTTTCCGAGACCTCTTTTCTAGTTGTTGCAAGGATGGTGCATGACGAAGACATATCGGTTGACTTTGGCCAACGTTGAGAGCTGGGTTGAGAATTTAGAGGATAATTTTTCTCACAGATTCAACACTAGACCTCAATTTAATGTGTGTGCATGGGTTGAAGAACATCTATATCATGAGCTCTATGAGACGTTCTTTTGTTGCTTTCCCATAGAGTTGTACGAGTGGCTGGTAGCGTATGCATCCAAGTGGAATTAGAGGTACATATCTATAATTTGGACACATGAAGATCACCAAACTCTACATGATGCTGATGTGACTTGGACACACGTTGTTGATCACTGGTGGAGTGGTGTTTTGAATAGCTATACAATGGAGTGCGCAATTTTTACTTATTCTTGTTCAGAGGTTGCTGAGTTTGAGTTCTTACAGGAACCCAAAGGATCTTATATGTGTGTTATTCCTTTAGCCATTAAGATCTTGATAATAACTCTGGATTTGGAATCGTTGCTTATGGCTAGCTAAACCTCCATCGTGCATAGGGGCAGAAACATGTGCGGAGGAAGATAGCAGACACTATGGCAGAGAAAGAAAAATAAGAAAGGCGGCTTAAGTATAATGAAACACAAGAGAGGGAATTGGCTAAGAAGCACAAGGTTGCAGAGTTTATGGAGTCCTGGAGGCAGGTGATGCGTGAAGGATTTAAGGTTCATGTGGAGGATGTGGAACCAGAGAAGCTTGTTCTCCCCCATTTAGGAAAGCTCATAAGAGAATCCCCTTTGGCTTCTGATGAGAGTGCATAAAAGGAGAAAAGAATAAGGATTATAGGCACGCATCTGATCCCACCTGACGACCTTGCCCTTGCGCCTAGTGTTAGAGTTCCTAAAGCAATTATTGAGAATCAAGTTAGTGTTGGTGATAGAGTAGCATCAGGTAGGTATCATTTTCTGTTGAGTTCAGAAGTTCATCAGATTACACATATACCTATGGCCGCACAAACATCTTCTTTGTTTAGTTGTCTGATTGGTGGTATATTTATTGGCACGTCATCAAGATAGAGTGTGGGTGCATAGAACGTTGGTATCATGTCTATAAGTAACACAACTTCATATATTGTGGGAGTTCATTTTAGTACAATTGTTGGAATGTAGGGTAGTAAATCCTCTGCTTTGGTGCTCGCTACAGGAGGAGGATCTGGAGGTTCGGGATCTAGTGGATCTAGTAGTTTTGGAGGTGGAGGGAATACTGGAGGTAATACAAGTTCAGGATCTAGGGGGCATGGTCAGCACCCCCATTAGCAAGTCTTTTACAATATGTCACTTCACTTACCAGAATACATAGGTGTTAAATATGTTGTTGAGCATGTTCATACGGGTGAGTTACTATGACGCACTAAGGGAATTACAACTCCTGAGCATAAGACAAGTGAGTTTTCTACTACTTTGTAAGGGCACACACGTAGTTTATATCACAAGTAAGATCTGAACTAGACATCAGTATATTACAATGCACTACATGGTACTTTCTTGGCAGAGTTCCATATCCCTGAGTTTGAGCAGAAAATCATGAGCGTGCTGAAGGAAATTAAATAGGGAATGGGTAAGAGTGTACGGGAGTATGATGCAGAGTTTAAGACTCACTTATCTAAGTTGGCTTATGATATTCACACTAGCTAGCATGCTCAGTGGTTTGTTAGTGGCTTGATCAATCTATTTAGAAGGGCACTTTCCCATAAGATGTTTACAGATCTGTAAAAGGCTTTAGAAGTTGCTCTACGCACTGAGGTAGTAGGGAGTTTGATACTAGAGTTAGCCCATTTTTGGAAGCACATATTGTATCCATGGTGAAGTAATTAGATAATTTATCTACCAATTCAGCACATGAGACACACACTAGTATTTGGTGTACAAATTGCTAGGTGAAAGGACATATCGAGGAAAATTTCCCTAATAATTTGGTACGTGCCATGATACTGGATTTTGATATACGTCACCAAGATCATGATCTAAATAGATGCCCTTTGTTGTAGTGCGCTCTCCTGAAGAATGTGTCCTGTTACTGTAAGATTTTTACATCTACTACACAAGATACACAAAATTGTAGGTTGATTGATCAAAGTCATGAGGTAATTGAGATTGATGTGCACCACACCAGTGTTGCAAATAATTTTAAGGATGAGGGACATCATAATGAAGGGTGCTCAGTTGGAGGTAGTATAGGAAGAGGTTATCGTGGTGGATTCAAAGGTTGTGATCATGGCGGTGGAAGAAATTATTTTCCTTGTGGAACCTGTTTCAACTATGGATCCCCCGATCATTACAAACACAAGTGTCACAAATTGGTAGTCTTCTCATGGTGTGGGAAACAACATAAGTTTGAAGAGTTCCCTAACTTATGTGAGCACATGAGTAATAACTATAAGAAGAAGGATAAGGGTGCATGAACGGTAAGAGTACAACGCGATGCATAGGACCAATGGATGCCAAAGTTAGCGTCTGATCCAAAGGTGATCCTTGTGTTGGTGACTACACGCGTTGAGGCTACGCGAGCTAGGGATGTACTGAGACAAAAGCCTCTTATTACAAAAGAGGAAGTGTTACATGAAAAGTATCTTGACCCAGACCATCAGAAAGAAGTTTATTAAGAGACTATGGATGTTATCAGGAGATTGCACAGAGAGATATAATGCTTAAAGGAGCAATCACAGAAGTTAGAGTAGGCGAAGAATGATGAAATACCTTAGAAGGATGTTGATGATCTAAAGGAGGTTTGTAAGATGCTACACCAAGAAAATATCATTCCTCTATTAGAGGAATGGATGAGAGAGAAGATACCATGTGTTGGAGTTGAGTGCGAGAGACATATATTGCATGCAAACTTACCTCCTCACAGTATTGATTATGATAAGGAGATCACATTGAATGTAGTTTTTGATGGTTGGTTTCTAAGTAACATATTGATTGACATAGGTGTCAAGGTAAATGTGCTCACTTTGGATGCATTGAATCAGATGGGGAGACCACCATTGCAGCCATCTTTGAATGTGTTGTATATGGTAAACAAAACTAGAGCCATGCCCATAGGAGTTCTGAAGGATGCTACTTTAACTATTCAAGGGGCCAAGTTCACTAGGGACTTTGAGGTCTTAGCGCTTGGTAGATAGTTTTCCAGCGTTACTTGGGCACCCTTGGTGTTATGTGAATAATGTTGACCCATGATTCAATTAAAGGCTATATTAGTTTTGAGAACAAATAAGAGCATGCGTGATTATTCCTTTGTCAGATGGGAAAGATGCACCTTATGTAGAGCCACTATGCAAAGATGATATAAAAATAATTTATGTGCGCACCATCAAGGATCATGAAGTTACTGAGTTGTCTAAGGAAGGTGTTATTCAGTGGGATGATGCTCAATCCATGAATGATACAACTAGCATAACATGTGATAATTGGTGCATGAGACTTATGAGATGGTTGGAAGAGAAATGAAAGGAGATTTGACTAGATTTATTAAGGTTTCTATTGTTAGGCATTTGCGAAGCAACCAAGTACCAAGGTATAATGGCGAAGGGAACCATGATGTCTTTCTACATGCTATGGAAGTATAGTGGACGTGTGAAATTGAGAGAAGAAACACGATGGTTTAGAATCTGTGTGGGACAACAACGCGCTGGTGGATCACACACAGGGACAACTTATAGAGTGGCAATAAGTGAGAATCGCTTTCTCTACTAGATTCCTCTAGAGAAATTCACCTTGCAAGATATGTGACTACCATAAGAATGAACCTACCTTGTACTACATTCCGAAATGTGAGAGAGCCTGGATGGAAGGACAAGAAGCCTTACCACCTTCGCTCTAGGTTCATAAATTCTATTCCACCTTATGAGGTTGTGCTCGCGCATAGTATGTTTATGCAGAGTTAAACAGACAAAAAGGGAATTGGTAAGAGTTAACTACATGTATGATCCATAATATTGATTATTTCTCTTCTAAACCACCAGTGAATGAAGATTTTCATATTATTAAGCGTCTTACTATGGGGGATTGTGCAAAGGCTGAGGGGATCATCCTAGATTTTATAGGGGAGTCATATTTGGAGGCGTGCTTTGAAGAAGAGGAGACAAAGGAATTACAACTTGAGTGCACCTGCTTAGAGAAAGAAAAGAGTAAGCTGGTTTATATGATAGAAATGATGAAGTAGATAATCTAGATGTTAATCACATAGAAAGTACGCATGAGGTCTTAAACAGTGCAGATGAGAAGGTGCGTGCTTACCACAAGCTTATGAAAATGAAGAAGATCAACATTGGGACAAAGATAAAACCTAAGGAGGCCATTATTGGTGATTACTGGTAAGATCAATAGGTTTCAAAGATAATTGAACTGTTGTGTGACTTCCAAGTCTTACTTCCTTGAGGCTATCATGAGTTTAACGGAGTGCACCACTCTTTGAGAGAGATGAGGATCAAGTTAAAGGAAGGTGTGCACCCAGTTAGGAAGAGGCCTTACAGGATGAATCCTAATCTGTGCATCAAGGTGAAGGAAGAGATTGATAAGATGTTGAATTATGGAATCATTGAGCCCTTTGAGGATTCGAAGTGGGTTAGTTCAATGGTAATAAGTATAAAGAAATATGGTAGGATAAGGATTTATGTGAACTACATGGAGTTGAATTTCGATTGTGTCATAGATCCTATCCCTACACCTTTTACTGAGAAGATCTTGGAAGGTGTAATAGGGTGCGAAATTTACTCTTTCATTGCAAAGGACGATCGGGAAAAGATAACTTTTACCACTAAGTGGGGAAGTTTTACTTATACAGTTATGCCCTTTGGACTGAAGAATGCGCCTGATGTATTTTCACACATTATTGTGCAAGAGTTTGAGGACTTCATACACAAGTTTTTACAGTCCTATTTGGATGATTAGACAATTTATGGGCTAGTAAAGGATCACCATGAAAATCTAAGATTGATGTTTGAGAGGTGTCAAGAGCTAAGAATTTCTCTTAAAACATTAAGAAGTGCATTTTTGCTATGCCCTTTGACATATTATTAGGATATATTATTTGCAAGGAAGGGTTATTGGTAGATCCTGTTAAGGTCATTATTATTTTGGGATTGGAGGAACCTACCAATCAAAGTGAGGTGCATGGCTTCTTGGGGCACACAGGGTATTACAAAAAGTTTATAAAGGGATATGCCAAGATTTTCGTGCCCTTGGAAGAATAATTAAGAAGCAAAGGAAATTTTCATTGGGATGAATCGCAACAGGTAGCGTTTCAAAAAAATGAAGGAGAGGCTTCCTTATATGCCCATATTGCACTTTCCTTCTTGAGACCAACCTTTTTGTGTACATGTTAATGCCTTTGGCTTGGCCATTGGAGTGATGTTAGCCCAGCCTAGAGAAGGGATTGTTTATCATCCTATATGTTTCGCAAGCATAAAATTGACACTAGCTAAGCCAAATTATACAACTATGGAGCGTGAAGCATTGTCCATGATTTATGCACTAGATAAGTTTAGAAAAAACTTGATAGCAACTCTGTTTATATTTTATACAGATCACATGACACTTAAGTATTTACTAAATAAGCCTATTTTGCAGGGTTGTAAATGTCATTGGATTTTGTTGTTTCAGGAATTTGACTTTATAGTTGTGGTAAAGCCAGAAAAAAGTAACTAAGGACCTGATCATTTATCCAGGATTAATTCATGCGAGGACACGCAGAGCATTGAGGACACAATGGTAGATGCACAACTATTTATATTGAATCTTGCACCCTCTGACTTGGAGGATATTGTTGTATTCTTGTGTACTAGTGTGGCGTCTAAGGGAATAAAAAGTACAAACAATAAACAACTTGCCATTCACATCACACCTTACATGTTGATTAGTGGGGATCTATGCAAACTAGGTCGAGATGAGATTTTATGTTGATGTGTACTTGAGCATGAGCGCAAAGCTATTATGGAAGAGGCTCATGACGAAATTTCTAGTGGACACTATGTAGGAATTGCCACTGCGCACAAGATTCTGATGGTTGGTTTATGGTGGGAAATATTGTATAAGGATTGTAAAGAATATACCAAGGCCTGTGATAATTGCCAGAAGCTTAGAAATCCCAGGCATAGAGATGAAATGCATTTAATACCTATAGCAAGTGCAGAACCCTTTGAGAAATGGGCAAGTGACTTTGTGGGTCCTATTTCCCCACCAGCGCGTAGGACTAGATTGCGTTATATTATAACTTGTATAGACTATCTGATAAGGTGGGCAGAAGTGAGCAGAAGTGACACCTAAAAAGGATTGCATGACAACTACTACAATCAAGTTCTTATGGGAGAACATTGTTAGGAGGTATGGATGTCCAATTAGCTTGACCAGTAATAGGGGCACTCATTTCCTTAATGAGACTATTAGAATATTGTTGGCATAATTTATTGTGGCACACCATAAGACAACACCTTATCACTCCCATGGGCCAATGGGGCTACTAAGGCTTTCAACAAGATACTAAGGCATAAATTGACAAATATTTGTGATGTTGGAAGGAAGGATTGGGATGATGAAGTCTTTGTTGTACTTTGGGTATATAAGAAAACTTACAAGAGGTTGAATAAGGCCACACCCTTTCAATTGGTGTTTGGCGTGGAGGCCGTTTTACCAATGGAATTCATGTTACCCTCCCTGTGTATTGCGCGTGCAGGTGGGTTGGATGATGATCAAGCGCTTGAAGAGCACATAAATAAAATGATGCAATTAGATGAGTGGTGTGCCATTGCACGTTGGAGCCAAAAGACAAAAAGCCATGAAAAAGGCATAACATGATAGACACATTAAGAATAAGAAGCTTGAAGTTAGACAAATGGTTCTTCTTTATGACTCTAAGTTTACGCACCACCCTGGGATATTCTAAGTGCATTGGTTGGGACCGTATGTTGTGACTTATATTCTTGATTCAAGCACTTGTCAGTCTTAGACATTAGATGGAATATGGTTTCCTGGTTACTTCAATGGGAGTAGGCTGAAGCCCTACTATAAATAAGTCTTCTTGGTGTTTGTAATAAGGCAATATTTCCATCAGTAGATTAAATTTCCCTTGTACGTGGTTGCTTTGTCAATTTAGTTTAGTATTTTGTGTAATAAACGTGATTGCGTGCCAATAGCTGATTATTATCTAAGTGAATTCATACGCAGAGGACCGTGCATAATTTTAGTGTGGGTGGCTATAATACATGTAAAATGGTCCAAGTTGGAAAAAAAATTGAACATCCTCTAGAATATGGGTATGCATAGAAGAAAAATGGTGCAGGTGCTTGAAGTGAAGGTGCGAACCAAGGAAGAATTGCTTAGATTAAAGACCACTTGTTGATGGATGGAAACATAGTGTAATGCGAGGTAGGCTACAACATGGGAAACTACTTGGGATAAGGCACAAAGGTTTTACACTTCGGTGCATGGGGGCATGTGAAAGGAGGTCTGTGGCCAGGAAATAGTGTGTGCGCCAAAAGGTTATGATGGGGGGCATAAAACTTGGCACATAAACAATAAGCGAACACATGGAAAATGAAAAGAAACATTGATTAATTCCAAGTACGGTGTTAGGTGGAAGGTCAATAAATGCGGGAAAATTTTCCTTTTCTATGAAAGGCGGGAAAACGATATCATTTTTACCTTGCATGTGAAAGAGTTTGAGCTAGTAAGAGCGAGTAGAGTGATTTTTGAGTGTGAACTAATTACGTGTGTAGGAGGGCTAATGTTGACTTTGAACCTGTGAGATTTGTGCATGACCGTGGCTTGAGCTCTATTTGAGAGGTGTTTGAGTGAGTAGAAGGCATGCGGGGGACAAGTTTGGAGAGTTAGGGTTTGAAGGAAAGCTAGGGCATGCAAGTTTGAGTTGCATAAGTAAGAAACCAACTCGTAGAAGGGTAAAATTTGTTTCAATGACACCAAAAAGAGCACCCAGAGCAGCCACAACGAGTAAAAAATAAAAATAAGTGGAGGTTGAAGTAGAAGAAACTCCCGAGAGTCAATTTTTGGAAATGTAGTATCCAGAAGGGGTGATAATGAGACGTGACTGGGAGGCCCATATCCGAAGGAGAAAAGTGATTATAATCACATAAGAAAGGCAATAAAGGATGAACTGGACAAACACATAATAATGAAGATTGACTAGTGCATAGAGGATGATAAGCCCATATACGACAACTCTGGTGAGAAATTACTTACACAAGTTGGCATTTTGCAGTTGTATGAGCTTCCTTACTTTGGGAATCTGAAAAGGTTATATCAATGGTTAATGTCTAGAGTCCAGGAGGACTTTTTCTACTTTTCTGGGAGGCAGGTGCACATCACCATGCCTTTAATTGGATCATTGATAGGATTGAGGAGTTTAAGAATAGAGATCCCTAGTAATCTCACATATGACCCAACAATAGATGCAATCGGTGTTGCAATGTCCTATGCAAAAGGCACACTCGCTATGGACATTGAGAAGATACCAGACAACTTCCATATTGTGAAGGTAGTTGCACACCTTCTAACAAAGTTAAATAAACAGGAAAGGTGGACTCGGGTGAACAAGAGGTGGATTCACATTGCTAAGAAAATAACTGAAGGTTTGGTGTACAACATTGCAGCCTTCATTGCAAAGGTGATAATAGAAGAAGCCAAACAAGGTAACAAGATAAGTTTTGGCACAATTTTTTTGTCTTTAGTTTTTGTTGAGATTGGAGTGCCTGACAGGCCATATGGTAAAGTATGGGAGTTCCCAGAGCCCAAGAAGTCATTAGCAAAATGGTTTTCAAAGTATACATGTGTAGGGACATTCAGTGGCCTGTATAAGAAGAGGGTAGACTTTTGGTGCCAACACCTCCGACAGGCATTTGAATATGAATGGAGGATACCCAAGGACCTCCCCTCAGTATTGGACAAACAAGCATAATTTGCAGTTTTCCAGCATTTATGCATAGGAAGATTCAGAATGAAGGATGGGACTTGGGGCCCATGGTGCAAGTTGCCATATGTGTTCACATCATGCTACTTCCAAGCATCGGTGAACAAGTTTACTAATATAGGATGTGCTTGGTAAAGTACTTGATAAAGCACATAAGGGACTCATCAAGTGGAATGAGCTCAAGGTGAAAATAAAGAATGAGTACCCTGAAGTTTTGGTGACTGCAGAAGAATAAGCGTGATGAGGGTCATTGCAATCATCACCATTTAATTACAAAGAATGTCAAAACCAGGTGGTGTCTAAGGCTATCTGCAAAAGGGGTTAAAGGAAACCAAGATCTTACAGTTCTTTATTCAGGAATTAAAAATGCATGAAGGAAAATTTAATAACTGAAAATGAATCTAATCTAACAAACAAAAATAAATGACTGAAAGTAAATCTGATCCATGAAAGTAAAATGAATAAATGAAAACAAATAAATGACAATAAACAAATAAAAGTGAAGCTTCACAAAGAAAGTAAAATAAAACACACAATGTAGATTTAAACAAACAAAGAAAAATAACAAAAATCCTATTCTGAAACAAACATGGGTAAATCATCTTCCTCCTTGGGTAAGAGTGGGCCCTTTCTCTTCCCTCAGATTTAGGTTAAGAAAACTAAAAATAAGTTGCTGTAAAAAATATTGAAACTGTGGATTTTATTAATCAAAAATGATGTTACAAATATCATCCATTTCATACCACTGTTACATTAAGTGCCTTAGAGAGATATTTATAACTCATCCCTTGGCCAATACTCCAAGATTATAGAATTACCTACCTATAATCTTGGGAAATACTTGACTACATCTTCCACTTTACAATGAGATAAATGTGGAAGGAATTTATTCAAACACTACAAACTTCAGATTTAACTACAACTACTTCCTTTCTGACAATGAGACTTGACAAAGAGATATAATCAAACACTACAACTCTAGATTGTACTAGTTATTCTTCCACTTGACAAGGAGACAAATATGGAAGAGATCTAATCAAACACTACAACTCTAGATTGAACCACCTCTTCCTCTTGCACTTGACTACTTATTCCATATGACAAGGAGATAAATGTGGAAAATAATTAATCAAATATTATAATTTTATATTGAACCATCTCTTCCGCGTGTACTTAACTATTTATTTTCATTTGCTAAGTTTGCTCTTGCATGATTGAATCTTTCAACATGACAGTTGTCCCGCCATATTCTCATCCCTGATTTTATGATCATTACTGTTAATTCATTTGGAAGAATATATTCAAACCTTTTACATGTTTGGTGCTCCATGTTGAAATACTTCCAAAACATCTTGAATTTATTATTTTAGTTGATAAATGAGGGAGATATCATAGTTTTACTGAACCTATGTTTTTATGTTTTATTTTTTACTTTTCCAACCTTATTCAACTGAAACTTAAAATGAAGGTATATCCTCAATTATTGTTTTTGTGTAAAAACGGAGAGAGGTTTTTCCTCCTAACAATAAGAGGAAAAAAAACCTCTCTCAAATTCTCATTTGGAGATATTCAACCTTCGATTAAAGTGAATCTGATGTTGCATGTGTGAGTCCTACACTTGAAAACCTTGTTGCTTCAAATGAGGATATCTTTGAAACTGTTATTTTTGTGTAAAAACGAGAGAGATTTTATTCCTCCTAACAATAAGAGGAACAAAAACCTCTCTCACATTCCCATTTAGAAACTTGAAATTTCAGTTAAAGAGCGATTCTATCTGCCTGGTTTTGCTAGTACCGTGCTTGAAAACCTTCTTCTTCAAATGTTGATATCTTCAAAAATATTATTTATGTATAAAAATGGAGAGAGGTTTTTCCTCCTATAAATAAGAGGAACAAAAACCTCTCTCAAATTCTGATTTGGAGTTCTTCAATTTCAGTTAGAGGGATTCTTCTGCTAGCTCTGCAAGTACTTCGCTTGAAAACCTTCTTCTTCAAATTTTTATATCTTTAAAAATATTATTTTTGTATAAAAATGGAGAGATTTTTTTCCTCCTAATAATAAGAGGAACAAAAATCTCTCTCACATTTTCATTTGGAGTTGTGAAATTTTAGTTAGAACACGTTTTGTGCTAATTATACAAGTCCTCTATTAATGCAAAGGTGAGTCTTGCGCCAGTGCACTAATTGAGTCGTGCGTCAGTGCACTAATTAAAGTCCTACACCGGTGCACTAATTGAAGTCATGCGTCAATGCATTAATTGAGTCCTGCGCTCTTTGTATTATGAATGTTGCAATCTTTGTGAGTCATGTGCTCTTAGCTATGTGAGTATTACACTTGTTGTAATAAATTCAAGAGATCAAATGACTTTTTCATACACAATACTGCATTCTAACTTACAAGAAATATTAGGAAATGAAAACATTCAGATTGACAATGGAATTTTCAAAGATAGATTGAAATATATTCTACATTTAATCTTAAATAAGCTATATAGTTCTTAAGACTACATCTAAATCCACTTTGTAAGAGAAAGAATAATGTTATTTGATACAATGGATAAGACTTAATTTGGTCTCATCAAAGCACTCAAATTCATTGATTGGTGTATTTATTATTCTTTCATTCTTTGAACAGTTATTATTTGATTCATATTCTTTATTCATGGATAGATAAGGAGTAATTACCCATTGGCAGGGGCGATAATGAAGTTAGTGTGGGGTAATGTTAGCCTCGTGAAGAATTGGCTAAGTATGGAGAAACACACAAGGACTAGGCATGTAGGAGTTAGGTGCATAGGGTGTGCGGGAGAATTAGCATAGCAAGGGCGCGCATGGGAAAATACATTTACTGAGGACTTTGTCGTTTGAGTACATGGGCCAAGAATAGTATGGAGTGCGAGACACGACTTGGAACGAAGTATGAAGGCTTGGAGATCATGCAAAGGATATTTTGGGAATAGAAAGAAGATCAAGCACCATGTAGGACCGAGCTAATAATAGGATGTAGAGTTAGTGTTATTATTATGATATCTATTACTAGGCAGAGTTTGCATGCTTCCATTGGTGCTTTTGTAATGACACATGACTATTATGAGCATGCAACCTATTTTGAGGGCGCATGAGCGGGGAAGGGAAAGTCCCCATCCCCTATATATATATGTATTTATTTGCACGAATTTATATTAGTGTTAGGATTAGTATGTTAAGACAGAGTTATGTTGTTGGTTTGAGGTGTGCATGACCCTGTGATGTTACTTGTTATGTATTCAGCTATTGTGTTGCATGGTGACTAATATAATGGATCTTTGTGGGTGGATACTTTTCATTGATGTTACTATTATTGGTTATTGGTTGGTAAATTTGATATTGACCCTTTTTAAGTTCTTTATGCTTATGTACAAGATCTGTTTACCTTATGCTTTGCACTAGTTTATCTCTTATGGTTATGGAATATAACCTCATGCATGCTAACTCCTTGACAAAGTTGGCATCAAAAGAGGGACCTCGTACCTTTACGCGCTTCAGGTGAGTGTTTAGCTTCCAACTGGATTACATGTCATCATGCCTAGGGTGTTGTAAAGAAAGTGACTACATATATATGAAACCCTAGGTACAAGAGAGAGAATAAGGGACTCTGATTTACGCTTGATGTTGAGACTGTGCAGACTGGAGAAACTGATAAACAAGAAGGGTGGAGTGTCACAACCATCCACAATAAATTTTGGATCTTTCTGATGAGCCTGGACTAGGGCGAAAAGACTAGAATGGGGGAGCATAGGCACCAAAGACTTCTCCTAGGCGCATGTGACTGCACAGGAGCTCAAAACCTTGTTCTTCTAGTGTCGCAGAAGTGTCATTGGTTGTCACTTTTGGTCACCTATATGTCTTTATATGATCACCGAATACACATGAAACTTGAAAAGACATAGAGACCTGCAAAACACTCAAACTACATCAAATCCCAAAAAGAAAATATGTAAAATGAGGATTCAGACTCACCCCGACAGTCAACTGATTGAGTGAGCTTACAAACGAGTACTGCACTACATTTTAGATTCCATATAGTTCTTGTGCATTTGTGATAGAATTGTGCCCAAGGAATCCCTTGCGCAAGTGTGCTTGATAGCGGGCGATAACTAGATGTACTAATGTAAATAGATGTGTGGATGACAAAATAAACTTCCTTTCCTATGCGTGTATGTAGAGAATGCAGTCCCTTGTCCCTTGAGTAACTGTTAGATGAATGCCTTAGATGTTCTTAGAATTTATTTAGATGCAACCTTAGTTGATGATAGTAGATGCTTATAGCTTGGTCCTTTATTATGGTCATATAGCTTTGTAATTATATGATTCCCTTGGTTGAATTTTTTAATTGATAGATAGAAGGTCGACCCATGAGAAAATAAGATGCCCAAAAGATAAAAGATGCCCAAAAAGAGCAAGTAAAGTAGAAAGAAGTTGAGGGAACCCAGAAGTACGAGGGCGTCTGGGCGTTGGCATCCTGAAAGATAGAGCAACAAATTTCAGAATTGGTTTTAGGGTGTAGAAGGCCAAATAGAAAATAAGAAACACAAACAAAAGGCCAAAGATAACTATCAATTGCTAGTTTTCTCACTTAGGAATCATATGAATAGTAGTATGTGTTTAGAACCTAAAAATGTACCCAAGTGTGTGATTTTGTGTCTACAACTTCCAACATTAATTATACAATATCATAATAACATATTAGTACTTACAACTAGTGTTTACAATATGCTAAGATCTTGAAAAAATAAGAGGGAAGATGTACTTAGTTATAACTACTGGTTCAAAAGAGATATGGATGCACAGACTGGGAAAAATGGGAGAACTGAACTTGTAGATGCTTCATTCTGGAAACTGTACTAGTACAGAACCATACATGTCTGCTAGAAACATTTGTACGGCCTTGTTCCTACTGGGAGTGCAGTTCTACAACTTTGTGTGCCCTTTAGTGGTCTATCAATATGCTTAGTTATCAAAATCTAGGTGTCGAAGAATCATCAAACCCTCTGAAATTAGTTGAATGGAACTCAAACCCTAACCGTGGGTAGAAAACCTTGCAAAAAGGTTAGTGTTTGGGTTAAAGTTCAATTTGTGCACCACATATGTTGGCACTACTTTGAAGAGGTCTCAAACCACCCGTAGTTCTCCACCTAACATGTGATATCTAGATAAATACAACTAGTTGAAAACTTGAATCACTTTGAACATGTTTGATATGGTTTTTCTCTTGCTAAGACATTGAGTAGGGCTCTTCGAGTGTTTAGAAATGAGGTAAGATGAAATTATTGACCTTGTTGAGTGCTTCAAAATTGTAGTATTGGCTTCCCTAATGGATGTGCATTAGCTTCGGGAAGATTTAGGATGCCTTAGGTGTTTTTTGTATGTATTTGCAATGAGTGTGCCAAGCGATTGTTATGTTCTTTCTAAGTGTGTAAATGAGGAGATATTAACTTGATTATATAGGGATGTGAAGGTAATTCATCTTGAAAAGATTGACCTAGGAAGATAAAAAGACCCAACAAAGATGATGCATTTGAAAATGGAGTTGGAGGATGTGTCGGTCTAAAACCGTATAGGTCAGTCATGATAGGATTCCACATCCTAACCTTTTTGCACAATTTTGGACATGGAGATGGTGGGTGAAATTTAAAAAATTACATCATTATGCGCAAATATTAAGCATTGATTTTATACATTAATGTCCAAAAAGTTTTGGCACATCAATGTGTAGGAATAAGTAATTTGGGATAGAGATATCAAGATGTATAGAGTGTAGATATAATGTGTGTGTTTGCCTTTTCTAAGAAGCATAATCATAACTACCAGTATCAACATGATAAATTTCCAAAAATTGAGTGTCTATGGGAGTTACTAAACTAAACTAATATATAATTCATACTTTACATACATTAACTCTAAGACAACTTAAAAATAAATAAAAAATTTGTAATCAAGATAGCTAATAAATGGTCATATAAAAAAGTGATTGTAGCTCCAGTTCATCTTACATTGGCTTATTGGGAAAATTAAGTTTAATAGAATATTATTTCTATTCAAAATCTATAACATGTTTTTAAAAATGATCAAATCAGTCCAAAAATTGATTTAGAACAACTAAATGCAACAAAATACATCATTTAGAAAAACCAAACCCATCTCACCTTTAAAGTTTGTTTTTCATGTAACTGATAATGTAAAATGAAATGCAATGGCCTAGAAAGAACTTTAATAAGATATATCAAAAGAGATTAGCACCATTTTAATTAAAAAACAAATAAAACTGCTATTACATGAAAACATTCAAATCTTAATAAAGAGATGAATGAGAAAATAACATCAAGATCCTACCATTATGGAACTTTCATCTCTCATTTATATATCCACTAAAAAATTTAAATACAATATAAAATGGCAAAAGTAACCACCCAAGAACCTCTTCACATAGTCATTGGCATATACATTGTATGGAAATAAATTTTACACAAAAACAATTACTCATGAAATCATCATTACGTAATGACCCAAGAAAAAGCTCTGTGTATTAGTGCAATTTATTGTATTGTATAGCTTTTAAAAATTCATTGTGCATTCACATCCTCCAAAATTTCTTTACAAGTTAAATGTACATGTTATCCAACAAAAAAAAAAGAATCTCCCAAATTTGGTTTTGGTTTCCTTGATCTATACATTAGAATCCTTTGAATGTATATTTCTTCCAAGAAAATTAAAACAATTTGTAGGACCTAAATTTGAACCAATGAAATTTTATTATTATCCTTGGCATTTATCTCATGCCATTTCCATTTATGCACTTAATTGACTTATTCATACACGTGTCCCACTTAGTATAAAACTCCAAAAACCTTTTTTGGGGCATGTAATACTTACTTACCTATTTCATGTCTCCATTGAATATCATTATCTCTCTTATTTTTCCTATCGTCAAGGTTACTAGACCACATTCCTCCCATCGACACACCTTACATACCCTTTACACATCGTATTACTACTTATGATCTATTTTTATCTCCTTTTGGCTATCTGACCCCATCCTATCATCCTTCCACTTTACTACTTATTTTTATAATTTATCTTTTAGTGTTTCATTTTAGTTTTGTACTACTTAGGTTCACCCAACAAATCTTTATACATTTTGGGGATTCACTGAGTAGCCATACTCATAGGAAGGTATGCATGTTTCATATGAGTTCATGTTTTTAGCTTTTATATTGCTCATTTGTTTCATTTAATGTGTGATTTTAGTGTTGTGTTTTATTTTCCCAAAGATCATCTCATGTATTTTGAGATATAATGATATTGAGTTAGATCATATGTATACACTTTAATTTTAAATTATATTGACATTTTCTCTTCATAGATACTATTGGCGCATTAACCTCCCCTTAGTGACATCTTTAAGCTATCACCAGGTGTAAGGTGGGATGATAAGGGGTGGTACTTTTGAGAAATATTTTCTATGCATTACATAATAGATTAAATAGCCTATCCTTTACAACCCATAGTCATCCTTTTATATCCTCCCTATAACATCACCTTACTATTCTCTTATAATTACCTGTATGTCCACTTACAACACACTTATATCTCTATCAAAGCACTTTTTATCAGCTCCAAAGTCTTACCTTTTTTCCTTCTTGTATGACCCAATGACATGTTATTACCTAGATTTGATGGCTTAAAAATGGTTCCAGAACAATCGTGAGTTGCGAGCCTCGGATTTAGACATCTTGCATGGTGATCCTTACCTCTTCTCCTATGATGTCATGGATTGTGCATTATTGAAGCAATAAAATGTGTGTTTTGTGGCTCTCCTCTGCCCTTTCTCTGTTTTATTACATTTTACTTGCCTTTCATTCCATTTGCAAGTATTTTGTGCATATTTTTCTCTCTTGATGGGTCATGGATTTGTTGTGATCCATGAAAATGGTGATCTAGATGCTATTATGGACTGTGGCTTCCTTTTTTTGCCCTCTTCCTCATCATTTTCTCCCCATTTTACACTCATTCGAATGTCTCCAACCCCCTTTCTAGTGTTATCACCTCTCTAGTTTAGGTTTCTATTTTATGCATCTCCTTCTCACCTTGGTCCCTTGGAAGTGTAGAGTAGAGTTAGATAGTTGAATTTCAATTCCTAGGAGTAGCTGAGCATTAGGAATAGGTAGAGGATGTTGGCCTTCTCTGGAGGTCTGTCTTAATTTTCAGGTCACACAACTAAGAGACAATCCCATGTTGCCTCAAAATTCTGGGTCATTCATGATCATATCCAGGGTACAATTTTGAACTCCAACAGTTTTGGCACGCCCTATGGAACAAAAATTGAAAGATACATATTTCATAGGTGTGTATAGAGCTTTACATCTTCATCTCAGCAAGTTTTATGTGCTCTTGGTGAGATCTCAGCCTTTGCAGGTGACTTTCAAGCATATTTGGTGACTCCACTGATTCAAATAACACATTATCTAAGTTGCAAACCTTTTTCCTTTTTCTTCCATCCATTTTAATGTTTCCATTTCAGTCATGGCTCTCCAAAGAGATCTTCCATTCCCTCAATTTAGTTCCAACCCTCTTCATTTGTAGTAGTGGAATGATATCCCTAAAACAACTCTGAAAAAATTACCTCTTTTATATGGAAATGGAGATCAATCTCCTATTGATCATATTCAAGATGTTGCAAACCATTGTGCCATTCACAACATCATCCAAGAGATTGTTTTCCTTAGACTTCTAGTTGCATCATTCTAAGGCAAAGCAAAAGTTTGGTACAATAGTTTGGCTCCATAAACCATTTCCACATGGAATTAGCTGGGAGAACAACTTCATAACTGGTTCAAGGAGGATGCAGATGTTATTTGCCTCATGGAACATCTCAACAAACAAAATACTACAGGTTCTAATGGAGTTTATTCTGGATTTCAACATCATATTTAAAAGGAATTAGCATAGATTTCCTCAAGAGTATTGAACCTCACAAGGTATTACACTCTTTTATTATTTAAGGTCCTTTGATGCTGATTTAGCTGTATTGATTCAGTCTCTAGGGGCAGCAATCTTCCTCGAGTTTTTTCCATTGCATCCCAAGATGCGAAGATCCTCATTCAGGCTTAGAAAATAAATCCCATCCCTATTGCTGCATTTCTTCCCTCACCACCTAAAATTCTTCCTTCCCCTTGAGAAAATAAATAAAGATCCATCATTCCTTGACAAAATCAGGAATCTCCTTTGCTTCCTTATCCTTCGTTTGATGCTCCATAAGTTTGTTATGCCCAGAGAATTCCCCAAACTTTGCAAAAATCCCTCCCATCTCCACCTAGGGCACCACCCAACTTCTTTAAACCACGCACTAATATTCTTAGGAATTGTGGTATTTCATATATTGTCCCTACCTTCTACCTAACAATCATTAAACTAGGTTATCCTATGAGGTAGGTAGAAAGAGAAACATGCAATACTTTTAGAGAAACGGAGTTTCCCATGCAACACCCCAAATGCTAGAACTTTAGGTAGGATCATGCAGTTTTCTTGGAGGCAACATATAAGCAGAGTAGGGGAAATGTTTTGGAGGGTCATTTGGATTCTCCAAGTGATCAAATCAAGTCCCTTGAGCATCAAACACTTCTTACCAGGCATACAACAAAACAACAGTCTCTTTCTTATACTTCTCCTCCGATCAATCTTATCAAAGACGAAGGTTTTGTGTCAATTGAAGATTGGTTTGATTCAGATTGGGAAGATGAGAAAATCCAAATGATTCAAAAGGAGGAGTTACATATCAAAACAATGTAGACATATGTGAAAGAAAATTAGATTGACAAGGTTGGGGAAGGGGAGAAAGTGTTTTTTAGCGCTAGCGCTATCCAAGGCCTTGAGGAATAATCTATTGAAATTGGATAAGGTGTTTTGTTGGAATACAATGATCCTTATTGTTTTGCATGATTGGAGCTTGCTTCACTTTTTATGGAGGATCAAGATGGAACAGGGAGTGAAAAGGCCCATGGAGTACCAAGTACAAAATCAACAACCATCAAGGTGGAAATTGAGCTGCTTGTAGAGGCAAAGCAAAGCACGAATCAACCTACAAATAGCCACCTTCAAGAAGAAAGTATGCATGAAGAACCTAATTGTGGGACTGAACAAAAAATGAGTGAACAAATCACAAGGATTAGGTCGTGCCCAATCAAGTATTCAACTTGTCTAGAGCCAAAAAAAGAGTTGAAACCAGTCATGTTTTCTTCAGAAAAAGAGGAAGAGCTTCAAAGTGCTAAGGATTAGCTACAATACCACTCAAATCCATATGTAGAGTAACTAAAAGAGGTATTTATTTTACTTCTTGTTGATACCTTGATGAATAAGGTGAAAAATTAGCTTTTAGCCAATTTTTCACTCTTACTTATGACCATATTCATTAAAAAATCAGTCACATGGTCTCAAATTATGAATAAGGGAAACTACTTCTCACAACATGTTGCGGGTTTTGTTTAGCTTCTCCTTGCCTCTGGTTAGAATAGGATAGGAAAATTTTTTTTAGCAAAAGAAGTGTCTATGAACACTCTGCATGTTTCCATTTAGAACATGTATGATTTTCCATTTTGTATGTAGTTTTTTGTTTGTTGTTGATGTTGCACAGTTCATTGGAGATATTGTTCATGTTTGGGAAAACAAGGTGTTAAGGAAGCTCCAGGTGCACTCCATAAATCAACATGAAATTTAGAGCTTTGTAATACTTCATCCTTTTCCAAGATTCAGTTCATTTTTCTTCTAAACTTGGGAAAAATCAAATTTTGGGATAACTTTAGATGTTCATCCTTTGTCTCAACATATCATTTGTAGAGGACAGTAGGTGAATTTTCATATTCATAACATTTTTTTTGCGTCATAAAATCTTAACTTAGGGAATTCTTACAACGAAATGGAAAATTCGGGATTCAGATCAGCTTCAAGTCCAAGCAGTGTTGCAAGTGGATTCAGGGGTGTATTCTTCAAGTTCAGATCAATTTCCATATTATCAGGCTGACTCCATGCCCAATGGATGCTTCAAGGCTACTTATCAACTCATCTAGCATGCATATGGCCCATGTGAGTCGCTAAAAATGTTGTCCATTTTTCCACCTCTTGCAAAAACATAACATCTTAAAAAATTAGACTTGAGTGCTTCATGGAGTTTCAATGGAGAATATGGAATTTCAAGTATTTTTCATGTTTTGGGAATTTGCAATGGTTTAAGGTGTTGATCTCTTTTTCTTCAAGCTCAAATAATCCATACTTGGTGAAGAAATGAAAAAATGAGGAAAATTTGTACAACAAAGGAAACGCGACGCAATAAAGGAAAAGTCGTGTAACAAAGGAAAAGCCATGCAATAAAGGAAAGCTATACAACAAAGAAAAATTCATACTACAAAGGAAAATCTGCACTATAAAGGAAAAGTTACACAACAAAGAAAAAGCCACGCTACAAAGGAAAATGGCAATTTTTTTGCGCGAACTTAAAATGGCCATAACTTTTGACCAGTTTCTCCGATTTTCACAAACTTCATATTGTTGGAAAGGTATCGAAATCCTCTATGGAAATTTGATTTATTAGTTTGAGTGAGGGAATTTTAGACAAATAGAGGAAAAAGTATCCAACATGAAAAAGCACAGTCCCAGGCAACTCAACAACCAAAATTAACGAAGTATGGTGCCTAATTCTATTTCCAGAAGCAATGTACAATGGGGAAATGAGTTTGTAAGTTTGACCATGCTATTTTTTAGAAATTTAATGCATTTGGTTGGTGGGTGAAGGGGAAATTTTGGGTTTTTTTTCTCTCTTCTCTCATCACTGTTATATATTATAACTTCTCATTTTGAGAAAAGGGGGGATGTTCATTGTAATGGAACTCTACAAAAACAGTTCTAGAACAACTATGAGTTATAGACCTAATGCAACCTAGAATCTAATATGAATAACCCAAGCGTGCTGGCACATCACCCATCCTAAGCTGAGTGCTCACCCAAAGCATGCAAAGGTACCAGGCCCCTCTTTAGAGTTTTTTTTGCAGGATGTTAGTGTGATGAAGATAAGACATTCATATCCATAATTAAACATAAACAATCCACAATGCATAATCCAGATCTAGATCTTAGAGAATCATGAATTAAACAATAATTGTAATAAGATTAACCATTTATGAACCATTTACAACTATGTCTAACACCATTATCTAGCCAATATCATCCATTGCATTAAACACTGTAAAACACAAAAGCTTCTTACATCATCAAGTATCACCATAAGTCATGCACGCATCATATCAAGTAGCATACCTTTACAATAATTCACACACACTAGTCTCTCTAAACTACATAGTTCAATACATATTTATAGGGGTGGGGACTTTCCCTTCAACGCCTACGTACTTCTCAAAATAGGTCGCATGTTGATAATAGCCACGCGCCTTTACAATAACATGCACACATGTAAGTGTGTTGATAATAGATGTTCTATAGTTAAGTAGAAGAAGTAATCCTATTATTAACTATAACCATGCATGACGCTTATCAGCCACTCATTCCCAAAATACCATTTGTGTGTTGCACAAGTCTCCATCCCTATCTGTGCTCCGCACGCTATCTCCAAAAATAGCTTGTATCCATAAAACGGCTAAGTACGAACCAAACTGTTCTAGCATGGGTTTCCTTTCCTATCATTCTATGCCTTCAAATGTGCCTTGTTCCTGTGCTCATATTCTTTGTGTGTCTTCTCCTTAAAACAATATTATGTCTACTCAACATTACCCCACACTAAAGTACATTATCATCCCGACAATGTGAATTCTTTCTGATGTTCCCAAATAATAAAGAATAAGTGATGAAATAATTAAAGAATCACTATACAAAAGAATGAATCTTTACTCTACAACATCCTCTTCTTCAACTAGGAGGATCAACTCTAGATATCCATTTTTAATCTCAGCCTCCAACGTCTGCTAGTCATCTAGCGCGGTCCTTGTCTTCTTTAGAATATTTGTGGCGATGGCATCCAACTCATCTTGAGTAATATTTTCCTTCTGATTCTGTAATACCTGGACAACATTGGCCATAAGAGACATCATTCCTTCTAGAAGATCCATCTTTTGTGCTATGAGCTTCCTAATCTCATCTATCCTCTCCTTATGTGGATCTTGGGCTGCTACAAGGGCTTTTTGATTTTTTTTACTAGTGCTAATCTTTCCACGTGCCATAAAGTCTCATCTTTCATCACTGTCAGGACTTCATTATATTTGACTAGAGTCACGATCCTTATTACTTCCTTTGGTGCTGCACACAAATTAAGATCTTGGTCTGCTTTCTTTAGCTCATCCTTTAAAGTTTGGAGTAGCGCCTCATACGTTGAAATTTTTCTGATCATAAAGGCCCTTGATCACTTTGCTTCATGTTCAACATCTTTTGGTGCGGGCTTTCTAAGTGGTCCATCTTCTAGCACCAAATCAACCAAAGTGCGCACATAATGCATAACAAAAGGAAACTTTTCAGGTACCTTTGGTTCAAGATGAGGCCTTGCCTTAAGAATGTAATCACCAATTTCTTCAGCCATGCCAATAAAGGCATTATTCTTTGCACGTTCTTTTTCCTTCTCAGCCTTTAACCGATCTATCTCTGCAGTTTTTTCCTTGTTATCCTCTATCGATGCTCTAATTTTGGCTGCCTTATCAATATTTTTTCATGCCACCTCAGCAGATACCTTGACTAAGACATTGTTGACCTGCTCATCAGACATAAGAGTGGTCTTTATAGTCATGTGCCTGCTCTGTGGTGCCTTCTTTATTCTTCTTGAGACACATAACTCCTCACATACATAAAAATACGGTTCATCCATATGTGTCTACATGGACCAAGATAGTTGTTTCCTTGCATGCATAGTGGCCATATCTAGATCCATCAGCTCCCATCCATATGATTCCTTAAGGTCCATTGTGCTTTAAAACCGGGCGAGGATGATTTTTCTTGTGTTCTCAGCATGGCCCATACTTGGCACAATATACTCTTCACTTCTCTTTTTCCTTGGCCCCTTAGGAACATGAGTGCCAAGGTCAGGAGTTAGCCCTTCTCCTATCTGAGTTGTAACTGACATGCTGGATTGCTCATGCATAATCTCTTCTGCTTCTTTCACCCATTCTTCTTCATCACTCATTTCTTCATCTCGGGGCTCCTCCACATATTCTGGTTGAATTGGGGTTCCACGCACGCTCTCTTTGGAATCCTCTGCCTCCTCGTTAAGCTTCAACTTTATTCTTTTCTTTTTCTTTGGTGCTTCTATCTGAGGGGAGAGTCGAGGTGATCTTGGTACAAGATTTTACGTTCCTCTGCTTTGGGTCCTATTTTTTCTGAATACCCTCTTAAATTGGCACTCTTCAAAGACTACATCCTCATCCAAGTCCTCCTCTCCTTCTTGTGCCTATGGTGAAGTATCTGCGTTCTCACTTTCCACTCTATCTGTGGGATGCCTCCGGCCTCCATGGTCCAATCCTCCACTATCCTCATGTTCTTCTTCTTCCTTTATCTCTATGGTTGAGGTAGGCTTTGGAGCTTCTACATTCTCAATTGTGTGTTTGCCTTTAAGCGGCCCTGAGAGCATAAATTCATTCTCCACATACTTGTTATTCTCTAGCCTAGGCTTAAGCTGAAGATATATGAGCGGGGATCCACTGTCCCCAATAGAAAAATTTACCGGCTTCATATTTATAACATTTGAAATGAGCCTCTCAATGTAGGTAGACCAACCTAGATAAACATATGTTTTTCTGAGAGTATGGTAGTCATAATCTACCTTGTCTACATTGAAGTTCAGCAGGCATGCATCAGTAAACCTATGAACTGAGGCCTAGAAGTAACGTGCTGTGAAGGCACATGGTAGTTTTCACCATGGACTTCATGTCTCGTCCTTCATTACAAATTACGTGATCTAGAAATGTTGATACACCGCGAACTATACTTCCTTGCCCACTACCGAGGGTAGCTCCTTAGGAATGCGCCATTCCTCCTCAAACACCGTGCAAAGTCGGTCATACCATAATTCTTCCCTTTTCTTGAATGGGCCACTCATTTTTCCTTCACACAAGTATTTCTCGAACATCTCCGCGAGGGAGTTTTTCTCTGTAGGTTATTCCCAAATTTTGTTCTTTGGCCCATTGGGCACTTCAATTTCTACAAAGACAAGAGATACTAGAATAACGCCAAAATATATCTTCTCACCTGTGCGCACTTCCTCAATAATAGTCTCTGCAATGTAGCTTGCTAGATTGTAGACTTCTCCTTCCGATATTTTCTTCATGATATATAGCCATGTGGTATTTACCTGTGATTGTATGGGTAAGTGCACGAAGTTGGTGGACAATTCCGTGGACATAAAAACCCGAAATAAAGGTACCGCGATCGCGGTTTTAAAACCGCGAGTGCGGTCCTAAAACCACGATCGCGGTTATTGAATTCTAGGTTCGGTAATTACCGAACCTAGTTCCGCGATCGCGGAACTCTGAGACAAAATTTAACAGTCCCGCGACTCGTTATTTTCCTAATTTTCAATTCGAACCGCGACTTTTCCTAAACGTTTTTCACTCGCACTTTCAATACTATCTCAAAATTGCTCATCGGACTTCTGGATAGCGATAGATTCAACCATGCCACCAAGACAAGGAGGTAAGTCCCCGATTGTAATCATTTTTTTGCATTTTAGGTTGTTTTTTTTGCATTTTAGGTTTTTTTTGGCATTTTCATGGGTTTTGTGAATTGTTTGTTTATGTATACAATTTTATTGTTTTATCAGTTGGTCGGCAAGCTCGGGCTCGTGCAAACCGTCAAAACATTCCTCAAAACCCACCGAACATTCCTCAAAACCCTCCGAACATTCCTCAAAACCCTCCTCCAAACATAGATCCGCCCCCTGTGGCTCCTTCTGTCCCCACTGAGCCAACAGGAACGCAAGATAATATCATTGGAAGAATCCAAGAAAATAAAATTGTCATTGAGAACCTAATTCAAACTATAAGACACAACCATGCTACAAATCCATCCCGCATGACTTTAGCCAATACATTGCAAACATTGATTGGCGAAGTCGAGTCTGCAACCAACCAAATACATAGATGGAACACCTTTAGAAGTGACTGTAGGCGGTGGTATGCGGATAAACTATCTCATGCGGCCGTCAAAGACAAAAAAAATTGGAAAAGACCTAATTTGTGCATTATTTACCGACCCTAGAACCAATGCCCCCCCTGCAGTTACTTGCAAACGGTTCCCAATCCATTGGTGCCATGATGATAGAATCAAAAACAATTTTTGGGACCGATGGTGGATGGTTTTTGATTATCCACCATGCAACAACAATGAGGTTCCTCTTTATTTTTTGAAGAAATTATATTGTGAGTTTGTGCTCAATGAGGTCCCGAATTATTTTGACTTTTCAGACTTTTTTGGTCGAGGATGTGGCTCTGCACAGAGCAGACCTGGTGCACGCGTAGGTCAGCCTAGGATCCCCCATGCCCCAAAACCCCCACTGCCTTCAATTATCCCTCCTACAGTGAAGGAGGTTGTGGAGATTGATACATTGCATGCATTGAGGGAGCTCACTGACACTCTCACCCAGCATAGCACCCAGATTGCATCCGGTGATGTTGCTGGAGGGTGCCAGTTCTAGTGCACCACACCACTGTGGATCATGTGGTGCCGTATGCACTGCAGGCGAGACATCATTTGCTGGTTCACAGGATTTTTTTTCTATAGATGAGATGCTGGGTAATGTTTTTGGAACTGGAGCCACTGATATTGGTCTTTCACAGGTAAATTTTAAATAAATTTAAATAATATATATATGTACAATAGTTTAATTCACATGTTTGAGATATTAATATATATATGATTGTACGTCATGTACATACATGTAAAAAACTAATTTTTTATTTTATTTTAAATAGCAAGAGCCGGTGAAGGAAACATCCGGTGTTGACATGCTAGCTACTACGGTTGGGCGTGTTTCAAACGTAAGTTTCAAGTTGTACAAACTTACATTTTTAATAAATCATTTAATTGCACTAGATTATTATTATAATTTGTTTCACGTGTATGTTGTACATGTATTAATATTTTTCTCTTTTATACACAGGATCCTGGCGGGGTCATCATCTGCTCAGGGAACTGAAGCTACTGGCATGCCTCGCATGAGTTTTACGCAGGTTAGTTACAAATCTCTTTAATGAATGATAAGAGTGATGAAGAAATGTAAAAAAGGTTAAATCCTCTTGTACCCTTTATCTAAAAAAATCTATGCGTCCTTTCCATATGATTATAAGTTTTATATGGATTGGTGTACTGAGATTTAAGAATTTACAACATCATTGTATGATCAAGAAGTGAGGTTTGTATTTACTTGTTTCTTATCTATTAATCCAACATTTATCAATACTATATTGAAATGGAGCTAATTTGTAGTACCTAAATGTATTCCCAACACTTGGAAACATGACGTGTTACAACTATAATGATATATATCTCATTCACACATAACTTGAACAACTTAAGGAAATGTCTCACTCTATATCCACTTCGCTTCTACTAGATAACAAGTATTCTCCATCCCAACCCCTCACAAATCACTGCACATGTTATTGAACATATGCATAATCCTCCATGTGTCTCAGACCTAATTTATTAGACATCATGGACATGTTTGTAGGTTTAGGATAAGTTAAAATCCAACCTATCCACCCCCTACGAACCTATCCCATACACTTCTAATATTAACTTTTTCAAAAGGGTTACTTGGCTTAGTCAACCTAGGTAGTACTTTTAGGTTTGTTGAGTAAGAAATCTAACGATTGGTCATATATAAATATTCACTCACTAAAACCTAGTAGGGTGACCTTGGAAAATTCAAGGATCCTCTATTCTCACTCTAATAAAATTAAGAAGAAACATCAAGGACCATTTGATTCCTTAAGAGTACCCATAACAACAACAAACTACCAGTTTGAAGTTATCCATGTTTCTTCCCATAGATCAAACATGAGCTAAATTTGTGCATGTTTCCATGTGTGAGGGATGAATCAAGGGCTTGTATTCTATTATATATTATGCCACACCTCATAATGGGTTTGAGGAGCTATAATGTATTGGTCATATTTATACCCTTATTTAAAATTTCTACTGAAAAAGGTACAAGGATTATAAACAGGTAGACAATTATTATCTAATTAACTTCCAACATCAATTAAGCATGACAAAAATAATTCATTCCAACTTGAAATGGACTAAGTGATAAACAATAACTTTATCAATATACAAGAGGGCAGAGAAACTTAGCTTGTTGAGGAAGATTCTGGGATGAGCTAGATGTGACAGGTAGCGGAGCAGGAGAAGATAAGACTTTAGATTCTACAAAGAAGATTATAGAATTGGAAAACATGTAGGTTCAAGACCATACATGATATGTACATGGTCTATGTAGTAGTTGTAAAATCTAATACAAGGAATTTACAGTCTTAGATCATAAGGTAGTTGAGCTCTCAACTTTCTAGTGCTTTGCTTGTTTAGAAATTGTGTGATCATTGTGTTGCTCTTTTTCACACAACATCGAGATGACCTGTAATGATCAACAGTAAAGTAGAAACCCTAATAACTTACAAAACCCTTCATCAAAGCATTTAAAAACCAAAGGAGAAAAATATGTGTGTGTTTGATGCTAGACCACCCTGGGTAGTCAGACTCCGAACCGCTTGACAGGGTAAGTGCTATGTATAACTAGAGATGTGCTATATATCAAGCCAACTCTATATCAAGCCAACTTAAGTATTAGTAACTAGAGATGTGCTATGTATAACGTGCATTGATTCTTGAGGTACCAATTTACATGAAGAAAAAGTAATGAAATGGCGGACTTAGAATTTGGGAGTGAGAAAGATGGATATTTTTTGTAGGTTGATTACTTTTTATTTTTCTCATTATTTTTCTCTAGTTTTTTATTTTGTTTACATGTCACTTCTAAAAATATGAATTATTATATTGATTCCATAACTTCCACACCTTATTTATAATATTGGATGCTCAATGAACCAATTATATTACTATGTTAACAAAAGAGTGGTGTTGATGTAAGGCTATAAATTTGATCTGATAAACAAATATGAGAGAAACAATTTACTTAAGATATAACACCATGCCATGCCATATAGAACACCATGCTGGATATAATGTGTATTTGTGTCAATTTTTAGGATATCTTTAATATATAAATTTCACTAAAATATTCTGAGACCAAAATCCCTTAAGAGTGATTCATAAATAAATGGTTATTTTAGTTAACGAATCATCTAATATCTTACCAATACCATGGACATGAGCACTTAATTATGAGAAGGATTTTTTTGTATTTTTTTGAAATCAATTGGTGAGTCACCTAAAAATTCAACATATTTCATACACGTTACTTGTACACTTGCAACTTCTCTGATTCAAAGCCCCCCCATTTAATAAAGGCTAATAATATGCTATCGAAGGTGAAACGGTCCCATGGGAACCTGTTGGTTATATTTGGTGAAGAATTGGGCCATCTTTATGAGGTTACCCATGTCTTCAACAATATTTCTCCATTGCGTGAATTCCATAGTAGTTTCAATCTCCCACTTGGCGTAGGAAAAGGCGAAAGAGACAAATCTTGCAGAGACATATGTGGGATAACAGGAAAGGGAAATTTCATTGTATTAATCAATACAACAACTACTTGAATTGAAATATAAATAACCTTATCAAAGAGTAAGAGGAAAATTCTAGGGTAAGTGTTTTAGATGCAATAAATATGTAACTCATAGGTCTTATGAATGCCCTGAAAATTCATCAACTAGAAAAGTAAGAGGTTTTCATGTGACTTAAGGTGAAGAGGACGAATAAATGGAAGAGTCAGAGGTTCATTCGGGCGTAGTCCCTTAAGAGCCCTACTCAGACTCCGTGCCACCTAGAGAGGCCTCGTTTGATCCGGCACCTCCGCATACAGACCCTCTACAATAGCCTCTCTCATTTTTTTCTTTCTCATTTCGGTGCTCTCGCTATCCTAATGTTTGCAAACGCGCAGAATAGTGCAGTTGGAGCCAGTGTAAGGTTGTCAAACGCTGTATTTTGTAAACGGTGGGTCATGGCACCAAACCACCTGCGCCGGCACGTCCGGGTGGCCAAGTGAATGCTAGAGGAGGCGGTGTTTCGGTGCGCGAAAGGGTCGTTGCTTCCGGGCTACTTCGTTCGGGCTTAGTCCCTTAAGAGCCCTGAGACCAAAATATCGTTCAAATTCGTCGAGTGGCTACTCAGACTCCGTGCCACCTAGAGAGGCCTCGTTTGATCCGGCACCTCCGCATACAGACCCTCTACAATAGCCTCTCTCATTTTTTTCTTTCTCATTTCGGTGCTCTCGCTATCCTAATGTTTGCAAACGCGCAGAATAGTGCAGTTGGAGCCAGTGTAAGGTTGTCAAATGCTGTATTTTGCAAACGGTGGGTCGTGGCACCGAACCGCCTACGCCGGCACGTCCGGGTGGCCAGGTGAATGCTAGAGGAGGCGGTGTTTCGGTGCGCGAAAGGGTCGTTGCTTCCGGGCTACTTCGTTCGGGCTTAGTCCCTTAAGAGCCCTGAGACCAAAATATCGTTCAAATTCGTCAGGTGACTACTCAGACTCCGTGGCACCTAGAGAGGCCTCGTCTGATCCAACACCTTGGCATACGGACCCTCTACAATAGCCTCTCTCATTTTTTTCCTTCTCATTTCGATGCTCTCGCTGTCCTAATGTTTGCAAACGCGTGAAATAGTGCAGTTGGAGCCAGTGTAAGGTTGCCAAACGCTGTATTTTGCAAACGGTGGGCCGTGGCACCGAACCGCCTGCGCCGGCACGTCCGGGTGGCCAGGTGAATGCTAGAGGAGGTGGTGTTTCGGTGCGCGAAAGGGTCGTTGCTTCCGGGCTACTTCGTTCGGGCTTAGTCCCTTAAGAGCCCTGAGACCAAAATATCGTTCAAATTCGTCGGGTGGCTACTTGGACTCCGTGGCACCTAGAGAGGCCTCGTCTGATCCGACACCTCGGCATACGAACCCTCTACTATAGCCTCTCTCATTTTTTCGTTCTCATTTCGATGCTCTCGCTGTCCTAATGTTTGCAAACGCGCGAAATAGTGCAGTTGGAGCCAGTGTAAGGTTGCCAAATGCTGTATTTTGTAAACGGTGAGCCGTGGCACCGAACCGCCTACGCCGGCACGTCCGGGTGGCCAGGTGAATGCTAGAGGAGGCGGTGTTTCGGTGCGCGAAAGGGTCGTTGCTTCCGGGCTACTTCGTTCGAGCTTAGTCCCTTAAGAGCCCTGAGACCAAAATATCGTTCAAATTTGTCGGGTGACTACTCGGACTCCGTGGCACCTAGAGAGGCCTCGTCTGATCCGACACCTTGGCATACGGACCCTCTACAATAGCCTCTCTCATTTTTTTCCTTCTCATTTCGGTGCTCTCGCTGTCCTAATGTTTGCAAACGCGCGAAATAGTGCAGTTGGAGCCAGTGTAAGGTTGCCAAACACTGTATTTTGCAAACGGTGGGCCGTGGCACCGAACCGCCTGCGCCGGCACATCCGGTGGCTAGGTGAACGCTAGAGGAGGCGGTGTTTCGGTGCGCGAAAGGGGTCGTTGCTTCCGGGCTACTTCGTTCGGGCTTAGTCCCTTAAGAGCCCTGAGACCAAAATATCGTTCAAATTCGACGGGTGACTACTCGGACTCCGTGGCACCTAGAGAGGCCTCATATGATCCGGCACCTCGGCATACGGACCCTCTACAATAGCCTCTCTCATTTTTTTCCCTTCTCATTTCGGGTGCTCTCGCTGTCCTAATGTTTTGCAAACGCGCGAAATAGTGCAGTTGGAGCCAGTTTAAGGTTGCCAAATGCTGTATTTTGCAAACGGTGGGCCGTGGCACCGAACCGCCTGCGCCGGCACGTCCGGGTGGCCAAGTGAACGCTAGAGGAGGCGGTGTTTCGGTGCGTGCAAGGGTCGTTGCTTCCGGGCTACTTCGTTCAGGCTTAGTCCCTCAAGAGCCCTGAGACCAAAATATCGTTCAAATTCGACGGGTGACTACTCGGACTCCGTGGCACCTAGAGGAGTCGTTTTCAAAATTTACAACTTTTTCAAAATTTACAAATTTTTCAAAATTTACAACTTTTTCAAAATTTGCAACTTTTTCAAAATTTACAACATTTTCAAAATTTACAATATTTTCAAAATTTACAAACTTGACTTTTCAAAATTTACAAATTTTTCAAACAATGTTCAAGCTTCTCTTAGCTTCGAGAATTTAAAATTCTCTACTAACGATACCAACCACGTGAAGGTGGAAGTTTCTGGCACCACTAACCTAAACATAAAATTGTTAGTCAAAGAAATTTAAGTTTCAAATCAAAACCAATAGTACTAGATCTATATAGCATGACACACAAAATACACAAATTTAAAATAGAATATATTCAAACTTAAATCTAGATCTTTAAACTAAAAAAATTATATATATATATATATATATATATATATATATATATATATATATATATACGCTATATAAATTGAAACTTGAAATTAAATATATACTAGACATGTGAGCATTGTAAATTCATTCCAATGAACCATCAGGATCGGATCTACTCTGAAGAGCAGACAAGATTGCTTCATGATCTGACTCTCGAACCTTCCAAAGAATCTTGTTATTAGGTCTTCCTCGATATCTATGCAACTGAATATTTGTCGCTAGAACTAGATGTGAATATAAGAGTATTTTCCTGTGTGTCTCAAAGTCTTCAAACACCCAAACAGAGGAGTTTTTTAATGGATACCGTCGAAGCCAAGTTCCAGTAACTACCACTGACCCTGTAGGATACTCAATCTCTTCGCCATCTATAATAGGAGAAGTCAACTTCTTTCTTTCCTCGATGCAACGACATAAGAAATAGTTTGTTCCTTCTTCATTGTCTTCTGTCGCAATTACTGCAAACACATGTCCTACAAAAAAATAACCAAGGTTGAAAAACTCAAATTTAAATTACATATTAAAATTTCAATGGACATAACTCAATACAAACAATTAAATAAATAATTGGATAAATACCTTGTCGCACCAAAATCGAAATTTCGTCAAAGTCCTTGGATGTTGTAACTTCATCTGCAGAAACAGTTGTAATGCTTGTGGAGGTTGATAACTAGGAAGCGGAGTTAGAGGCCTACAAATCCATCCTTCCACCCATTCTTGTGAATCACACTCAGCAAGTGACAATTCGATACAAGATGCACAAAAACATGTCAACTTTCTTGTCCATACGGCCCACGAAGTAGCGTCTGAGCTACAAAATGAGTGCATATCACTGGACCCAGTGAGTGTCATACAATCCTCGTAGTTAGCAATATGTTTTTCCTCTATCAACCAAAAATATCTGCAAACTGTGGAATTTTCTTGAGAACCTCGGGTCATGTTGTCAGTACACCATTCCACTATGCTCTTTGCATCTTTTAATTTAGCACCATCTTTGTACTTCAACTCTTCTCTTGCAAGAGCTCTTTTCACACATGCCCCTGCACCGTCATGCTCTCATTTTCCATGTCCAGCCTCAGTGAAACTTCAATTATGTTGCACACCCATCTTGACACGCATTCTGCTCATCCAATAAAACATTCGTGCATTCTTAAACTGAGACGTGTAATTATCTGACCATATATAATGTTGTTTGAAGTGGATGTCCCTATCAGACAAGTTTCCATAAAATAATTGGAAACACCCTTGCACAAATTCAGTAGAATGAGTACGATCATCACTGATATAAAGTGGTACTCTCTTAAAAATTTTCGATCATTCTCTGTACTGTCAGGAGAAGTAGAAATGTTATATGCACAAAATGGCAACTTGTACTGAGTTGTAATATTGCGATTGAACCTCCATTTGTGGTTGCAATATGTAATTCTCTGCAAAATCGACCACTGAAACAATAGTACCAATAGGAAATGTGTCTTTGCATAGCTTGAATTGGTTCATCCAACCATCGAGCTCTATGTGTATGCCTCGCATACTCATAAACAATTTCATCCTTAAATTTTCTCATAATTGAAAAATGGGCATTTGTTCTGTAACTAGCTCACACTGTTTCGACCTTTTCCATCTTTCAACTGGTATGCAACTGATTTATATTTATCAAATTCAACTAAATTATGTCCTATTGTACCTTCCATTTGCTCATGGATGCAACTTTCCAATTTAGGTAATCCGCCGCATGTACTACAACTTCCATCTAAACAATCCTGACTATAAAAAAATGTCCAACTTCTTTTTCACAAATATAAGTAGGAATGAAATCCCTAGAAGATATTGGTGGAACTTGAACACCACATTCAGATAACATAGTTTCAGAATGAAAAATAGAACGAATACGTAAAAATGTAGCATAATGCATTGCCAATTCAACATGTTACCTACAACAGCAAGTGGTGCGAGCATGGTGATTTTCACATAGAATGGTTTCAACATTTCAAAAAACGTTGACTAATTTTAATTTCCAGATTCTCTTGTTCAACACTTACGAAAAAATTGAGTTTGAGTCATATCTAAGAAATGCTTTGGATGTGGTTCACGATTAGTAGAACCAACTCTCCGTTTTATAACATCTCTTGTATTAGGTGAAACTCTAGTGTTATCATGCCAAAATTTAATAACAACTTCTCTTATAGCATCAGAATTATTTTTGTCCTTACGCGGTGCTCTAGCAGAAAATGCCCAAAAATCAACATTATGAGTGACTGAAGGATATTACGTCTTTCAATTGCTTTCATTAGAGTTTTTCGATTAACTTGCAACATTCGACTTGTTTCGTAATCAAACGTTGTTTTTTATTGATTCATTTACAACACTAGTAGCAAGTACACGACGCACAATATTACTATCCCTAGTGCGTCTCTTTGACACCAACAGTGTGATATGCATCATGAAGGTTTTCAACAATTGTAGAGGGTTTGACCACGTATGTTAGATGTTGTCAATCCTAAGGTGTTTAATGTAGGTCTCATTTTAATCAATTTCATCAAACTAACCAACAACTGACATCTTTGGGAATCATTTAATTTTCAAAATGATTATCCCAAATTTCACTAGCTTTTCTTCTGATTTGTCGTTCAGAAAGTTTGTCAGACATTGGTTTCAAAATGTTTTCATCAATTTCAATCAAAAAATAGGTTTCTTATGTAAAATTCTAGGAGGTGTTTTTGTCAAATTTGTTTGTCTATAGTTTCAACATGAATTTCCTTATTCACATTTTCATTGTCTCCTTCAATTTCAACATTTGCTACATCATGAGTATTTAATTCTTCTTCAACATTAACAGTAAAAACTTCTTCATCACGAGTATTCAATTCAACTTCAACATTGACAGTAGAAACATTACCTAGTTCTTCATTGCTTACAGTAGTTGAGATTGAAGATGAACCTCTTCTAGATTCACGAAGTTTCTGCATTCGCTCAGCATTTTCAATTTTGTTGGCCTCTAATTCGTCTGGTGTTTTTTTAACTTAATGACTTCCTTTTTGACTTCGTTTTTTGTCTCCCATGATGTTTTTACTTTCGGTGATAAAAAAACGTGCCTGGAAAAAGACAGGAATTTCACAGTAATTCGTACGGTAAGGTCAGACAGTAAAATCACATGGTAATTCAGACGTTGGGATGTGTGTAAATATGGTTTTATAAAGCGCGAAGCGGCTTATAAACCACGAGCGCGCTTTATAAACCGTGTTCGTGGTATTTTTACAAAAAACCACGATCGCAGAGCTATTTGCCGAACCTTAGCCTCGGAAAATCTTTGTTTTTCCCCAACCAAAGCTATGGAAGGTCATTATGAAGTGCAAAAGATCAAAAAACCTCAAATCTGCTCTTCCAAAGACTGAACCATGCTAAAAAACTGAAAACATTTCACAAAAATGGTGCCATCACGTAGGGTAGACTCTTAGCTTTGTAAAATATTGTTTTTTAAAGTGAATAGAATAAGATAAATATCATTTTATAATTTAGTACTAACAATAGGTCCTTAAGACATTTTTTCCCGTGAATGTTCATGTCTACGTTTAAGACTGTAACTTTTGTTTCGCTTATCAAAATATGATAAAAATTATACCATCCCAAGCGTGGACAAATTATATGCACCTTAAAAAAAAAAAAATTTATTTCGATATTTTTTGATATAGTTATGGCGGGCAAACGGAAAGCGCTCCATTTTCTAAATATTTTCAGACCACTTTCACGGAAAAAATCATTAAAAAAAAAATATTGCTAAAAAAATAAAAAATAAAATCCATCCCAAGATAGACAACTACATCTAACTCTTCACCAAAGGCAAAAAAAAAATAACAAGATTTGGTCATCCAAAATGCGGGCAAACGGACTACAATTTTATAAGTTTTTTCGAAAAAAAAAAGTAAGTCATATAATTTTAAGTGTTTTGAACACAGTGAGCTTCCGTAATTTAGATATGTCACCATGTCCGCGTGGGACCCTGGCTTACCAACTCCTTTGCTACGTGGTTGATAAACAGTTGTTTTATCAGGCAGATCACTAATAATAATATATGTCATGTGACCCTTTCAGGCTTATCAATGTAGCCAAAAGGGGTGTGATCCTACCCTTGGTCCAACAACATAGAAGAAAGTCCTCATGGGATCTAATATCAGCATTGGTATTTAAAGCTTATGGTTTTTTTCCAAAATAGGGGGGGTTCATACAGTTGGTAAAAACCTAACTGTATTATCAACTTCTCCCAGCGTCTCAAGATTGGCATGTCCTCCACCACCAGCTTGTTGCGTCTTCTTATTCAGCAAGGGCATCTAACTCTCCCTTGGTGTCAGGGGCAATGGGTTTAATCAATTACTTTAATCTGAGAATGGGGGGAATCCCATACGTCTGACCTATAACTCCTTGATATTACATCTCGAAAAAAATTGCTCTCGGGGAGAAATTTTGGCCCTTAACTTCCACCTTTTCTTCCCCATTCGTATCTGTTTGTAGGTGCTTTCTTTGGTGTGTTTCATATAAAAAATCATACCTCTTGTCTTACTGTGTCGAGTACGCTCAACCCTGAGCTTGAAAAAACGTGCTAGTCAAAACCAACGGGCCTTAGCTCCTTCTTAACTGCTTTTGTGTGCTCAAACTTCAAACAATGGGGAGGATGCCAGCCACCTTCCACAAATAAATCGCTCCTCCAATTACGTTTTGTAACTATAAGCACCCTCAACACGCTTTGCTTGGTTTGTCGTTTGCACTTAGAGCGCTCGAATACTTGTGATCACAAAGTAAAAATGAAGCCGCAGTCAACAATCTTGTCTAGATTTTCAAAAAATTTAGTGCAGTTATGGATCATTCACTACCACAATGACTATCATTAATTGACCATTTCCCAATTTCGTGTGGTTTGGTACACTTCGCGCCCCAGCTATAACCTTTAGCGGCACCCTCCAACTTCTAGCGTAAACTGATCTTATAGGGATCCCAGCACTGAAGACCTCACCAACGCCCTCCCCGAGTAGTTTCCATGGGCCGCAGCTTACTAACATTAACTGTTTTATTCAGTTTATTTCAACTATGGTCTTACCAAAGATCAATCTTCTTTCTCAACGCTTCCTTCCATCTTTAAATAAATTCTCACAATATGTTCTTATGGGTACCATTTTGAATAACAATAATAACCACCCCACACCAATGGATGGGCAGTCCTTTGCGTCATAAAAATCATTTCAGATTGTAATTAGCTTCCAGCACTGCAAACACGATTAGTACCCAAAACACCAAAAATAAATGACAAAGCATAGTGACGAAGAAGGAAATACTTTAAAAGAAATATAGAAAGGGCATCTATACGAACAATGGCAATACTACTTATTACAAACAACCAAAAGACTGTAATTTATAGTCGGCTCACCTACTCCCGTTGAAGTACTAGGTAACAGCTAACTTGTCCGTTTTTACAAAATTAGTATTTTAGAAACTAGATTTCCGAATGCTACGATTCATATTTATATAATTTTTTCTAATTTAGAGTGCATGTATAGCTAATAATCCCTACAAGTTGAGATTTCATTGTTTTTTGCAATATGACGTCCACGGATGACCCTATATTTGTCCATCAACTTGGTGCGCTTACCCATATCTCTTGATCATTTAACTTAATAAGCAGATGTGCGGTTGCTTGCACTACATGATGCTTCCGTAATTTATATATGTCCATTCCGCGTGGACCCTTGGATTATCCCAACTCCTTGCTAGTGGTTATAACAGTTGTTTTATCAGTCAGATCACTAATAATATATGTCTATGTGCCCTTCAGTCCTATCAATGTAGCAACCAGGGTTGTTGTGATCCTTACCCTTTGTCCAACAAAATAGAAAAAGTCCTCATGGAATCTACTCATCAGCCATTGGTATAAAGCTTATGGTTTTCCAAAATAGGGGAGTTCATACAGTTGGTAAACCCCTACCTTCTTAATCAACTTCTCCCCAGCGTCGTCATAGATTGGCATGTCCTCCACCACAAGCTTGTTGGTCTTCTTATTCAGCAAGGCATCTAACTCTCCCTTGGTGTCAGTGGTGCAATGGTTGTAATCACTTACTTTACATCTGAGAATGTGGGAATCCCAATCCCGTCTGACTATAACTCCTTGATATTACATCTCGAAAAAATTGCTCTCGGGAGAAATTTTGACCTTAACTTCCACCTTTTTCTTCCCCTTCGTATCTGTTGTAGGTGCTTTCTTTGGTGTCATTATAAAAATCCTACCTTTTGTCTTCTGTGTCGAGTAAGCTCAAACCCTAGCTTGAAAAAACGTGCCCTAGCTCAAAACCACGGGCCTTAGCTCCTTCTTAATGCTTTTGTTGTGCTCAAACCCTTCAACAATGGGGATGCAAGCCACTTCCACACATAAATCCGCTCTCCACATCTAGTTTTGTAACTCTCCGCACCTCAACACGCTTTGCTTGGTTTGTTTGCACTTAGCTCGCTCGAATACTTGTGATCACAAAGGTAAAAATGAATCCGCATCACATCCTTGTATAGATTTTCAAAAATTTAGTGCATTTATTGCTCCTTCACCTACCACCAATCCTCTCATTAATTGACCATTTTCCCAATTTCCGTGTGGTACACCTTCGCGCCCCAGCTATAACCTTCTAGCGCACCTTCCTACCTTCTAGCTGTAAACTTCTCTTCTATGGGCTCCCATGCACTGAAGTACCTCACCACTACGCCCTCCCCTAGTAGTTTCCATGGCCGCAGCTTACCTCACATTATACTGTTTATTCAGTTATTTCCAACTATGGTCTTACCTAAGATCAATCTTCTTTCTAAAAGCTTCCTTCCATCTTTAAATAACATCTCCACAATATGTTCTTATGGGTACCCATTTTTGAATAACAAATAATAACCACCCCACACCAATGGTATGTGCAGTCCTTTGCGCATAAAAATATTTCAGATTGTAATTAGCTTCCAGCACGCAAACACGATTATTACCCAAAACACCAAACTAAATTGACAAAGCATAGTGACGAAGAAGGAAATACTTTAAAAGAAATATAGAAAGGGAAATCTATACTAAATGGCAATACTACTTTATTACAAACACCAAAAAGACTTATTTATAGTAGGGCTTCAACCTACTCCCGTTGAAGTAACTAGGTAACCATATTCCATCAAGTGCCTCTCATCCAACTATATTAACTTGTCAATTCTTTCTTATAAAGTTTGTTCATCATCTAGACCTCTAGCACACACAATATGCAATGATGGTAACATGAATTCCATTAGAATAACTACTTCTACGCCAAACACCAACTAAAAGGATGTGGCCTTATTCAACCTCTTGTAGGTTGTTCTATATGCCCAAAGTACAACAAAAAATTTATCATCCCAATCTTTCCTTCCAACATCACAAATTTTTGTCAAGGTCTGGCTCAATATCTTGTTGAAAGCCTCAGCAGTCCCATTTTCTTGAGGGTGATAAGGTGTAGTCTTGTGGTGCGCGACCATAAACTCATCCAACAATATCCTGATCATGTCATTCAAGAAGTGTGTGCCCCTATCACTTGTCAAACTCAACAGATATCCATACCTAGTGATAACATTTTCCCATAAGAACCTTGTTGTTGTAGCCACTATACAATCCTTTATAGGTGTTGCTTTTGCCCACCTTGTAAGATAATCTGTGCAAGTTAGGATATAACGCGATCTAGTTCTACGCATGGTTGGGGAAATAGGACCCACAAAGTCTATAACACATTTTTCAAAAGGCTCCGCACTAGTAATAGGCCTCAAAGACATTTCATCTCTTTGCCTAGGTTTGCCAAGGCACAGACAATGATCACACGCTTTACAATACTCTTTACAATCTTTGAACAGGGTCTCCCACCATAATCTATCAAGTAGAATATTACGCGCGGTGATGTCACCTGCATAATGCCCACCTGTAATACCGTCATGAGCCTCTTTCATGATATCCATGTGTTCATGTTCCAGTACACACTGACACAATACTTCATCTCGTCCGAGTTTGTATAAATCACCATTGATCAACATGAAAGGTGCATCGTGAATTGCAAGTTGTTTCTTCTGTAATGCTTTCATTCCTTCTCATTTCATACATGTGTGTAAAAAGACAAAAATATCCTCCAATTCTAAAGGTGCACATGATGTAACCTGTATAACTGTGCATCTGACATTGTATCTTCAATTGTCTGTGCGTCCTCCCCTGATTGAATCCTTGATAAGTGGTCCAGACCAAAGTTACTTTTACCTGGTTTTACCACGAGTGTAAAGTCAAATTCTTGGAATAAGAGCACCCATCAACATGTGAGCCCCTCTAAAATGGGCTTATTTAGCAAGTATTTTAACGCCATGTGATTTGTATAAAATACAAAAGGTGTTGCTAGAAAGTACTTTCTAAACTTATGCAATGCGTAGATCATTGACAAGGCTTCATGGTCTGTATTTGTATAATTATGTTCTATAGGAGTAAAATTTCTAATAGTAAAATAGATAGGATGATCTATAATACCTTCTCCAGGATGAGCTAACACTGTGCCAATGGTCGTGCCAGAGGCATCCACATGTACGTGAAATGGTTAGTTCCATGAAGGAAAACGTAGAATAGGCGTTGTAGTAAGTCTCTCCTTTAATGCCTCAAATGTGCGCTGATGCGGTTCTCCCAAATAGAATGTCCCTTTTCCTTTTAGTACCTCTTCCAGGGGCGTGGCAATCTTTGCATACCCTTTGAGAAATTTTCTATAATACCCTATGTGGCCCAAGAATCCATGCACCTCACTCTGACTGGTAGGCCCCTCTAGGCCTACAATGACTACAACCTTAGTTGGATCTACTAACAAAAATTCCTTACAGATGATATGCCCAAACAGAGTTCCAAAAGGTGTATCAAACACACACTTCTTGATGTTTAAAGAGATGTTTAACTGTCTACATATTTCAAACATTAAGCAAAAATTGTCACAATGATCTTTAACAAGCCCATATACCGTCTAATCATCCAAGTAAACCTGTAAGAATTTGTGAATAAAATCATGGAATGCTTGAACAACTATGCGCGAAAATATAGCAGGCGCATTTTTCAAACCAAAGGGCATCACAATATATGCAAAAATTCCCCATTCAGTGGTGAAAGTTGTTTTCTTTTGATCCTCCTAAGCAATTCTAACATGGTCATACCCTAAGAATCCATCTATGAAGGAGTAAACTTCACACCCTGCAACGCCTTCTAATATTTCCTTCGTGAAAGGCGTAGGAAAAGGATCAATCACACATGCAACATTCAGCTCCCTGTAATCCACACAAATCCTAATCCGACCATATTTCTTTATACTAATTACCATGGGGCTAACCCACTCTTATTCTTCTAGGGGCTTAATGATGCCAGATTTAAGCATTTTGTCAATTTCTTCTTTAACTTTTACATGCAGGTTCGGGTTCATCTTATAAGGTCTCTTCCTGACCGGGTGCACTCCTTCCTTTAGCTTAATCTTCATCTCACCTAATGATTCATGTACCCCCTTTAACTCATGGTAGCCCCTAGGGAATAAGTCCTGGAAATCACGTAGTAACTCAATTATATTTTCCATAGACCAATAATCCCCAACTATGGCCTCCTTGGGTTCAGCATCCATGCCAATGTTCACTTTCTTGGTCTTCATAGGTTCATGATAGGCACGCACATTTTTATCTGCACTGTCTAACACCTCATGTGTACCTACTGAATGAGCTATGTCCAAATATTCTACTTCTTCATCATCCACTATGCAGACCATCTTTCCTTTCTCTTTCTCAAAGTAAGCACACGTAAATAGATCGGCATCTGTATCATCTACTTCATCAAAATGTGTCCCTTGTTCTTCCTCACCAAATAACTCCTGAATGAGTTCTTCAGCCTTGGCACTATCTCCCATAGTCAAGTGCTCCATAACCTGTAATGCCTCTCTCACTGAAGGTTTAGTAGAAAAGTACTTAAAAGTCTGACTCATTCCTGTAATCAAATCCTTCCAATTTCCAGTCTCCCTATGCAGTTCTGCATAAACATACCAAGCGCGTGCGCAACCTTGTAAAGTGGAATAAAGTTTGTGCACCCAAAGTGAATGTGGTAGAACTTCCTGCCCTGCTATCCAGAGTCTCTCACACTGCTGAACATGGTGCTAAATAGGTTGATTACCATGATATATACAAACTTGAGTAGGCACATTGCTCCTGAAGAACTGAGTGGTTAGAGAAATTTTGAATTCATTCCATTCTATGAGATTATCCCTATGGACCATCCACCAGTGCGCTGCTGTCTCGCACAGGGTATACACTAACATATTTCTTCTTTCAACTTGATTTTTCCACTGCTCCTCCATGGCACACAAGAATACCATAGGATCTCCTTCTCTAGTATACTGGGGTACAGAGTTGTTACCTATTCTCCTAATACAACGAGGGTTTCTTCTCCGAGAAAATGTGCTTCTTACTTCACGCCCAACCATCTCATAGGTGCTATGTGCCCAATTATCACAAGAAATACTTGTAGTATCACTAATAGACTGTGCATCTTCCCACTGGAGGATTCCTTCCTTAGATGGCTCGAGTACTTTCGGATCCCAAATGGCGTGCACATAAATTCTGTTCAGGTCTTTCTCACTCAATGGTTCAACATAAGGTGCAGATTTCCCATCTGTTAAAGGGATAATAAATCTTTCTTCCTTATTCTCAAAACTTATATACCCCTTGTTGAACTGTAGATCAACATTATTTTCATAACACCAAGGGCACCCAAGTAGAGATGGGAAGTTTTCTGCTTCTGCAAGTGCTAAGACCTCAAAGTCCCCAGTGAACTTGGCCCCTTATATAGTAATGGATGCATCCTTTAAAACTCTGATTAGAGTGGCCTTAGTTCGATTACCCATAAACAATACATTAGAGGATGGCTGTAATGGAGGTCTACCCATCTGTACCCATGCATCTAAAGTAAGCACATTCACTTCCGCGCCTATGTCAATCAATATATTTCTCAAAAGCCATCCATCCACAACAACATTCAGAGTGATCTCCTTGTCATAATCCAAGCTATGAGGGGGAAGATTAGCATGCAGGATCTGTCATCCATTCTCAATACTTACATGTGGAGTGTTCCCCTTTAGCCAATTCCCTAGTAATGGAATGATATTCTCCTGGCGCAACATCTTGCATACCTCTTTCAAGTCATCAATATCTGACTAGACCGTCTCTACTACCTTCTCTTGTTCTAACTTGACTATTCCAGTAAACATTGTATTTCACCCAGAAGATTTCTGAGTACCTCCATCGTTTCCTGATAAACCTCCTTCTGATGTGTAGGATCTGGGTACCTTGTATGTAAAACCTCTTCCTTGGTGATGGTAGGCTTCTGCTGTAACATCTCTTTGACGCAAACAACTTGAGTGCGTGTAGTAATCTTCGTGGGCACTACCTCAGGTTTTGGTGCCAACTTTGGCATCCACTGATTTTCTATGGTGCTTTGTATTCTAACCATCCCTGCACCCTTGTTCTCTTGTTTATGCTGTTTACTAAGATGTTCATATAAGTTTGGGCATTCCTTATAGTTATTATTTTTCCCACAAAAAGAATAAGTAATATTATGAGGACATTTGTGCCTGTAGTGGTCAGGAGATCATCATGTAAAACACGTTCTGCGAGGAAACTCACCCCCTCCACCACCATGGCCTCAACCCCCAAATCCAGCACGGTATCCTTGACCTCTGCCATAACTTCCTTCAAAGTGCCCTTCATTCCGATCATAGTGCCCTTGGTTGTGATCATGATCATGGTGCTCATTTTTACTTTTAGATTTATCTGATACTCCTGTCTATCATACACTAATATCTATGGCATCATGGATCTGACCAATCAACCTGCAATCTTCTGTATTGTGAGTCATGGACCGGTAAATATTACAATAGCAAGATACATTCTTTCTTATCATGTGTTGTAATAATGGTCAGCGGCTCACATCATGATCTAAATAACATATCTCGTAGTCTAACAATAATGAACATACTGACTTGCGAGGAAAAATATCTTTAGTGTGCCCTTCCAATTCACAATCTATACACCAAATCCCAGTGCACATCTCATGAACTGAATTTGCTGATAGTTTCTCCAACTACTTTACCATAGCTGTAATCTATGCTTCTAGGAATGGGCTCACTCCAATGTCTATACTTCTGACTACCTCAACGCGCAATATTGCTTCAAGTGCTTTTGCCCGGGTCTGTATATGTTTTACATGACAATGCCCTCCTTAATGGTGTGATCAAACCCCCAACAAACCACAATGCATGTTGGCTTGCATGGATATCATATGAAAGTTTAGACAAAAGTGTTTTGAAATGGGCATCATATTCCCAAACACTCTCAATAGTGCCCTACTTAATATCCTTGAGTGCACTTATACTCTTCTGCTCAAACTCAGGGATATGAAACTCCTTAAGGAAATCTTCTCATAATGTTGCTTAATCTACACAAGTCTGATCAGGGTTAAACTTTGTGTACCAATTGTGAGCACGCCCCTGGAACGTAGTTGCAAACTAACTTTCCTTACACTCAAAAGTTGTTATTCATTTTGTGTGCCACAATATCTCACACATGTGCATGTGTTCAGTAGCATCTTCTTCACCCCTATACTCTGGAAGACAAAGAGACATCTCCATGTAAATATTCTGGGGTTGATGAGGACCCTGCCCACCTGATCTAGAACCTCATGTGTTACCTCTACCTCTAGACCCACCAGATCCACTAGAACTAGAGCCACCTATGCCCCCTGATCCTCCACCTATAGCCAGAAGCAGACCGGTGGATGTATTGCCCTATGTCTAAACAATGGTAATAAATTGAACTCCTATAGTCTGTGAGGTGGTACTACTCCCATAAGTGAGTCCAAAATTTTTGTGTGCTTGAGTTCTGTGCCAAAGATGCACCTGAAAAGGTACCTCCAAATAACAAAGAAGATGTTTTCCTGACCATAGATGCACTTTCTACTTGATTTACTCCTTTTCTACTACTCCCCAAACTAGCTTACTGACTACTAGTTGTACTAGATACTGGAAAACCAAGCACAAGGGCTAGGTTTCTAGGTAGATTCAGATGCGTGCCTACGGCCTATGTCGTCTTTGTTGGCACACTCCCATATGAGGCTGAGGAGGGTTCCCTATCATGCTTTCCCAAATGGGGGAGTTCTAGATGCTCTGGCTCCATGCCTTCTGCGTGAGCTCCAAATCCTTCACAAGCCATCTCTCTCCTCAATGCCATCCGCTTTGCAATATCACACTGCTTCTCTATCTCCCTCTCATGCACCTCATTGTACTTAATTTTCCTTTCTTCTCTTTGCCTCTCTTTTGCTAGGTCCGCCATCCTTCACCAAACCTACTTTTTCCCCCGAGCGTGGAAGGGTTTAGCTAGCCATCAACTTTTCTTCCAATTTCAGGGTTACCATGAAGATTTTTATTGCCAGTGGAATGCCTTGCATATAAGTTCCCCTGCGATAGCATAAAAACTGGAACTTAGCTACCTCTGGGCACGAGTAAGTGGAAATCTAGAACTCTGAAATATAGTTATTAACAACACCACGAAACCAAGTGTATATAATGCCCATCCAAATCAGATCAGCATCATAGAGGGCTTGAAATTATTCCTATGTCCAGACAAGTGTGCGATACCTCCAATTCCTTTTAGATGCATAAACAACTAGCCACTCGTATAACTCTACCAGAAAGATGAAAAAGAAGCTCTCATACAAACAGTCATAAAAATTCTGCTCCACCCACGCGCGTGCGTCAAACTCAGATCCAGTGTTGAACCTCTCGAGCATACTCTTCTTCCAGATCTTTTATCCACTCCTCAACACTTGCTAAGGTCAACTGGTACATCTTCATCATGAAACATCCTGAAAACAACTGAAAAAGAGGTCCTGAAAATGGAACCAATGATGCAGCCTAAAATCTACTATGTGTAATAACCCAAGCGTGCTGGCACATCACCCATCCTGAGCTGAGTGCTCACCCAAAGTGCGCAAAGGTACCTGACCCCTTTTTAGATTTGCTTGTGTAGGATTTTAGTGTGAAGAAGATAAGACATATTTAGATCTATAATTAAACATAAACATTCCACAGTGCATAATCCAGATCTAGATCTTAGAGAATCATGAATTAAACAATAACTATAATAAGATTAACCATACATGAACCAGTTTCATTATGTCTAACACCATTATCCAGTCAATATACTCCATTACATTAAACATTGTAAAACACAAAAGCTTCTTACATTATAAAATATCACCGTAAGTCATGCGCGCATAAGATCTAACAACATAACTTTATAATAATTCACACACACTAGTCTCTCTGAACTACATAGTTCAATACATATTTATAGGGGTGGGGACTTTCCCTTCACCACCTACGCACTTCTCAAAATAGGTCACATGCTGATAATAGCCATGCCCCTTTACAATAACATGCACACATGCAAGTGTGCTAATAATAAATGTCCTATAGTTAACTGGAAGAAGTAATCCTATTATTAACTACAACCATGCATGGCGCTTATCAGCCGCTCGTTCCCAAAATACCAGTTACATGTCGTGCAAGTCTCAATCTTGATGTGTGCTCCGCATGCTATCTCCAAAAATAGCTTGTATCCATAAAATGGCTAAGTCCGAACCAAATTGTTCTGGCGTGTGTTTCCTTTCCTATCATTTCGTGCCTTCAAATGTGCATTGTTCCTACGCGCGTATTCTTTGTGTGTCTTCTCCTTAGGACAATATTATGTCTACTCAACAAGGCCTTAGATTTGGACATATTGCATGGTGATCCTTTCCTCTTATCCTCTGATGTAATGGATTGTGCATTCTTGAAGCAATAAAATGTGTGTTTTATGGCTCTCCTCTGCCCTTTCTCTTTTTTATTGTATTTTACTTTCCTTTCATTGCATCTGCAGGTATTTTACGCATATTTTTCTCTCTTCCTGGGTCTCAAATTTGTTGTGCTCAAAGAAAATGGTGATCTGAATGCTATTGTGGACTATGGCTTCCCTTTTCTACCCTCTTCCTCACCATTTTCTCCCCACTTTCTACTCATTGGAATGTCTCCAACCCCCTTTTTGGTGCTATCACCTCTCTAGTTTAGGTTTCTATTTTACGCATCTCCTTCTCACCCTGGTCCCTTGGAAGTGTAGAGTAGAGTTATATAATTGTATTTCAATTGCTAACAAAAACTTAGATTAAATGGGAATAGGTAGAGTAATTTGGCCTTATCCGGAGGTAAAATACTCAGTTCGCAAGACCCACAGACTGTTAAGACAGTCCCATGTTGCAATAAAAAACTATAAGTAAATCAGGAGGAATATCCAAGGTACTTATATTGAGCTCCTACAGTGATCTGGAAATCTATCTAGGCTGATTGTAAAGTCTATGGTTTAGGATTCAAGGACCAATGTCACAACTACTCCTTGTAATATTTGGAGCATTGCAGAATAATGTCGGGAAGGGGGTACCTAGTGTTGGACATGGGCACCTATGTGTTGATGATCATTTCCTGGGTGTCCATTTGACTACTTTATTAGAAGCTCACATTATATGCTAAGTATTTCTTGTGTCGTTAGGGTTTCCATGATACTAAATATTGTGTCAATTCACGTATGCAAAAGGAGGTTTGCATCTCTTTGGGATCATTGAGGGTGCTACTATAACATTTATTAAACATTTTACAACCCTAGCTACCTACACATTGATCAAAAACACATCAAATTGGAATGAAATATGCAAGAATTTAGGTGGGAAGTTAGACTCAACTTTGTGCGGTCACCTGATGAGTCTCAAGTATGAAGCAAATCACTAGCACCTATCATTCTAGATTTCCATGTATTGTAGCTTTTTGTTTGTGTGTGACACATAGATGTCCTTAGGAATTCCCTATGGCGCTAATGATTGGCACAACCATAGTAGGAAAGTAGCCTAGATAAGATGAAAATGTGTGATTATGGAATTCGAACAGTTTCCCCTTTCTATGCAATGCATGTCTACCACAACTGAACATGAGAGAATCCCTTTGATGGTTTAGTGATAGCTATGTAGATGTGATTACTCCTTAGACACTTGTCATCCAGACTAATAGTATTCATGTATGTTGTGTATATCATATGGATCTATAAATGCTTGAAGTTAATAAGGACACTAGTGACATGAAAGGCTAACCTATGAACTCAGTATAAGGATAAGAAAACTAAAGATGTCAACCAAAAATATCAAAATGTGTAAAAAAAACAAAGAGGGTAGAATCACCCAAAATGGATAGGAGAGCCTGGGTGCTAGTGTCCAAAGTGAGTGTTGGCATCCTGGGATAAATAATGATAGATGTGAATTGACAAATAGACAGGGATCCCTGTGACCTAACCAAAATTGGGTAAAAAAATGACAAATGTGGAAGAGAAACACAATAAAAATCAATTAAAGACATAGATGGACTAAAGATGGGGTGTCACCAGTGAATAATTTTCTCACTTAATATCCATGCATATAAACAACATACTGCTGAAATAATAAAATAGTAATATAGCCTCTAAATACTTCATTTATATGCATGATTCCTAAGCAAGAGAACTACTCATTAACACTTCTTTACTTTTCTTTGATATTGTTTTTATCCTTTTTCATTTTTATTGCCTATTGTTTTTTATTGAAAACGTATAGTTTTACACACTAGCCAACATCTTACTCAGCTCTGATTTCATTGTTTGACCTTTTGAGCACCCTGTTTAGGACTGTCCATTAGGGACAAGAGTGCTTAGGCGCTGCTATGGGTCAATGCTATGGTGCTTGTGTCCTCTTTACCTTTTGTTTGACCTTTTAACATGAGTGAGGACTAAGTTTGGGTGGTAAAAATAAATGGTATCACGTCGAACACTCTCTTTGCGCGAATGTTCGGTTCGAACGAGCTGACACATTGGATATTTTTTTCCTGTGTACAATGTTAAATAGGGTTCACATGAAAGGGGTGTTCGCACAAATACCCTTCGCACGAAGGGAGTTTTCTCGAACACCCCTGTTTATATATTGGAGGTGTTACAGAGGAAATGCATATTTCCTCCTTCCCACCTTCTTCACGTGAACTTTACCACAAACCAGAGCTCACGGACAAGAGCCCAACAGTTATTCTTAGTGTGCTACTGTTGAAGGAGACTAGGTCGAGCCCACAAGTGACATATAACCCACAATCATAGACTAGACCGAGCCCACAATTAAAGACTAGGCCGAGCCCACAAGTGCCCACCATGACCATCGAGCCCACCAAGGAGTGAGGAGGCCATTCAAGTATGCATTTTGTTGTTTTTGTTGGTAAAAATGGAGGATCCTTAGAAAATTACAAAAAACAAATGAAACCCTAGTTTTTTATTTACAAAACCCTAGCAAATTGTAGACATTTCTTTGTGTAATCATTTCTAATAGAGCTCTATTCATATTTTTTCATTGATAGTACCTCTACATTAGGCACATTTGGCTCATTTTCCAGGCAATTTTATCTACATGAGATTTTAGTTAATTTTTGAAATCTAAAACAGAGTTTTATACAATTACATATTGCTATCTAATTTTTCATTAAATAATTTTTGTTTTCTTCTTGGTCAAGTGTTTTTCATTTTTTCTCTATTAGAGATTGCTTTGGACGACAATGAATTAAATTTGAGTATACAAACACATAAATTCTAGTTCATTTGGATATCTAAGAATCATGAAAAGTAATTGGAAGCAACATGACTACATTTTTACAAGTAATAATCCTATCAAAAGAAATCAACAACTAATCGACATCCCTATAATTACTCCTAGATTTCTATTTACTTGAACTATTATAAATAACCTCACACATAAACTCTAATATATGAGTTGTCTAATTAAATCATTTACACTGTCAAGGACCTCACATTACGAAATACCATTGAACTCACACATTACAAATATGTAATATTCATACTGAGATTTCCTAACACTCCCCACACCCCCACTGACTCCACTGTGCCTTCCTTGTAGTGTGAATATGGGAGAAGAGAAATACATCATACAAAATCATATCTTTACAAGAAATATTTAGACAAGGTGCGCTCCATCAAGTAGTCTCTTTACATTTAGAAAGACATATTGAAGAGTAGAATTCCATTGCGACTATTCCCAAAACCCTTACCCTGAAATCCTCAATTTTGAATCATGTTGATTTAAAGAATTTCCTAGAGCTCCCTCATTAGCTAGAAAACTAATCCATGCGAGCGTTGTGTCCATACCGAGCTACCTCGAAATATTATCTTTTCCCAAAAGAGCTAGATTCATTAAATATGTTATCATTTCTTTTACCATATGTTAGAGAAAGGGATTTATTTAGCAAACCAACATGGGAAATATCAACATAGAAAAATGCCACCAAATCTCTATGTGGCCTCATCGCTAGTAGCTGAAAAGAGGTTTCTATTTGAATTCCTTCAATTTGTTTCCTCCATCCTCTAAATTACGTAGTTCAAATAGATAGATTGATTGTGAGATTTTGTTGTATGTTGTTATTTTTAGAAAAAAATTCCTCATAGTATTATGATAATTGGATGTTTGGTTCACCTAAAAATGCATCCATTACAAAGAGATAGATGTTTGAATTTGAATCTTTTGAAAAATAAAACTTGATTCGCTAATAAAATCTATATAAACATAACTATAGATAATGGAGTGACCTCTATCTAAAATTGATAATATTGGATAATCTCTAATAACTTGGATATAAAAATATTGACTAAATTTGAATTCTAAATAACAAATTATATGTTATGCCTAAGGACCTAGTGACACTTAATTATCACTTTTATAGAATCAATAGTTTAAAATAATGACTTATATTGAACCACTTACAAGCTATTTAGACCTATAAAAAAAGAATTTATACTAAACTACCTCCTAGACTTACCTATCAAAAGAGATGTTGATGGTGAATAGTTTGTGTTGTAGTGGTAAAGTGTTAATACATGGCTAGTCTCTGAGATGCTTGAAAATGTGGAGGAAATCTGTAAATTTTCCACTTCTTCAAGTATAACTCATTGTTCCATCTATTGTAATAATTTTTCATTATAGGTCTATGTAGCAAGAGCTCGAGCTTCTTGATTTATTTTTTATCGATATGCAAGGATGAGATGATTTGCAAAAAAATAAAATACATGAAGACTCCTAAAGATGATAATAAGCATATATGATTATATCACCATTCTTAGATACATATGGTAGTGATCAAAAAATGAATTGCTAACTCATGAATGAAATATGTAGACTTGTATTAAAGGTTATTATGTAATAATTGGAGTGGATTCCGTTCTCACAATTTTAATTAATAATTTCTTTCATCAAGTAAATACATAAAAAAATTCCTCGATTCTCATATTTAAAAATTTTAATCAGGATCATAATAAATAATTATTTTTGAGAAAATACTCTACAAAAAACAAAAAACCTATATGAGTATTCTATATATAAATTATTGAGCTATTGTAATCATTCTCAACGAAATCAAGCAATCATTAGAGCCTTAATTGAATACCACAAATTTTTGATTAAACACACCACAATACAAGTTTACATGCTATTGGAGATACTATAATAATTGAGGTTTAGTGTTTTCAATATTGTTATTATTTAGGGGTCGGAAAAATATCATGGTAATTACATCATTCTCTAGTTTACACATGCCCAATTTTATTTTTTTTAATTTTCCCAAAGGTTTAAAACATTTTAACCCAAATGTATTAGTATAAGGGTAAAACGAGGGATTTTGAAAGGGCCCTAACCCTTGTACATCTAGAAAAACATATAATAAGACGTTACACGATTCAAAGTAGGATAAAAAGTATGAAATGGGTATAAAGATATCCCATGCGGAAAAAGGCTTTTTACCAACAACAAATATACAAAAAAGTTACAACTATTTTGCAAATAAATCATAATAAAGAAATACCATGTTGCATTATTCGTTGAATAATTTCAAGTGATCCTCCAACATTTGCATGTCTATCTCTTGGTTTTTTTGATTCTTTCCTCACCCTTGTGTCTGATTCTCTACTTTGAACCTCTCTCTTTGTCCATCTCTTTTCTTTTCTTAATACTTTCCTTCATTTTGAAAATATTGGTAGTACTATTTTTTATAGTTGTTCTACTCAAGTCTACCACCTTATTAAGGGCCTCTTTGTAGCTTCGTTTCTCCCACCCCATCATCTCTAACCTCTCCTTGAACCTCCTAAACTCCATAAACACATCCCTACATCACCCACACGTCATACTCTTTTCATTTCCCTCAGGCATTTGTGTAGACACATGTTGACATATCAATTTGAGATTCACATTTTCCATCATTAAGCATTTCATGATATTGTGTTAAATATTTTTATTCGCATATAAAGCCTCAATTCTCTTTTTAAGATGATCCACATTACCCTCCTTCTCCTTATGCTTTTAATCATCCTTGTTTCTTTCCAATCTTGTGTCAATTGCAATGTAGCATTTTCACCTAGCAAGGGAAAGATTGTTTTTTTACATGTGATTGGAATGAAAGCGCACAAATTTGAATGAGGTTTTTAAATTACAATTGACTAAATTCATAATATCACCTGAAAATCATATGGTCTTGGGATGATCCTATTGGCAATCGATTGAATCTCATTGTTGAAAATATTATTAAGCAATTGCTAAACGAAAAAGGTTGTGTGGAAAAATTCAAAATGAAACATCAATTTAAATTTTTTTTTTTAAAGATGAATTAAAATATTACAAACATTCAAACCATGGAAAAATTCTTATAAAACACATTTTGTAGAATCCCATGTGAAAACTTCATGTTTAGCTAGTTTTTATTTAGGTCAATCTTAAAAAAGGACATTTCATGTAGACACTACACACATTTATTAGTAATTAAAGTGTATAATTTTAGCATAGTTATATATTTGATTATTGTTTTGAAATATGTTTTATTGGCAGTTTTTCGATGTTGAGTGGTCTCTAATCATACTCTCAACCCCTTTAGCTACCCTCTTTTCTCTCTACCAATCATATCTCATCATTAACCCTTTTTCTGAAATGTTCATACACTCCCAGGGCTTATCTAAAACATTTGAACATTCAATAAATGGTGTAATATATATATGCCTCTAATTTTCATTATTATTATTTTTTAGATTCTTATGACATGTTCCAAGAAAAATTTAATCCATACATAACCTAAACTTAAGAATCCCCTTGATGGGATTATAGGTCATATTTTCCAACCTATCTTCATATGGTAGCTTACGGGTAAGTGCACCAAGTTGGGGGACAATTAAGTGGACATCAAATCCTGAATTTTACATTAAAAACAACAAAACATCTAAATTTAGTCTTCCGCAGACTTGAACCATACCGAAAATTAAAAACTATGTCATAAAAATGGTACCATTACGTAGGGGAGACAATTAGATTTGTAGAAATACTGATTTATAAAGTGAATAGAATAGGATAAATATCATTTTATAATTTTTTACTAATAGTAGGTCTTTAAGACACTTTTTCATGTGAATGTTTATGTCTACGTTTAAGACTGCAAAATTTGTTTCACTTATCAGAATGTGATAAAACTTATACCATCCCAACCATGGTGAAATTATATACATGTTCAAAAAAAAATTTATTTGATTTCAATATTTTTTGATGAAGTTATGGCCGGCTTAAACGGAAAGTGCTCTGTTTTCTTTATGTTTTCATACCACTTTCACGGAAAAAATCATAAAAAATAAAATATTACTCAAAAAAATACTAAAATCAGTAATCCATCCCATTTCATAGATAGTGGCCTCTAACTTCATCACCATAAGTGAGGAATTCAATGATAGTATCTAATTTTTGGTCAGTCCAAATTGTGGGCAATTCTTGAGACCTCCATTTGAATCTTATCGGCGTTCATAATTTAAAAAAAATATCTCAAGTACAACAAGTTTTGAGATAGTTTACATACTAGCTAATTCTAGGCATGAATTTTTTTACAAAAATTAGTCATATTTAGTATATACTAGATTCTAGATATCTACAATTCATATCCAATCCATAATAATTGTCTACATAATTTGAGTATAATAGCCTGTATTGCTAATAATCCCTACAAGTCATGATATTGAGTGAATTGTTATTTGCAATAAATATGTCCACGGATGACCCTATATTTGTCCATCAACTTCCTGCACTTACCCTTACATACATTAGAACTGAAGAGTAATTAAAAATTTATTTTATTTTATCTAATAAATCCCATCCATGACATTACTAATATTAGTAGTCCTTACTAGTTGAAATTAGTAGTCATCCATTCAGTCTTGGGATAAGATGAGGAATCATCAATGAGGCATACTTTATTAATATCTCAAGGGAAATGTTATATATATCTTGATGACCTCTATTTGAATTTACCAAGTTGGGATAATTTGATAGAAATCTCTCTTACAACGATACTAGATAGGTTTAACTAGTAATTCATAGGCATTGACTTAATGAACATTTGGATTTCATATATAGGAAACTTTAGGATGTATCTATATTTAATATGCGTGTTTCACAGCACGATTCACAATAATAATTATGCACTACGATTAAATTTGGCATATTAATAGCCTTTATTCACATAACCATTTAACAATCATGGTTTGAGTGAATTTTAGTAATAACCCAATATAAAGTATTTCCATCTATTAGAATCGATGAGACACCTAACTCTGAGTATGAGAGAAATTGATTGAAGAGTATTATTGTTTTATTTTATTTTAACGAATAAAACCCATCCATGAAAGAAGGAATCTTATGCCTAACATTGAAATTAAAAATCATATTAGTATTGGGAAAGATGACATCATCAATGGGGCATACTTTATTAATATCTCAAAAATTTGTATATATCTTAACACCCCTAGTTGACTTACCAATTGGGACAATGTGGGAAATCTATCAAAGTTATCGATAGGTTTAACAAAATCATAATTGAAAGCCCAAACTCCCCTATTTAACATGTTTGGAATGTTTCTCATGTGCACTGAAGAACCTCGTGAGTCATTTGATTGGAATAATCATCATGTTTCATACACACACACACACACACACACACACACACACACACACATATATATATATATATATATATATATTATTATATGTATGTATATATATATATATGATATATATATAATATATATACATATATATGTATCATAATATATATGTAGTATATATGTATAATATATATGTTATTGTACTGTATTAAATATATGTATATGTATGTATATATATATGGTATATTATGTTATATATATATTATTACATATATATACATATATATCATACATATATATATAGATATATATTATATATATATACATACATATACATAATATATACATATATATACATATATATATATATATATATGTATATATATATATATACATATATATACATATATATATGTACATATATATATATATATGTATATTTATGGTTTCATTATTGCAAAGAGTGTCAAAATATACTCTCTCATATGGCGAATCAAAATGGTTTAACTTAAGACAACCAAGTACAATTTGTAATTTTTCTTTTGATAATTAATTCCTCCTTCAAAGCCCAACTCCCCTATTTAACATGTTTGGAATGTTCTCGTGTGCACTAAAGAACCTTGCAAGTCATTTGATTGGAATAATCATCATGTTTCGGTTGTGGTTTCCGTCGACAACTATAAATAGAGTTTTGGTTTCCATCACTTTGCATAAAGCATCGATTTGTTGACCAACCTAGATTTTCCTTTTTGTCGATTCCTTAACCTTGTAGCATCTATTTTTAATCTTCGGATGATAATCCCCAGAAATAGCTTCCATGTAACCTATCAATATTTAAACCCGAATGAGCTTAAACCTCTAGTTTTATTTGTACTAGCATGTGGGTTTGACACAATACTTCTTAATTAAATCAAAGTATGGGTTATAAAATCATCTCTTAATGTGTCCACATAATGTTATGCACCCCATCATTAAACACCTTTGTCTTTACTAAACATACGAGGGGAAATTAACATTTCCTATCTTCCCAATTTTCCATAGGAGTTTTCCATTTCATTCTTTTAAATAAGGGATCATGCGAGCTACTCATTTCAATTGTTATCATGTTTATATTCCATTTAATTTTTAACTTTTGATAAGAATTTTGGTTGTGTCTAATTGTAGGCATCATGTCAAATAACAATCTTCTAAAAATATTTTGTGTCCTTAATTTTAAGAGGTTGTGGGTGGATGTTGTATATCTTAAATGTGGTTACTAACTACTTTACAATGATATTAAGTCTTATATAGAGATTTGAAATCATAAATTAGTATCAAAAAATTCTAAATGAAAACATTTAAATAAAGTCATGAAATTTTATTATAAATATTTATAATGTCTTGGTTTATTACATTTGATTATAATGTTAGTTCAATTATGCTTTATATTCGATTATTTGTTAATAAGAAATGTATATTTATAGTGTCTTTGTTTATTTGTTAATAATAAACCTGTTAGTAAGAAACCTAAAATATGATGTCTTGGTATCCTAATTACATGCACCAAAATTTAGTGTGTGATGTTACACATAGGAACTCAACGATATGTGTAATATGTTTCTTGTATTTTATTAGATTGTAAAAAAATTGCATGTTACATTCTAGATAATTTGTCCTTTAGTTCCATTAAATCTATGTGATCCATACACTCATGCATGACTGACTTATAAGATATATGTAATTTCTTATTTTCTAAATTATTTGCATTGAAGCTTGAAAATCATGTTTCTATGTTCATTAAAATAGGAGAATATCTTAGAATTTTTTTTAATTAAAAGTTCTATTAATTGAATTTTACTTTCATTTTTTTTACATTCATGGCTTCTTGCACTCCTAATTTGTTTGAGAGGACCGATTTAGAGATTGTAAAATTACATATCTATTCTCTAAAATCCAAGCTAAAGTTGGGCAGTATAAAGCCCATTGTGAAAAAATATCTGGTTGATCTTCATAGATATAGAGATAAGGTTGAAAACATATAAACCATTTTATTCTGAGTCAATAAAAAAATTTATGGATTCATTAAAATCAAGTGTTTCAGGAGATGTAGGTTATAATGAGATTACATCATGACTTTTCGATAAGGAATTCATTAAGAGGTCTTGTTAGAGATTTTATGTAGACAAAAGGAAAATAAGGGCATATTATGTAAACAAATGTTCATGTCCCCTATGTGCCCCTTTGATTTATCCTAGATATTTGGCCTCTCAAGGCCAATTTCTCGAATAATGACCAATTACCTTTATACTTCATAATGATGCTACATGTTGAGGTTCACTCAAACCTAAAGGTGAACTATTTAGACATCCCTAGTTATTTGGGGCAAGGGCTTGGCCGAATTATCCACATGGAGGCATATAGAAAGGAGAGAGCTCCTGCAATTGTTGACGTCGTGAAAGCTTGTACCAAGGCCACAACCATTCTTATCAGGCTTTCAGGATGTCACAGCACCTTTCGTTATGACTACAGATAAGGCTGCTATCGAGGGTCTTGCTTGGAATTACTTGTGAGACCTAATTGATATCTTCTTACCATGTGGGTCAGTACCTTCAGAGACGTGATACTAGATAGTGGAGGTGCTAGTAGCAGTAGTGATGCATGCAACAAGGTATACACTCATGCATATTTGATCTCCCTAGATGACTTTGAGATAGTTACAGATCCCGCTCAGGCACGTCGGCTAGGACACATAATGGTTGTTAACTTGTTGCATGTCATATGAGGTGATTTCACGGCATTGCAAGCATTCCACTATCATGGGTTTTAGATTTTATAGAGTAGACTGGGAGTGTATCTTCTAGTCAGGGTACTACTGCTCGCTGTTATAGATAGAATTCTTGTTATTGGGATTGTCACACCTGATGTTTAGCACATTTCTGTTCTAGTTGTTAAAATTAAACACCCAATATTTAATTAAAATTTATTTTATTTCATCATTACTTTACAATTTATTAATATTAATATTAAAATTTAAGATGTACTTCTAGTGTTTAGGTTGTTGCTCCAGTGTGTGAAGCTTCGCAGTCCACACCATCTACCCATGTGACATACACACAACTCTTGATGGAGCACAACATGGATCTTGATGTTCTGGGCCTGAGTCATCTTGGCTCACTTGGTGACATATTTGCTGGTGTTGAGGTCATGGGTGGCAATCCCATAGATTTGGAGAAGCATTCCACAGAGCTATAGAAGCATGTGTTTTAATAGAATGAATATTTAATCCAAATTAAAATGTTAGAAATTAATGAACTTTATTCAAAAAACTTATTTATCAACTTCTTACATTTTATTTATTTTTTTCACAGGGATCTACGGGACAGAGATCTAAACATAGTGTAGATACTCCCAACATCCACCCAGGGACAGATACTGAGGTAATCAATTGTACATATCTGTTATATGATGTATTGAATTAATCAAGAAATTGTTGTAGAATTTTGCTTATATATTTTAATATATGCTACATGTTATATATAGTTTCTGACGTGTATATTCCTTTTTTTTAACATGCAGGATGCAGCAGAGCGTAGTGAGGGGTCTGGCACTCGCCTTAGTGCACAGAGGAGACTTCAGTGATATTTTATAGATTTTAGACATTTTAGACATACTTTTAGAGATTTTAGACATGTATATACTCATTAGACATGATTTTTGATATTTTAGTAATACTTTATGTTACATTAAACCTTCCATGGCTTAGTGAATGTTTCTTTACTCATGCACTTGTCAATTCTTTTCAAAATACATTGTTAGTATTAAACTATCTCTCTAAAACTCTATAGTAACTTAAAAGCTTGTGAAAATAATAGATTCCCTCTCTTTATCTATCCTCTCTCTTAAACTCGGGAAATATAAACTCATGTTTTGTTACAGGTGTGCGAAATGATGGAAAATGAAATAAATGTAATGCAATACATTTCCATGATTTATATTATTTTAATGTAATTGTAAATTTGAATTTATTTGGATATTTATACTATTAAAACACCTAACGTAAAACGCCTCTCTATAAACCAAAGTCTTTGGAGATACAACTCATGCCATCCTACCTCATAAAGAGTAATAAGTCTTCATCTGCATTTGTAATATGTTCACTCGCATTTCTACCACCATTTGTAATATTATCAACCTCGAGTCATAATATCTTTCAATACAAGTAATAAATGTATTTTGCATCTTTTATTAATTATATGTATGTGTATTGAATGTTTAGTTTACACATTAATTTATATCAGAACTCTTTATTACTTTTAATATCAATCATATTATTTTTTTGGATTAGTTAAATTGAATTGATAATAATAATTTAAGGTCCTTACGAATTAGGTTTATCAAACCCTATGACAATGATGACAAAATACCTTATACCATATATGACAATGATGAATCAACTTTCTCAATGAGGACAAAATACCATTTCTAATGGGAAAAATCATAATTATGTTTCAAATAAACCAAGGTCCATTAGCTATGATATCTCTTCAATGGTCAACATTGTTATAGTTAGAACAAAAAGAAACACTTGATTAAGATTTTATTTCCGTAAAGCTTGACACCGTGAGGCATAATCCATGCATCATGAACCCATGATTTGAAGGTTCTCTCAAAGGGGACTCAACTAAAATAATATGCAACTAAAGTAAGTTGCTCCAAATAATTGCATATTTTATTGAATTTAAGGAAATGTAAAACATCAAGAGTATTTTTAGGGCTATGATCACAAGCTCGTGAAAATATTTTGGCATGCACTTTTTTGTCTCTTCGGTGCCTTTAAACTCCAAAATTCCTTTAATTTCTCTTACAAAAATGACTACAAGAGTTGAGGAGGGAACATTATAAATGGCTTACCTTCCCAAAGGGTATTTGATTAATGCAAAACAATAATTAGCCAAAATAATAAATTTCTAATAAGTGTTAATGGCGGTGTGACATATACCCTATTAGGTATGTTAATATTTAGTTTAATGATGTACATGTACCTGAGTTGTCTTAAGGTATGTGGACTCACATAACATCCAAATCATACAAACAATTGTTAGCAGAATGTAGGACCCAAAATTTGGACCTAAGGAACTTTGAAATAATTATTTGGCATCTACCCCAACATATTACCATTTACACATAAATTGACTTAATTGTAAAAACACCCCGCTCAATTCCTATGTTATGATTCCATCAAATCAACACTTTTCATTGAGTTTAGCACTTTAGGAACCAATTTACCTTACAATGATCACATCTGCACTCTCATATCCACTCAACGCATGTATGAGATTAGGTCCCAAGTTAAGCCTGGTTAGAATCGAGTGATAAGGGTAGAAATGACCAATGTTTTTGACCCAGGTCGAAAATGTTGACCCATGCACTTACAATGGTCACATTTTCAAATACACACCTTACACCAATCATCTTATGGTCGATTGAGTGGGAAATATTTCACACAAGTTGTGTATATAAACACATACATGTTATTTATTAAGGGAATCTCTTAACTCCTTAGACATCTAAATGATTTCATTCTAAAGAACTCTAAGGACTTTAGGCCCTAATAATTAAAATATCACATAATCACATCCTTAGAGCACGCCAACAAGTTACAAGTGTACATAATCATGCACTATAACTAAATTCAAGGATTGTTACCAAGTGTTGGAGGCCTTATTGGGGTCTTATCATAACCATTATTTATGCATATATGCACACACATCTAGTGGGAGTGATAACCGCATAGGTGTGAGGAATTTTCATATTATAGATATGTAGGCGATGCTTGTCTCAGAGGGGGTTGAGGAATCTTAAGCCAATTGGACTAAACTCATTTTTAGGTTATAACTTGGTAAGGATCAAGGGTTTTGTAATATCCAAACTAGGATTTTATTCTACTTAAGATATATATTATGTGCAAAGATGATATATGAATCATAATTGATATAAAGATCTTATAAACATGTAATGATTATATTTGGATAAATACAAGCTCTAGAAAATTTATTAATACAAGAGTCATGTAGTTCTTTATCGTCTATATCAAAATTTAATTGTCTACATTTGGCTGACATGAAATTTTAAATGATTCAAGTTAGATTTATTGACACTAAGAGTTCTTATTTCAAATTGTTATAAAATATGCTGGAAAAGAGAAACTAAAACGAATAAAAAAATAATACTAAGTTTTTAAAACTCATTTGTTATATATAGATATAAATGGAAATAATATTATTGGAGATACTAGAGAACAAAATTACATCATTAATGAACCCATCCTTCATATCATAGCAAGAAAGTTGTCAAATATGTATGCCAAATGACAAATAAAATAGATAAAATATTTTAAATTCCTGGAAGACATGAATATATAATATTACATGTCCTTCTATATAACACCAAGTGGCTCTGCTCGTTATTCAATGACATGTAAAAAAAATTCATGGTTTTCTACATCTAGTCTCCATTTTTTGTGTCGACTAGTCTTAGTCTTCACCTGCTATAATTGTAACCATGTAGCAATTATGTGATGGGTGTAATGATACACCTTTTTTTTTGGTTTGTAATCAACAAAGTGAATCCCACTTTGGAGGGCTTTCACTTGTTTTAAGTATGTTCCCTGCACTACAACCAAGCCAGTATAAAATGTTGTCTCATCACTTGTTATTTCACATGTTAGCTTTGTTCTCTCTTCTGTGCAATGCAACAAGTAGCACTGCACTTTCTCAACATTGTCTTCTTCAGCAATGATTGCAAATACATCACCTACAACAAAATGCAAATAAACATTCAATGATCCATGTATAGTATAAATATATATTTAATTATCAAATTATATAATCCTTTTAAATAAAACATACCTTGTTTAACCAGTCCAGATACATCTCTCAAGATCATAGCCCAATGCATAGCGTGGACTCAACAGAAGAAAAATAGAACATCTAATACGTTGGGTGGAAAAATTGATCTACATGATTTTTTGCAGCATAACACTACTCAATTCCTGCAAAATTAGTTCAACGCCCTTGATGGTTTGGATGTCGATGGCATGGCTCTTGACCAACGTATCCCATGAATTTTTTATCTTAGAATGTTCAGGGTCTTACAAAATCTTGTCGCAAGTATGTTGTTCGTGAAACTCGACAAAGATTTCCTAATTTGGATGTTTTATTTTTGTAGGAGGCAAAATTTATAGGTTTTCAGTTGCAGGTGGTTTGTAAATCCATCTGGCCTAACAGTTTTGCCTTTTGTAGTAATCATGAAGCAGGGCAGGGGGGTTTAATTTCCCTTTTTTCTCCCAAATGATGGTCCTTATTAATTGACCATGGTATCGACCCTACCAACAATGTAATATGGGTTCTATTTAATGTTGACGACCACCCTTTTGGCCTCATTAATATTTACGCCTCTAATGATGTGGCCAAAATGGCTAATCTTTGGTGGTGGATAGCTTGCACAGTTCCCTATGCTTATTGGGTCATAAGTGGAGATTTTAATATGGTTGAGTCACCCACTAACAAATGCAGCCACCTACCGATGAGGTGGAAAACTGGCAAAAGGGAGGTGTGGTTTTTTATGCATAATAAGTTTGGGTTTTATGACCCTAATGCTTCTCGCACTCCCACATCTGAAGCATGGTTTACTTGGTCCAATCTTTGAGGAATATCCGATCGAGTACTTAAACGACTCGATAGAGCTATGTTGTCATCTCATGATTATTTTGGGTTTGATAGCATTTATTCCATGCCACTGGAGGTCATGCATGACTTTTTCCTTTTAGACCATACTCCAATTCTATTTCATATCACTTGGCATGATAAGCGAGCTTTTTATCATAAAGGATAATTATTTCTTAATATTGCCTTGATGCAGCATGGGCCCACACTCAATCATATCAAGCATGTGTGGAACTTAACTTCCCAGCCTAGTCACTGTCAGCGCTATCATCCACCTATGCATACTAGATGGATTCAATGGTGGGTGGACGTCATGACTCAGACAACTAGATTCCTCATAATCTATGACAGACAAGTGGCCAAAATTAGGCTCTGCTCATACTCCGCTAACACTTTGTCTCTTAGCCGAGTGGTGGTGGCACTGCAAGGCGACCCTTTTTCTAAAACTCGTTAACTTCAAGTTGCAAAAATTTGCCAACAAATCCAAATTGCTAATAATTACAACACTAGGTGAGTGAAAATCCAATCCCGGATGCATTGGCTTAAAATTGGCGACCGAGTCTCGAAATAAATATTTCTTTCTCTCAAAGCCAAAAAATAGTCTAAGCAATTTCGGGTCATTGTTGATGGTAGAGCTAGGGTTACTGACCCCCAACTGATGTTGCAAGATTTTGTGCAATGTTATAAGCTAGTTTTTCCATCTCAACAACCCTCTGTTGACCGATAAGCAGCTCTTGAACAATGTATGGGTTTTGTGTCGTGTAAATTGTCCTGTGCTCATAAGGTGGTCTGTGATTGAATGCTCACCATTGAAGACCTCCATGATGTGGTCATGCAGATGGCCAATAATAAAGCTCTGGGGTGCGATGTCTTTCCCTGTGAGTTTTATAAATCCCTTTGGGACTCGGTCGATCGAGACCTATTTCAATTCTATCTCGAAGGATTTCAGAACCATTCATTTGGGCCATGCATCAACAAAGGGAATATTAAATTCATTCCTAAAATAGGAGACCCATAGAAAATTACTTGTTGGAGGCCTATCACTATGTTGAATGTATCCTAAAAAATCATTGCCAAAGTGTTGGCTATGCAACTTCACAATATTCTCCCCGCTATTATTCAACCAAAACAAATTGGGTTCATTCAGGGGTGTTACATCTTGGATAACATCATTGATATTTGGGAGGGCATAAAATGGGCTACTAGATCAAATCAATCTGCCATGTTCATACAAATTGATTTTGAGAAAGCATATGATCGGATTGAATGACCGTTCATCCTTGCCATGCTTAAATCCCTTGGCTTTGGCCCCATTTTTATTCAGTTTGTCAGAATGTTATTTGCATATTCCTCTACCTAGATCATTATTAATGGCCTCAACTCGGAACCCTTTGGATTATTCTATTCCATTCGCTAAGGTTGTCTATTGGCTCCTGTGCTTTATGTGTTGGCCGCTAAAGGATTTTGGTATCTGCTGGCCTATACAAAATGTCAAGGGCTTGTAAGGGGAATAGTACTACCTTCTGCGACCAATTATCAATTGCTCAATGGTCACTTCATAGATGATTCCTTTCTCATGCTCATTGAGAATGAAGCCAACATTCACGACGCCATGCAGTGCCTGGATAATTTTTGTTTAGCGTCTGGTTCCTCCATTCAATGGCAAAAAATCTAGTGTTACTAACAATCTTTCCTTCTAGTGCCTGTTTGGCTTACTACCTTTGAATGGAAGATTCTTGCCCATGGAGAAGTGTTTAAATTTCTTAGCATTCCTTTTGCCTTTCAAGCTTCACCAGCTGAGCTATGGTAGTATGTTATTCAAAGGGTGGCAAAAAATATGGAATATTGGATTACCAAACCTCTATCCTTGGCAAGAAAATTCCAAATATGTTCCAAAGTACTGGCGGCCATGCACGTTTATTACTCCTCATGTTGGGTGCCTTCCAAAGCCTCTATTAAAAAGTTGGAGAAGATTCTTAAGGCATTTTTGTGGGCTAACACCTCTACTGGTATAGGTTTCCACCATGTGCCCTGGGAGATATGTTTCCTTTCCCATAATTCTGGGGGGTTGGGCCTTATTGACCTTCAACGCTAAGGGCGAGTGCTTTGTGTGAAATCAATTGTTAGAAGCATCAATGGCCAAGAAGTATGGAAAGTGCTTCTACGACATTACATTGAAGAAGGATCACCTTACGACTGCCTTGCATGGAAAGGTTTGAGGTTTGTCAACCTCCTTATTGCTCCGATACTTGTCAAAGTGGTTGGCACTTTTGTGCTCAAGAGCATTTGGAAAACATGGGAATGCATAAAACCATAGCTCCAATGGAAAGGTGATAGTTTCCATGATGGGATATCCATTAACCATCATTCTCTCTGGTGGTCACCGATATTCCAAGCATAGGATAAGTGTTTAGAAGATGTTCTGGGAATTTCTACGCTCAAAAATTTCAAGCGTGGAATTCATACTATTCAATATTTATTCTGCAAGCACTCTCAATCCTGGTATTCTTGGCATGAACTTAAAGCTTGATTTTGGCTTTCCAACTAGGATCATGTTAGTTATACTGACGTGATCAACTTCGTCCTTGACCATATGTTGCACAAGATTATTATGTGTTCATATCCTCCTTAGTAGATAGATTGAAAATGGTATGTTGATACTCTATTTCACAACTATTCAACCAGTAAAGGTTACCGTTGGTTTTCGACTCATCTGCCCATGGTGGACAAACTCAAAACATGATGGGAGATTCATTCCACTACGTCCTCCTAGAATAGGTGATTTGACATTTTTTGGTCTATCTATGTGTAGTGTAAAATTGCCCATTTTCTCTGGTGTATTCTGCACCAAGGTCTTCTAGTAGGGTCTCGTCTTGTTCAAATTGGGGTCTTGGCTCCTAAATGCCCATTTTGTGGCCATTTGGAAACTCTTATGCATCCCTTCTGGTTTTCTTTGAAAGCACAACTTGCTTGGAATTGGATTCATTCATTTTTCTTTCCTCTCAAACCGCATTGCTTTACTTTGCAGAACATCATTTTAGGGGATAATCCCAAACTTCTGCCTATGTTCACCCAGATTTGGCATGTTTTCAAAGGGGAAATTCTATTTTGGATATGGAAAGAAAGAAATGTTTTTTTTACTAATTCTGAAGTTGATCAGCAATTTTCAGTTAATAACAAATATATGGTTATCTCAAATTTCCTACTACAGATTCAAGTCCAAGTGAACAAAGTTGCGCTAGAGGTGGACCACCTTCATACTTTGTTGAAAAATTGGTGGGATGCCCCTGTGTAACATCGCACATGTGCCACCATCACAAACTTGGCACTACTCGCCACTTGGTCGTGGTGGTCAGCATAGTCGCTCGCAACAATGTTCTTTTAGCTGGGCTCATCGCTCGTCATGCCCTCACCAACGAAGGATCCATTTGTCAGCTTTCCAGTAAGGCTGGGGGTCACTGGTTCACCAACACGGGTGGGGCTCTCCTAAAGCTTCTGAGCAGGGCACTCTTGATGGCTGGAATCTGCCCCTGCCACCACCGATGCCCTCTAACAAGTTCGTTTGCCTTGGCCTCGACATTCCCACTCGGGGAGAGGTGGAAAAGGAAGAAGAAGAAACTCCCACTGGTTGGGACATTCTAGATGTCAGAAAGGACTTCTAGGCTTGGGTTGGCTAGATGATCATGATCCTTCCACTTAGGGAATGTTTGTTGCTACTGCTTGATCTCGTCTTCTGTGATCTTCTAGGCACTGCCTAGTTTTTGTGACGTTTTCCTAGGCTCAACCTAATTTGTTTTTTGTTTTTCTAGGCCCAGTCTAGATTGTTTGTGGTTTTGGGGCGTGTTCTCATACCGCCCAGTTTTTTGCTGAAAGCTATCTTATATCATATTGAGTTAATATAATATAAGATCTCTTTTCATCAAAAATATCATTTTTTAATTATTTTTTCAAACATCTTCATAAGAAATATTTCTTCATTGGAATTCCTATAGAGGTGTATAGAGGGGTTAGTTAAGGGTTAGCATGAAATGGTCACATGTTTAATTCCATCAACTATAGGAAAGGCTATATCCTATTTTTTTCCCTTAAAGCATTTTAATTTTGTGTAAATTTAATTTAAATGAGCCATTAATGACGAGAAATTACAATCACTATAAATTTTAATCGATAACTTGAAATTGAATTTTGTTTTGTTCAAAAGTGTATGATTTTTATGCCCAATATATTGGTCTAATTTATTTTATAATACACTAAATTTATAAAGTGCCAAAATTAGGGGGGGTATAATCACATATAAACACATTTTTAGTTAATTCTGATGTCTCATTGTTTTGATTGTGTTTTTGTGTCACTTATCACATTCATACCACTCGTATATTTTTGTATTTCAATGATGCATTTTTGGCAGTGTCTGATGTCCATTTGAGTGTACATTTGTCACAAGTGACTCCATTACACCATTTTATCTCATTTGCGAACTCAAGATGGAATATTTGCCTCATTGACTCCTACTTTTTAAGACCAATTATACATCACGACCTCCTCCACTTCTGCTTGGTAGGGCTAATTATGTACTATGACATTTGATCATGGAACATTTTCTCATTCAATATTACCTTTATACATTTTTCTATGGATAAGAGCATTCCTCTAGTGACCTAGATGAACTTAATGATTGGCTCAACTCATGTGACATGGTTCTTGGTCACTTGCTAATGTATATTTACATGCGTCTCCACCATCATCTGGTGGACACAGAGTGTCCTAGGACTTTTTGGAGCTTTCTTTAGACCTTATTTGGAGACCCTTTAGAGACTTTAGTTCCTACTCATTTTAAGACTATTATTTCTACCCCCATTTCATGTGATGGAAGGTCTATTAATACAAATTTTTCTGTTCATATTCCTAATGATGACAATTATTCTTCTAGTTCTGATGGCATGAGTATTAATGAGGATACATCTCCTCCCTCTTCTAATCACCTTTCAAATAATGTTGAATCTCCTCCTGAATCTCTTACCATTGTAGACCCATTAGACACCATGGAGACATATTCATAGTTCCATAGTGTTCCACCTACTTTTATTACATTCACCTATGATCCATATTCATTATGTGAGGCATATTCTACTCCAATTTTTGTTAATGATACATTCCTATTAAACATTTCTCTTCTATTATTTGAGAAACCATTTTGGGATGAGTTTCTGCCATACTTCTGATGTTTTTTTGTAGAATTTACTTATGTTGCAATAAAAGGAGATGCTCTTTCATTTACAGAATTATCACACATTTGTACATCAGAGGATTTTTGCATCTCTGTTGATGGGAGTGTCCATATGAGGATATCGGTCACTTATATTATTTTAGATATCATCATTGATCTACCTCTACTAGTGGATCTTCATTATATAGTTGGGAGGGTTATTGGGCCTTTACTTCATATAAGCATTCTTTTGGCAAATGATCCATACCCATCCCCTAATAAATCTATTTGAGTGGCATTACCATCATTTCTTGTGCATAATCTTGTCAGACCTATGCCACCTTTTAATTGTGGACCGACTACAGAGTTATTCGTACTACTACCTTCAATTTTTTTCATGGAGTGGGAAGACTTTCAGTAAACCTTTTCGGTTCTTTTTAAGGGTAAAAACATTGTTGAATGCATATGGACCTTCTTCATTCTTTAGTTAGAATACCACGTCATCAACACTCTTATAGGGGGTTTTATACTTCTCCACTTCTTTCTCACTCTTCTCTAAGGGAGACATTTTATGTACTTCTCTTTTCTCTCTTTTAGGGGGAGTTTTTTCCATTGGATTTTCTCATTTTCTTACCTTTATGAGAGATTTGCATTGTACTTGGGTACTGTATCACAGAAAAGTGGCATGTGAGGATTATAATAAAAAAGTGACCTTCCCCATACCCGACCTCCCGAGGTCATGCCGAGACAACCTGTGGTTTGAAATGCGGGTGACTTAGATGAAGTCACAGCTGGGATTACGGTCAGTTTTCTACGATAGAAAAGCTATAGGTGAGGATGAGAATCGACAAGCAACTTTCCTAGAGCTAACTATGGGAGGATCAGTGACTAAGATCTGGTAGTGTGATCTCCTAGTAGCTGGACTGACAAAGGGGATATTTAGAGGCTATGAATGGGTAGCATAAATTCCCTATGGTTTATCCTCCTAACTAGGATCTAAGTGTTAATCTAGTTTTGAAGTCTCCGAATTAACTTAAATTGTAAATAACTAATTTATGTTACTGCTGAAAAGGGAAAATAATCTAAAAAAAATATAAGATTGAAACATTATAATTACAAACAACAATTAAAATATTTTTATATTAAAACTAAACAAGCAAAATAACCTGGTGTGGTTATTCACCTATGCAAACGTGTGAATCTTGATGAAAAAAAACTAATTAACTTAATTGAAAACCTTAAATATTACCTCAGAAGTGAGGTACAAATCATAGCTTCTTAGAAATTATCATTCCACACAGCTTCCCTGACAATATTGAAAGTGAGCTTTATCTAAAATAAAAATGATTCACTACTCTATTTGATATGTTATAACTACAACTTCGACAATTCAAACCTCAGATTTTTACAGAACAATGAAAAATCTAGCTATGTATTGTAGCTTGTCCCCTTAGTGTGATCTCTTCATTCCTACGTGTTCTCGTGAATATAGAAAAGTGGGAATGTGCTAGCGTGACAACAAGATAAGATGTTCGAACAAAGTGACAGCTTTAGACATAAGTCGAACATACAGTGCAAGTAAGAGAGGGACAACGTGCAAGAGAACAGAGCTTGGCTATGTGATTCCTAGCAGGATTTGTTGTAGGGAATATAACACAAACACACCGAGAATCTCTCAGACCTATACTTCATGGTGATGAAACAACAACCTATGCAACTCTAAATAGAATCAAGATTAAAATGAACTTAATCTAGAACTAAAATTGTTTTATGCTAAGCTAGATGTTTTGAGAACAACAATAGAACAAGATGAAACTAGAGAAGATCCGGTGATCTCTAGAACCAAAAGGAGGAAAGGAGCCTTGAACTCAGACGACTGAGAACTTCATACAAAATCTAAACCTGTTGAGACTTATTGAAGAAATTTTAAAACACGTTGAATAATAAATCATAGAGGGGGAGGGGCCATTTGATTATAAACAAGATAGGTATTTATAGCACTTTGTATTTACCAGAGGGTAAGATTGAATTGAACTCTTCTATTATTAAAAAAAAAGAAATTACTATTTTACTAGGTGGCTAAAACTTTAATCCAAGCAAGAGTGGTTGAGAATTACAAGCGCAACTTGATTTTTTTGCATTGCTGAACAGAGTCATCGGAAAGTTCTAGAAAATGCACACATAGGACCATCTCCCTAGTGCAGGGTGGTGGTTATAGGACAACTGCCCTATCCTGGGTGGCAGTCATGGGACCACTGCCCAGGTAGGGCAGCGATCCTGTAACTTAAAGACCAAAATGCAAGGAAAAGAGAGGAAAAGGGTTAGAACAAAAGCATGCAAAGGCTAGATAAGGAATTTTAGGATGTAAATGTATACTTGGCGAGCTTTTCTAGATTCTGAACACCTTGCGAAGAGATCTGAATCATCATTGGGGTTTCTGTAACCTCTCTTCGGAAGTACAGTACCTACATTTTTGGGTGCATACAGGTACCTCATCAGACCTTGTTATTGGGCCCCATATTCTCTAGCCACCTAAGTTACACTTAAGGGGGTGTTTGTGTAGGATATTATTTTCAATGTATTTATTTAGATACTCAGAATGTTTCCTATACAAATAGAGTATCCCTACTCTCATGTGTAAGCTTGCTTAGGTTTCATATGTTATACTTGAGTGACATGTGTCATATCTAAGTGTCATGTTTCATAGGAGTTACTGAGATTTCATTATTAGATTAATGTATCATAAGTGCTACATTAGGTTGGTTGATCACTTGATTAGCCATTCCAGGATTGTAAATCCCATTACCATTCATGGAGTGTTTTCCACTATTCTAGGAGGATTTCAACATTTATTTTCTTGTATGTATACCTCTTTTGTGAGATTATAAGGGTTCAGTGGGTGAATACAATTGATTAGAATATTGATTGAGTTCATGTGTTGATTTATTGGGATTCATTCATAATGCATAATACCCTTTGTGATTTATTGATTCTTGCAACTACATAGTGCATTTGTTGAGCTACGATCCTCACACACTGATAATTTCCAAAATGAACTTTTCTCTACATTACTTACTCTATCAAGGGTGGAAAGGATTTGGTCTTGGAAATTTTGAGGAAGGCATTGCTGACCCGATTTACCCTCATTACAAATTATCTTCCTATAAATCAGGATTGGGATACACCAAAATGGATGATGAAATTGAAATTTTATTATGGAAACCTTCACCGGTACGAGTTTTCATCCTAGATGGGAGTATCCAGTTATACACTTTCACATTATCCTTATTCACTCATCCATTCTAAACCACTCCCATATAATCCTCAATAAAGCCACATGGTTCCAATTTTCCAAATTATTTCATGAGTTTGGCATTATGTTCGATTAGTCTATTAAAATTAAATTATTGTATACATGTTCTACACTTTTCAATGACATGTATAATTCTATTAGTCCACATCCTCTAGATAGTATCATCTTGAGAAATAATGTATCCATCAACTAAGTTGAGACCTTCCCCGTTGAATACCATCTTGGGGACAGACCCATGCCACTTGACATATTTCCTTTAAAGAGGTTATCCTATGTCATTTGGGTGTTATGGATAAAGAAACATAAAAAATACACTACACAAAATTCCCACCTACATAATGAAGCTTACTTCAAAGAAACTATAATATGCCTTTAAATGAAACTAAAAAATTCCAACATTTGACCACTTTAGCAGGGCCTCACATGTGCTTATTGAGAAAGCTGTCAAAATCAATATTGATACACAAAAGGAGCTTCATATAGTGTTCCTTAGTAAATGCCTAACAAATGATGAACATGACAACTACACCTTACTCTTACATGAATTGATTAACACATTTTTCTCGCCTTATGTTGACATGCCAAGAATGGATTCTCATACAATTTTCCATAATGTAGTACTCAAACTCGACGTGAAACCTGTTAAAAAAAATCTAAAGAAAATACATCCATGCATCACATTACTTGTCAAAGATGAACTATATGAACTTCTAGATGTAGGTTTCATCCAACCCATTGATTATCTAGAATGTGTATCTAACATGGTCCCCATAGGAAAAAAAACTAGGGGCATACATTTTTGTACCAATGTTAGGGATGTCAATAAGGCTTGTCTTGAGGATGAATTCCCCTTACCCAATTATAGATAATATTGCCATTCACGAATTTTTCCTTTCATGGATGATTTATTTGGCTATAAAAAAATCAAAATAATATGATAATACCAACATAAGAATGCACTTACCACACCATGGGGGACCTTTTTCTATAATGTTATGCCCTTTGGCCTTAAAAATACTGGCACCACATTGAAACACACTATGACTTATGTATTTCATGACTACTTCATGACATCGTAGAAGATTATGTCAACAATATTCTTGTAAATCCAAATTACACATTGACCACATAAGTACCCTATACAAAACATTTGTGGACATAGTGGAGTATAAAATCTAACAAAATCTTAAGAAATGTGTCTTTAGATTCATATTAGGCAAGTTGTTTAGCTTCATAGTCTCAAGTCATGGTATTGAGATAGATCCACTAAATTTAAGGCCATCATAGACATGCCTCTACCTAAGAACATAAAACAATGGCATAACCTTCAAGGAAAAAGCCAATCACTTGAATGTTTCATCACACAACTTTTTGATCATTGTAGGCCATTTAACCACCTCCTCGAGAAAGATGTTACCTTCGACTCGGAGGAAGAGTGTCAAACTACAATTGAAAAACTATAACAATATATACTCACACCCTCATGATTTTACAAATATGTGAAACTAATAGTTAATGTGAAAATAGATTTGACTCTATCTTGATTTAGTGTGGTTGTAAGTTTTGGTGTTTGCAAATTGACAAGTTGAGGGTTGTCAAAATTTCAGGGGTATACAAAAATATTCTAAAAAAACATTTAGGGTTTTTTCAAGAAACTTATGTGGTGCTTTGGTTTAGCACATTACATACTCATATAGTCCATTTGTAGGATCCTGGAACTTGATTGATAGTGTGTGAGCTTTGTTTTTTTATCTATACTTGTGTTGGAGGATTTATCTCCATGAATTTGGCATTGTAGGCTTGATCTAAGCCTTAGTTTTAACAAACACAGACTTAGATAAGCATGGAAAGATCCATAAGTTATGGAAATGAATTCCTATAGCCACATCTAAGCTGACCATAGCTCACCACATGTTATTTTCCTCTACCATGATGCCCAAGCTAGCTCACTTCCCTACACAGGACTAAAATGACTTTGAAGATGCCTGGATCTGATTGCAATGGATTTTTTTTTTACACCTACATGACCTGTATTACTTGGATTTAATTACATTAGACATTTTTTAGCCTCCACGACCTATATTAGCTCTGTAAAAGCACTCATTTCCACATTTTCTTTAGTTGGTCGGAACAACAGAACAAGACAATCCTCCTCAAGTCTATAACCTCCTCTACATCCTGTAGACCCTGTAAACTTCTCAAACACCTCTCTAATCAGAAAAAAATTTACCTCAATTTCTCTATTTTTTGTTCTAGATGGGGCATCTGGTATTTTAGATGCCTTTTCATAGATTTGACACCTTATATAGCCACCTGGGTTTGTTCAATATTCATACTTAGTTTACAAACTTAGGAAATCCATCTATGGCCTTAAGTAGGACCCTCGGGCTTGGTATGCCAAGATGGATTCCTTTCTCCTAGCTTCTAGTTTCACTCGGTGTCATTTAAACCCTAATGTATATGTATTTTAGTAGGTTGATTCATTACTGATACTGGTACTTTATGTTGATGACCTTTTGATCACCGGGAGTACTTCATCCGCTATCTTAGTAGTGAAGACAACTCTTCAGGATAGATTCTCCATGACTGACTTGGGTCTACTAGACTACTTCCTTGGCATTGAGATCATACAGTTTGATGCAAGGATTGCACTTGCACAACCAAAGTACTCTCTCGATCTTCTAGATCGGTTTCACATGCATGAAAGCAAGCCTTTTCCTACCCCATTATTATCTGGAGTCAATCTTGAGGTTGACCATTCCACACCCTTGGTTGATGTTACTTTGTATCGAAAACTTGTTGGAAACCTTATTTACTTGACTCACATTAGGCTTGGTATCTCATATGTCATTGGTATTGTTTTGTAGTTCATGTAGGAACCCCATGAGTTATATTAGAAAGAAGTTAAGAGCATTTTACACTACATTCATGGATCACACAAATATGTGATTCACTATAGGGTTGGTTCAGACATTGACTTAGTCGGCTACACAGACTCAAATTGGGCTAGAGTGTCACACCTCGCAATTACTGTTTGTTCATGGGTAGGTTAAGTCGTAAATGTTGGAGGGTTTACGACTGAAGCCGTATAAACACTATTGCTAAGTTGGGTATATAGCTACACATATTTGGGTATATCCTGAAAAGGATATTCACACTTACGAGTAGTTGCACACACAACCGTGTTGATTGAGTTTTCTTTGTCCCTGTCCAGATTAGTGAACTAGATAACCAAGAAAATCAAACAACCTCAAATATGCAAGGGTTTATGGTGCCTTGGGAGAAGATGTTGACAAATGGATGGGCACAAAGTGAATGTCCTCGCTGTGAGCTGGATAAACCTATGAACAAAGGAAACTAAGAGAAAAATGGATTAGATGGTATATGCAGGGGCTGCTCGATGAATTCGGTTCTAGGAAGTGTTACCTTCCTTTCATGGATGTCAACCCCCATTTAATAAGATAAAATGATATAAATGAAGGATATATGGATAGCATGCAGAAACTGATAAATAATAGAACCTGAAAATGTTGATGTATCTGATCAAAATAAATGTAAAGCAAACCAAACAAAGAGAACCACAAGTGCACGAGGATGATATTATGGTGATACAAATGGCATCACAAGGGCATTGTGGTGATATGATGAAAAGTGGAGAGCTATAATGTCAGAGGATTTCTATGACTTCTTCCTTGTTTGAAAGAGGGGGGAATGCTTGTATTTATAGCCTAGAGATGGGGTTAGCTTAGGGGTTATCATGTAACTTGGGTTTGACAAAGTAACCCTGATTAAGTGAATGGGGGGGGACATGATTTGAGTGATTAGGTGAAATAATGGACTTGATATGGATTTTATTTGATTGAGTGTGGTTCATGATTTGAGTGGTTTTGGATTATTTAATTTTTATGTGGGGTGATATGACTTAATTGGAATATTTGGATAATGAGGTTTTTAGTATTTAAAAGGGGATCAAGTAACCAATTAAGATTGATTAATTGAATATGTAGTTTTGGTGGGAAATGGGATTTATTCAAATTTAGGGGTAAGCTTGATCAAGGAGAGAAAATATGGGGTGAATGGTAGGAACGGTACCAAAACCTGGTGTCTATATTTGCCCCTTTTTGATAATTGGTTTGCGTTGGGCAAGCTGCGAGACAAAAATTATGAAGAGATTATTGATTGGAATGTTCCCCCTAAAACTTGTGATTGACATAAAGGATAGTCAATTACGAGGTTGAAAGAGATAGATGGTAAAGATTAGATGGGTGAAGAAAAGATGGACGAAACACATAACCAAGGCAAGATGCCCTAGGAAAAAAGGATCACAATAACAATGAAAAATATGAGGGTGACTCTAATATCACATCGGTAGAGGACAATTGCAGTCTCAATGCAAACGAGCAACAATGTTCTACAGACCAGTGAGTGGGTGAATACCACTGCAGTATGGATGCAAACCGTAATGACCAATGGGTCATAGGAAAACATTAAAGTATGCACAACTAAATGCAAAAGGTATGCAAATTCCTTCGTATGTGAGGAATCGAATGAAAAATCATGCATATACAAAATGGATGAGTATGAAAACAAGGATGCCCCAACACAGGGCACAAAAAATGACAAAGTGGAATATGAATGTGTAAATAAAATACCCTAAGGGTAATGAGTAGAAGAAGAAATTGGTCATAAAGGCGGATATAAAGAGCATATTGGAGGGCCCAAATTTACCGTGAGGAAAACCAAGGTAAATAATATGGAACATACCGCATGGAAATGCATGTGGGTGGTGGGATGATAAAAAAGATGGGATAACACTGAAGAGTTAGGTTATCAATGGGGAAGTAAGAAGGAAACATTAAGTAATAAGGGGAATAATATGATATAGAGGAAGTGAAATGAGATGAGGAGCGGAAAAGAGGAGAGGACAACAGAGTAAATGATGTAGAAGGAAGAAAACCAAGAACAAATATGGATTCGGTTAAGAGTGAGCAGTATTAGGAACATAAAGAGAAGTTAGAGGGGAGGAATGACATGGATTGGAAAATATGCAGAGATGCGTGAGAGGATGATAAGGGTGATGACAAGAAAATAGAGAGGGCGTGTATGATGAAGACATGAAAGATATTTAAGAGGGAAACTAGAATATGGAGAGGTACGGGTGAGGAAAAATAGAGGAAGGGATAAAAGAGAAAATGTCGGTGAAGGGACATTAGGATGATCCCACCAATAATTATTGGAGAGGGAGGATGAAGAAGAATGGGTGGGGAGGAAAAAGTAGAATGGAGGATGTAGGAAGTAACGCCAATGAAGGAATGTTAGGAGAATCCCAATGACAATGATTGATAGGGAAGGATGGCAGGAAAAATGAAGAAAGGGAGAAAATTAAATGAGGAAATGGAAGAGGAAACACCAATGAAGGGACATTAGAATAATTCCCCCAATAATCATTAGTGGACACAAAGGAAGGAATGAATGAATAAAAAAAGGAGAAGTTCAAAGAGGAGGGAACAAGGCCTTGTAGAATGGGGAGTAAGTGAATTTTAGGAGAAGTCCACCAATAATGATTAGCACAAGAAATGGAAGATGATGATGAAAGAATGCTAGGGGAATACCAACAACAATGGAGGGTAAGACATGGGGGTAGATATGTGGGTGAATTTGAGAATATGGAGTGGAAAGAGTAAATAAAGGAGGGATAACTGTTTGTGCCAAGACAAAGGTGGGGAGAGTATGCAATGGATGAGTATGAATGTGGTAATGATGAAGAAACAAGACATGGAAAAGAATGGAAAGAAAGCAATAGGAAGGATGATGGATCTAGGAAATAGAAAATGGGGGAAAGGAACATGATGACATGCATAAGATTGTAGACACACTCTGTGATATGATAGGTTCAGAAAGGATAATGGTAGGAGGAAAATATTGGTTGGTAGGGAATACTAAGAGGAAGGAAACGATCAATGGAGGGAGTGAAGAAGGAGGAAAGGGAGAAGTCCAGAATGATGAGTTTAACTTAAGGAAGACCCTTAAGTGAGACTACCATGTGTAAAAAGTGGTTATGTAAGATTACCAAGTGAGGGATGATGGAGATGAATAACAGGAAATCTAGGGGTGATGTTTGTGAGAATGGAAGAGGAGGTGAGAGGATGTGATGATGGATAATGATGAGAAAATGGGGATGAGTGAGAATGTGGAGTGATGGGTGAGTGCAAGATGACAGATCATCCTCAAGAGGGACTCTTAAGTAATATTTCCATACCACAAGAGTGGTTGAGTAAGATCACCAAACTAGCATAGTGATGATACGGAAGGTGAAAAACAAGAGTGTATTGGGTACATGGGTGGAATGGTTGGTTAGAGAAAATGATTATGATGCCAGAGGCGGGAGATATATGATGGAGGAAATATGATGGGAGTGGTGGAAGGTTCAGGATGGACACATCAACCTTAGGAGGGACTCTTAAGTAAGATTGCCATGGAACGGGGATGATTAAGTAGGATCGCCAAGCCGAAGAAGAAGAAGAATGATGAGATGAAGTAAGTGATTGATGGAGTTGATAAGAAGAGGGCATGACAATGATGGATTGAAGGGGAACCCTCAAGTGAATTTTTGATACTGTAAGCATGTGTAAGTAAGATTACAAAGCAGAAAATTAGGATACTAGGAAGGATGACAAAAGAGTGAGTGGTGTATGCCAGAGTGGAACAAGAGGTGAAAGGAGGTGATATGAATGGATCGATGGAATATAGAGCAGTGTTAAATGGAGATGTATAAGGAGAAATCCTTAATTCGGATTCCCGTGTAGAGTGGAGAGTGATGATGCATAGAGTGATCAAGTAGAAGAGGCAGAGTAGAAAGATGTTTGTGGTGGTGATTGTTGTTTTATGAAAAAGGGATATGGTGGAGGAGTTTCTACAACGGGAAGATCTTAGGAAGAAGGTATATGTCAACCAAGATGCCCTGACGTGTAAGGGGTGATTAAGTAAGATTGTCAAGCTAGAAAGCGGATGCAGTAGAAAATGGAAAATCAGAGAAGAAAAGAAGGGAAGATACACAAAGTGATGAAAGGGGACGGGAATGGTGAGATAGTGTGATGTGGTGATAAGTGGGGATGAGTGGATATGAGAAGCAGAGGATCAATGGATCAAAGACATTATTAATCATGGTGGGGGATAAGAATCTGCAGGATAATGAACTCATTTTGAGAAGGATCCTCAAGTAGGATTTGTAAACTGCAAGGAGATCAAGTAGAATTCCCAAACCGAAAAAGTGTATTAGCAAGAGCATTCATAGATGTGAACATAAATCATGGAATTATGGATGATTTTAAGATATTCCATCATAAAGGTATAGATTTCATGGTTTGAAATTTGATCTGTAAGAATGCGATCTTGATAAATGGTGACCTTATTGAGAAAAAGACACATAATTGTAGTAAGGGGAATACAGGGAAATCATGCTTCGAACTGGATTGGAGGTAAACAAGAAAGGGTACCACTCAAGGCATTACACTTGCAGCCAATAGCTGGTGTTAATACATAACCAATGAGAGATAGTTATACCAAAATACCATGAGGGAAATATGGATGAAATATGTTCATAAACCTAATGTCAACACGAAAAAGGGGATTCTAGATGTAACTTATACACAGGAAGAGTGATCTCCATAGGTGGTTATTCCTATAACTATGCCCCAGCTCTAGGTAGGGGAAAGAGAGAAAACCGATCAATGTGGAAAGTTTGCTAAGAGAAAGCTGATCAAAGTAGGAATCTTTCTGAGGATGCTAATACAGTAGAAGGTTTATCAATACGCGAAGCCTTTGCTGCCATGATAACAAAGTAGCCATCCTTAGAGGGTAGGGTCTACTTTTTGCTTTTACTTTGGGATTGAACCATAGTGGCTTTGGATTATAGGGATTAAAAGCTTTAATTGGGGAAGCGTGATGGTAGATATTCGAATTAAAATTTGAAGGATGTCTGTGTAGGATCTAATCGAAGTGTCATGGGAAAGGTAACTCTTGTGGGTTTTGATAGAATATTTTGGCTTGGAGTTAGAGGAAGAAGTGGACGTAGATCGAATGGGTGAATTAGATGTCTTAAAAGATGAATTAATTTTGAGAGGAGGGTTAGATTGTTTGGATTGGGATTTATCATTATCAGGTTTATTAGATGAAGGGACTAACCTTAAAATAGATATCGTAACATTGGATTGTTGAAAAGAGGGAAGACTTGACTTCTTACAAGGATGTGCATGAGACTTTTGGGGATGTTTACTGTACGTACCCAAAAATGTAAGGTACTGTACTGCCAGAACAACGTGACAAGTGCCCCAATGATGATACAGGTCTCCTTGTGAGGTGTTCGGAATCCAAAACAAAAATCTCCCAAGTATGCGTTAACATCCTGCATGCCCCGTTTAGTAACCTGTGTCCTTTGTTTTTCCCTTTTCCCCCTCTTTTTCTTGGCCTTTTGCTCTCTTCAGTGACGAAACCAGCCGCCCTACAATGGGCGGTGGTCTTGTAACCGCCGCCCTACCTCAAAAGTGGCGGTCCTTTACACGTTTTTCCAGAAAGCATTTTTAATGCGACTCACGTAAAAATCAATGATTCACCAGCATTTTCCTTGTCGACTTGGGCTTGCATTTATGTTTTTGGTCCCCTGGAATAGTGTTTGGCCATTGTTTATAGTTTTAGAGTTCATATTGGTTTTGATCTTTGGGTGAATGAAAAGCTATAAATAAATGGTTTGTGCACAAACAAAGGGGATCTGGCACCTCATTCACTTTTCATGCTTTCATTTTCATAGTTCAGTCTATTATTTTGCTTAGAAGCCATAGTTTCAATTCCTTTGCATGTTTAGTTAGCATTGTTCAGCTATTGGTAAGCCACATACCCATCTTGTGCAGGCAGTACTATTATTTCACCCAATCCATTGGAGTAAAATAGCTTAGGAAGCCATTAAAGTTGCAGGTTTTGCTCCTCAAAACAGGATAGTTTCAGGTTCTGGACGCTTTATGTTGCATGACTCGCAATAAATCCCGCTAGGAATTGCATAAGCCAAGCTCTGTACTCTTGCGCTATCCCTCTCCTACTCGCATTGTATTCAGTCTGCATTCTGAGCTACCTTTGTCCCAACATCTACTTTTGTTGATGCTAGCATTACACGCTTTTCTGGATTCACGTGAACACGAAGGAACGAGGAAATCACACTGAGGGGACAAGATCATACACGCCATTGGATCCACCACTGTTCTACAGAATCCAGGTTCTAGCTTTCAAAGTTCTAAAAGTTAGAAATATATCAAATAGAGTAGATAATCACTTCTTTTCAGTTAAGTTTACTTTCGATATTGCCAGGGAAGCTGTGGGGATTGATAGTTTCTGAGAAACTATGATTCATTCCTCACTTCTGAGGTAGGATTGAAAGTCTGGCAAATAGATTAAGCAAGTTATTTCATTATTTAGAATAGATCTACAAATTGCACAGACAAATAACTACACTCGGTTATTTTGTTTATTTTAAGTTTTATATTAGTTGTCAAATTCTAGATACGTTTAAATAGCTGCTTTCTTGCATTCTTAAGGTTTCTCAGAAAATACAAAAATATAAATTATATATATGTTCTAGGTTTATTCCACGTAGTTAAAATTTACTTTGTTGCAGTTAGATTTATATTATCGTTTTGTATGACAATCATGGGACCCAGGGAGCCCAGGGAATACGTATTTGAGCCAATTGTGCCTCAACCCAATCTCTTCATAGCAATAGTTGACATAGACCATAACCTTAGAATACAAATCTTCCAAACAACAACAGATTTACGATAGATCAGCTCTCAGTTGAGGGGATTAAATATAGAAGACGACCAAGCACACACGTTTTGGTCAAATCAACTGAACTACAGATTACCCTAGGCAAACATACATATGACTGTAGAAGGGTTCGAAAGAGAACAAACCTTTGGTTGTGATCCTTTGGTCCCACAGCCAGATGCAGGAGACACTCTTCTAGATATAGATACCAGCCTAAGAATCCAGGTTGCAAGAATGCCTGTGAGGTACTCTGAGAAGATCGCGCAGTTATTAATCCTAAATATAGAAGCTAAGAAAGCATATGATTATTAGATACTAGGGATTAGGACTTGATTTCGTACATGACCATAGCAGGACCGCAACAACCAAGAGTCTACGGTTGTGATCCACAAATCCCACAACCTAACGAATCCATAAGTCAATCAAACATAGACACTGGCCTACGTATATTAGTATTCAGATCTACCCCACTTCCACCTACCATCGTCGAACAGTTATCCTTACTAGATATAGCAGCTAACAAAGCTAGAGAATTCTGGACTAGGCCAGAGAATCGTCCGTAGAGTCTATTGTATTCACCATCCACCATATGACCTTATCTGGAGACATACACAAAACTATCCCAGGTCATTTTCCACATATTCCACAACCCATAGATTGAATCACGCCAGAGCTCGATATTGATTGGAGCCTTCGAGCAGTCATCCTTGCCAATCGATCTATCACACCAGTTCAGGTTAGAAGGGCCTTCTTTGCCTTAGATTCACAAATTCCACTAGTGCGTATTGAAGACATTAGATTGCCTAACTAGTTTGTCTGCATCCCACACATATTCCATCCCCACCGGCTGTCTTGGCACGACCTCGGGGAAGGTCGGGTACGCGGAAGAGTTACCTGTAGATTCCCACGCTTGCTTGTCACTTTTCCGGCGTACAAAATTGGTGAACCTGACGTGAACTAACAACTGTTTCACCTTCTCTTTGAGAAGTTTCATCTTATCTCATCCACCTTCGCTCCTTCCCATTATTTTGCGGGTATTCATATACCCCCCGAATATGTCGGGATTCGATGCATATGGCAGACCCCTCTTGGGTCTTGAGGCATACTACGCCCAGCAAAATAGGCAATCATCACCCTCACTCTCAATATGGGGGGACAACTACTCAACTAATCAGTTGTCAACACAAACTCCAAGAGTTAGATATAATTCATCTTTTCAAACTGGGGAGTTAGATCAACCCCCTCAAAAACAACAAACAGAGCTTTCAGGCTCGAATAATATGACGTTCACCGGAGAATCTGGATCATCTCCTCAGATGCTACTTAGACCACAAATTAGTAGACAATCAGACCCATACCTGGTCTTAGATGATGAACAGTCAATACGTTATCCTAGGAGTGAACAGCGCTCTCAGGGTATATACCCACCTGTAGGAGGTTTACAAACGCAACCCGAGGTCTCTTTTCAAGAAAATACCTCTATACCATTGCATATAGGAAATACTCTCAGAGAAACTTGGCAAGATAGTGATCAATTCATAGCAGGATATCACATGCCTATACAACACCAGGGTATACAACAAACGCCGCTAAGGCAAAGCACCATGACTTCACCAAATGAAGTCATTTCAACGTTAGTAGAAAAAGTGAGAGGGTTAGAACTTGCTCAAGCAAGTCAAAATTCTCAGTTCATGCAAGCAGGAAGTTCCAATCCTCCACGCTATCCTAGCCAAGTAGATCTCCTCACAGGAGTAGGCACGTTAGGCATGCCTCCTCAGTATCCACAACAAACGCCAACTAGGCCCATCATCTCTAACACCATTCCTCCCGGTCTAGTATCAAACAATCCATTCCTAGACAATACCCCGTCATACTTAAACATGTACTCCAAATCACCACAAGGAGATATGTTCTCCTCTCCCGGCATTTTTACTCAAATGCAGGGACTTCCCTATGCCCCTGCCAATGCATACGTTGCGCCATATCAACAACCCATCCCACCACCACTCCCTCAGCAACCACCATCAATGGTCAAAACCTATGCGATAGGGACTTATATAGAATATCTGAAAGATCCTTTAGACTTCACCATATGAAGCGTCATGCTTCCAAGACCCCTTCCCGATTTACCCAAGTACAAAGGTGAGGGAGATCCAAACGCACATATCAAAGCTTACGCTACAGCCATACGTGAACTACTTCCTTGGGATGGGGTTGTTGCTAAAATATTCCCCAAAACCTTGGAAGGCATTGCTCTTGATTGGTATTACAGAATACCTGAGGCTTCAATCCATTCATTTAAGCAACTCGTTTCAGAGTTCATTAAGGCATTTGACATGAACAAACTGTTAAGAACAGGAATCGAGGAGTTCTTACACATCAAACAAGAACACAATGAATCTTTCACCCATTTCATCCAAAGGTGGCGTACAGTCCTTTATTCCTCAGCAAGTGCTCCAAATATGGATCAGATGGAACTATGTGATTTATTCCTTCATTCTCTCAGCAGAGAAGTGAAGGAAGAAGTCCAGAAGTTCCCATTACGAACTTACGATGAAGTATTAGAAAGTGCCCTTCGAATAGATCAAGCATCCATTGATAGTGGTCGTAAGACATATGGAACAAACAGGAGGTTAATCACCTCCAGCCAGAACATTACAACTACCACAAACGTCAATCAAGGACCCAAAATCCTTAACAAAAATCAGGGTGTAACAACTAATGGAGTAACCGATCAGCCCAAGAAGGTAAATGTTGTCAATACTCCATCACAAACAAACAACGAAACAATAACTTTACCCCCACAATCAATACAGTGGATTTTAACCATCCACAACAACAACAACAATGGTGAAATCCCACACAGGGTCTAAGCCAAAACTCATTTGGTTATCAAAACCAAAATCAAAGCCAGAAACAACAAATGTAAAACTTTAATCCTAATAGGCAACAGTTTGATCAGAGTTTTAGGCCACAATATACACCAAACCAACAAATCAGGAATTACAATCCCAATTCATATTGTGGTTTCCACAAGATTTGAGGTCATGATACTAGAACGTGCCATGACTACAATAAATTCATGCAACGTTTTCCAGAAGAACAAAGACAGTTCTTCACAGATCTGTTTTTGGCAGATCCCGTGTCACCACCACCAAGCACACTCGCAGGGATAGTTTCCCCTCAGAATGCTCCCCTCAAGATCTTTAACGATCCACTCCCAAATCATGATAATAACAGATTAAATCCAACTGGGACGAACAAGGGTGCAATGACGGGAAACAATGATCATGAAGCCTCGACTTCACTAAATCCATCAGTTGCGCCACAATTAGGAAATCAGCCAAGACCCAAGATAGTCAGTTTAGTAGAACTAGACGCTGAACTACCTATCGAAGCTATAACAAGAACACGAGAATATTTCTCTCAACCAAGCCCAAGTCACCTGCCAGAAACAGATAAGAGTCAACAAATAGTAGAAAAACCCGTGTGGGTGCCTATGATTTAATTAACGACCTAACAAAAACCTTCTCGCATATTTCATTTTTAGATTTACTAAAAAACTCTCTTGCTCACAGGGCTGCTCTTTTAGAAGCATTAGGTTTAGGTTATTTAATTAACATCACTCCACCTCCTGAAACACGGGTAAATCATGTAGATTTTGATATCCATCCTCCGGGACAGCCGGACAAGGATGTCGAATTCATATTCGAAATAAGTAAAATGCCTACAGATGCTGAGATTGCACGCCGAGGTGATCCAGCCTTACACTTACAAGTATGGGTTTATAATAACTACGTAAAACGAGCAATGGTTGATGATGGGGCTGCAGTTAACATAGTCCCCCTTCTCTTTCCTTCAAAAGTTAGGATATGGGGAAACAAACTGTTCCACCACTCGAAATACATTAAGAGGCTATGACAGCCTTAAAGCCACTTCGATTGGAACTATAATACTACCGGTCACCTTAGGACACAAAACAATCCTGACTGAGTTTTATATTATAGATCGGGAAACTAATTATAATATGATCCTCGGCTAGCCATGGATACACCGAATGAAGGCAATCCCTTCTACGTTATTCCAAGAAGTAAGATTCTTGCATCTAGGAAAGGTGTTTGTAGCCAAAGGCGATCCAAAACCTTTCGATATACACCTAGCTGACTTAAAGAAAAGACTAGGTGTGCACTCGGAATTTGAACTTCCAACAAACCAACTTAATAAACCCACTGACGTAAAACCAGAGGAGAAGTTGGTACCTACAACGGATCTTGAAACTATCAGCATAGCCAAAACAACCCCAACCCCCAAAGATAAGGCTAAAGAAACGGTATCGTTAGGGACTACTGCAAAAAATCGTTGAGTTAATAGAACAAGATTTACCAATGTTCTTACCATTTGATTAAGTAGGTATAGGATATTCACTAGGTGTTGGTTCCCTTCCATCAGAGGATCTCTACATGGTAGAAGTAGAGTGCGCAGACGCAGCAGACACCCTAACATCTATACTCCCAGCTAAGTATTGGACTCTCCATTTTGATGGAGCTAAATGCCGTTATGGAGCGGGGGCAGGTATAATTCTTACTTCACCTGAAGAGAAAGTCCTGCCATTTTCCTTTAAGCTAAATTTTGAATGCATAAACAATGGCGCTGAGTATGAAGCCCTCCTCCTTGGCCTCACCTTAGCCAAAAGAATTGGTGTTGAGAACATCAGAGTCTTAGGAGACTTGCAATTAGTAACAAATCAAGTTTTTGAAGTATACGAAACCAAAGCCGAACACTTGCAGCTTTACAAAGAAGCCGTATTAGATTTAAGCAAGGCGTTTAACTTTATATTCATTGAAGCAATCCCGCGAGAGAAAAATCTTCTCGCCGACTCAATAGCAACTTCAGCATCACGTTTTACTCCAAGCAATGAGTTAGAGGATACCCATTTCATGGTATCCATTCGTGATGAACCATTGATAAAAACAATGACAAATCCCCTTTTAAATAGAAGTGAATCTACCATTCTGGATCAGGTTAATAGTGATGTGGCTACTTTGGATTATTTAAAAGCCTATGCGGCACTACATCTCTCCTATCATACGATAGATTTGTCCTTAATCCCACATTCATCTTCTTACTGCAGAAATCCCATAATGGAACCTAGCATATACGCAGTAGAAAATAGGGATGATTTGGATTCATCCCCAGCACTGCCTGAGTTTGAAGAGGGTAACGCCTCTATGATCGAAGAAACAATCGATGTCAACATCAAAACGAAGGATGAACCAAGAATCTTGAAATTAGGGTCCTCGTTAACCCCAGAAGAAGTAGAAATACATACTCGGATCCTCAAAGAACATCAGAAGGCGTTTGCATTTAATTATAAGGAGATGACAGGCGTCGCACCCCACATCGTGGTACACAACCTCGTCACTAAGTTTGATGCAAATCCAGTTAAACAAAAATCAAGACCCATGAAACCCAAGGTAGCTCTCATGGTGAAGGAGGAGGTAATAAAACTCCTCCAAGTAGGATTTATCAAACCAGTCGACTACTCCCAATGGGTATCTAACATCGTTCCCATTCTCAAGAAGAATGGAAAGATACGCATCTGCATAGATTTCCGAGACATTAACAAAGCATGTCCTAAGGACGACTTCCCGTTGCCATCTATTGATGTCATTGTTGATGCAACAGCTGGGTTTGAACTTTTGTCTCTCATGGATGGATTCTCAGGATACAATCAAATCAAAATATCTGAACAAGACCAAGCTAAAACCACGTTTATAACTCCTTGGGGAACCTATTGCTACGCTGTTATGCCATTTGGTCTCAAAAACGCTGGTGCTACGTACCAGCGAGCTATGACATATATATTCCACGATTTAATTCATAAAATCGTGGAATCCTACATAGATGACTTGTTGGCTAAGGCCAAGAAGCGTTGTGACCATCCAGAAGTACTCCGCATCATTCTTTCACGCCTAATAGAATACGGAGTCACACTAAATCCAGAAAAATGTGTCTTTGGCGTAACAGGAGGGAAGCTCCTAGGTTACATCATATCGTCACGAGGGATAGATGTTGATCCAACCAAAATTCAGGCTGTCCTCGAAATGGTCCCACCTTCGAATGAATCTGGAATCAGGTCATTTCTCGGAAAACTGGGTGCAATCCAGAGATTTATCCCGGACTTAAGCTTCGCCATTCATCCAATCAACAATTTACTCAAGAAGGATTATAGCATTGATTGGACCGAAGACTGCAATAAATCCTTCGATGCAGTTAAGCGTTTCCTGTTGTCACCACCTACGCTAATGCCACCTAAGCTAGATCGCCCGTTAATTTTATACTCACGAGCTACCAATGTCTCGTTAGCTTGTATGTTGGCCCAAGAGGACGATGACAAGAGAGAACGTGTGATTTATTTCATTAGCCAAACACTGCTCGACTATGAAACACGCTATACACAAGCAGAACGAGAATGCCTTGCCATAGTCTTTGCTACTAAACGCTTAAGACACTATATGCTGAACCAAGAAACAAGGGTCATGGTAAAAACGGACCACTTACAAACTTTCCTCACACAAGGGTCATTGTCTAAAAAGGCTGGACGTTTTATAACCTTAATGGGAGAATTCGAATTAACGTTTGTAAATCAGAAGTCAGTTAAGGGACAAATCATTACAGATTGGTTAGCTGATAACCCATTAGATGGAGGTGATTTAGTAGATTTAGACTTTCCAGATGAGTGTGTATACTACATTGAAACCCAACCCTCTATCTCTGAGTGTCCCTGATACACTGATATCATTAATTATATCATGGACCATACATACCCAGAAGGAGCTACACCGCAACAAAGAAGGCAGTTACGTATTATCGTAGCCAAATACGTCATCATAGAGCAAGTACTCTACCGAAAAGTGTTCGATGGAATGCTCCTAAGATGTGTCGACACAGAAGAATCCAAGAAGATTCTCCATGAATCCCACAGTGGAATATGTGGAGGCCACTTCGGTGGCCATGCCACCGCTCGAAAAATACATCGAATGGGCTATTTCTGGCCCACTCTAGAACATGACGCAATAGAGTTTGTACGCAGGTGTCATAAGTGCCAAGAATTCTCCCATGAGATCCACATGTCGGCACAAGCTCTGCAACCAATCGCTACTCCATGGCCCTTTTCTACATGGGGCCTAGATTTGATAGGGAAATTCTCTCCCTCGTCTACAGATGGCCATAATTTTATAATCATGGCCACCGAATATTTCACCAAGTGGGTAGAGGCTATGCCTCTTACTACTGTACCTGGTTCTGTAATCGCCAAGTTCATTTTAAACCAAATCATTTGCAGATACAGTATCCCGCAAATCATTATCTCCGATAATGGAACTTCTTTTAAGAATGAAGAGGTTCATGAACTATGCAATAAATTTAAGATAAGCCATCATACGGCTTCCTTGTATTACCCTCAAGCCAACGGACAGGCTGAAGCGACAAACAAGACACTGAAAGCCATTCTCCTTAAAACTGTGAAAGAAAACAAATGAGATTGGCATTTGAAGTTATATCCAGCCTTGTGGGCCCACCGAACCTCAATAAGAACACCAACGGGAGCCACTCCTTTTTCATTAGTGTTCGGGGCAGAGGAAGTTCTCCCACTCGAAGTTGAAATACCCAGTCTCCGCATTTCATTACAAGGGATTCTAGATGAAGACGCTTACAGAGAAGCACGTCTTTCCCAACTAGAAAGCCTAGATGAAACTAGGTTAGATGCTGAACAATGACATAGAATCTATGCTGACCGGATGTGCCGGCAGTACAACAAGAAGGTCTATGAACGCGACATATACGAAGGTGATCTAGTTCTAAGGCTAGACAGCCGGATCGACAAGAAGACCGGCGAAGGAAGGAAATTCCGGCCCAAATGGTTGGGCCCATACCGAGTCATGAAGGACTATGGAAACGGTGCATACCTCTTATGTACGCTAGAAGGTGAGGAATTTGGCGAAACAGTCAATTCCCTGCACCTCAAGCGGTTCTACGCATAAGCAGCCAGCATTACTTATATAACTATCTACATTGCATTTTCATACAGATTAAGATCATTTTGTCCACTTGTCTCTTACATAAATTGTGATCGAGGAATCTATTCTCAAAGCATTCATTACAAACTCATGATGTTGTTGGCATAAACTCTTTAATCATACCTCTCCATTTTCATGATGTCATCAAATTATCTCGGAATCATTTTATCAAATAAAGCTAGATATGACAAAGTCTTAACGGTAACCATACCAAGATCTGCAAGTTTATTCTCACTTTGATTTCTTCTTAGGGTAGGTGTCTTGCCTATGGTCTGTTCTAGAAGCTTCATGGTGTCACATCTATCCCATATGTATATCTCTTTGGAAATAAGCACATACTGACGTTTTACTCAAGAAAACAAGTCAAAAAGTGATTAAATAGAAAATTTTAATTTTACACATTTCCTTGCCCCACCAACCTTCGGTGATGAGCTTGCGTCTCTTACTAGTGACGTAGGGTTGGGAAAGGATGGAAATGCCCTTACTCGCCTATGCTTTGCCCACGGTGTTAAACCCACACTTCTTACTAGTAGCATGGGGCAAAGTGTAGGGGGTCCTCTTGACAAATAAATGAAAATGGTCATACACAAACAATTCAAACTTTGAAACTTTGAGTCAAAAATAAATGAATCAGATGCTCAAAATTCCAAGAGAGTTAAAATCCTAAAAACCCTGATTTTGTCTACTATGTGGCCATCTACGGATCTAAGTCTAGATAAACCGCAAAGTAAGTTGCATTCTAAACTATGAAGTCACTCGGGCAGAGTAAGCTTGTAGCTTCCAATTTGGTTCCACCAAAGCTTTGTCTGTCTTTCATCACTATCATTTCAGCTACACCTCGTAACTTGTGCCCTTTCTAGCTCTCGGTGATGAGCCCTCGCATCTTACTAGTTGCGTGGAGTTAGGAGTGGGGCAAGTTTATCTGTTCATCGTACTGGTTTGTATTCATCACTCTGCAAAACAAACATGAGGTATCCAAAATTGCTTATAGAATCTAAGATTCAAAATCACATTATATCTACATATATCAACATCATGAAATACACAAAAGGAAACAAACATTTGCATCATTTGTTCTCCACTGCATACATTCTGAAAAGCATATAAACGTACATCATAGCATACATGAGGAAACTGGAAATAGAAAGGAAACTATGAGTGCCAAGATTTTGATCCAAAATAAATACGTATATATAAATGATCAATGTTTATATACAATGCCATCATGCACTAAGCATTGTCAAAACGCTCAAAGAGCCCGTGATATACAAAAGAATATATAAAACAAAATCTACGAGATCCAAGTGGCCTCTCAGTCCCTACGCGACCCCTCCGAAGGTGCACATCCACGCCTAGGACTCCGGCTACGCCGGCGCTCTGAATGTACGGAGGGCTCAGGATCCTGAGGAGCAGCCACAGTCTCACCACGAGAACGGTTCCTCATAAGACGCTCAGCCATCCTGTACCCCGCTAGTTCGGTGCGAAGGGTCGATACCATCCTGGCCACATGCCAGACTGGAGAAAAGATGTCGGTATGCCTACCAGCTGTTGAAGGCTCCCCATCATCTATGGACAGCTCTGCATGAGTCCTATCCATGGGGATCATTAGGGAATCAGTACATACCCTACGGATCAAATCCCGCCACTCATCAACAGTCTCTGCAAACAAAGGAGAAAACAAGTTAGAAACCAAACAAGAAATTAGGAATACAAGATTGCAACTAAGGAGAGCCTACAAATAAACATTAAAAGGGAGAAAGGGTAACTTACTCGGATCACCAGGCCTCCAGGATGGGTCGCTGGGGCCGGCACCTGCCGCGGATGCCGCTGCCGACTGAGGGGCTGCTCCTGTGGTAGGAGCAACGTGTCACCCCGCAACGGACTCATCCTCTCCACCATGGCCCTGGGAGAGTGGCTCCTCTAAAACTAGAGTATCCCTCTCTGCACTCTACTCAGCCCTCTCTGCCTGCATGATATCCTGAGTGTCATGCCACTCAGGATCGCTGTCATCGGTCTCCTCCTCTGTTCCTCCCTCTGTGAACTCCTCAGACTCAGAGTCAATATCAATAGGGTCATCGCTGCTATGAGCAGGACCCGCAGCAATCTGAAGCAAAGGTGCCCGAGGTGCACCGGCTCTCCCTCTAGCACGTACTATCCTCCTGGCTGCAATGGGAATGCCAGGAGTAACCACTATCCAACCTCGGCCTCTAGGCCCCCCTCTGGCCTCACGAACTGATCTGTAGACTGGCGCCACTGGGGGAAGCATACCCGTATATGGTAGGCCAAACTGCTGAGGAACCCAGCCAAAGGGGTGCACCTCCACTCGTCCCACTCTATCAATGAGCTGCCCTGTGGTGGAGCAGGAGATCAAAGTAAGAGTCTCCTCGCCCCATATGCCCGCCATGGTCTGATACGGTGTCGCCTCCATGTCGGCAGTAGTCAGGGAGGCAACTGGCTGATGAGGTGCTCTAAGCACCGACATGTCTATCCATCTCGCTACCCTAACAGCTCCAGGATCTGCCACCTCCACACCCCTGCCATAGGGATGAAATGCTCATAAACCCAACTCATGACTAGAGTCGGGTGGCTCAATGACTGCCCCTGTAAACGGACCACCCTGTATAGATCATGGTAAGTGGTCCCAAGAATGTCTGCTCCCCAAGCGTATATCCGACCGTGCCCCTCTATCTGTGCAATAATGGGGGCCCAACAGTATAACAATGTGTCCCCTCCCTTGTCCCCGATCAATCTCGAGGCAAGGATCCCCACGATGGCCTGTCAAAATACGGGGATGGGCAAAGAAGGAATAGATCGAACTCTCACCCCCTTCTTCGACCATGTAGAGATGGCTGCATCTCCCATATATGTCGCCCACTGTGCAATCTGTGCCCGTGAGCCTGCTGTCTCTAAAGTAAGTCGCCTCCCGATGATCGGGACCCCCAGAATGCGGTAGACGTCCTCCAATGTAATGGTCCACTCGCCACAGACCCCTGGCAATCGGAAGGTGTTCCAGTCCGCATCCCAGTATGAAAACAAGTCACAAAGGATGTGACTAGATGGTGTAACATGGGGCACGCGCGATATGCGAAATATGCCGGCCCTCTGAAGTGTGTCCTCCTCGTCCTGTGAGAGGGCATCTAGTACCCCTGGGAGCCAATCACACTCCCTCTCTCTACTCCATCGGATGTACTCCTCTCTCACTTGCATACCCAAAAACACACAAAATAAATTAAGTTAGCATCCAAGCAATACTGAGAAAGTCATAAAAGCATATAGAAATGCTAGAAATACAAACACAATCTCAAAAGCAGGTTCCTTTTGCATTCTGTGCAAAAACCGCCGCCTTGAGCAGGGAGGCAGTTTCGTAACCGCCACCTTAAGGGTGGCGGTCATGTAACTGCCGCCCTGAGCAGGACAGCGGTCATGTAATCACCGCCCTGGGCAGGGCGGTGGTCGTGGTCCGGAAACCCACGCAGGTTTTTAAGCTAAAAAGGCCTAAAAAGTACAAAAAATGGCCATTTAACTTAAAAACAGAGCCTACCCAGTAGGCGCCCCCCCTAGGTGGACCTTTTAACACTAGCATTTTCAAAGATTCCCCCCCCCCATTACAGAGTATTTAGCATTTCAAAATTAAGGGGGGAAAAACAATAAACTGAAGAAAACTAACTTGTGATTGCTGAGGTCGATGTTCCGCACGTGGAGGCATGATCACTATCTCTCTGTGAACGTTTTGACTCTACTCACGCAAGAAACTGTCACTGTGGGTCCTAGAGCTCAAAATCAACCAAATCAACTCATGCAAATGAATAGGAAAATGGGCCCACTTTCATACATATAGCACTCTGTTTCGTTTTAAAAATGACTTTTTCACAGGTTTGGAGCGCTGATGGAGGTAAGTTCCTATCCCCGCATAAATGGTATGTTCTCGTTCCCTATTATTCTTAGCGTTTATTTTTCAGCTATTGTATCTATCTGCACTTGAGTTCTCTTTTCATTTTGCAGGTAGCGGGAATATTGGATGGCGTCATTTCAACACACGGACGTGTCAGGTATAACTTCTAACTTCCCATTTCGGGACTGCCATACTCGGACCCACCGTTTTACGCCTCTTCATGGCTAAAATGCTTCTCCGAGGGGGCAATATGTACGTACCCAAAATTGTAAGGTACTGTACTGCCAGAACAACATGACAAGTGCCCCAATGATGATACAGGTCTCCTCGCAAGGTGTTCGGGATCTGAAAAAGCTCTCTGAGTATGCGTTAACATCCCGCATGCCCCGCTTAGCCCCTGCGTCCTTTATTTTTCCCTTTTCCCCTCTTTTCTTGGCCTTTTGCTCGTTAGTAATGAAAACACCGCCCTGCATGGGCGGCAGTCTCGTGACCACCGCCCTGATCAGGGTGGCGGTCCTATAACCGCCGCCCTACTCAGAGCGGCAGTCCTTTACGTGTTTTCCAGAAAGTCGTTTTAACGCAACTCACGTAAAAATCAACGATTCACCAGCTTTTCCTTGCCGACTTGGGCTTGCATTTATGTTTTTGGTCCCCTGGAATAGTGTTTGGCCATTGTTTATAGTTTTAGAGTTCAGTTTGGTTTTGATCTTTGGGTGAATGAAAAGCTATAAATAAATGGTTTGTGCACAAACAAATGGTCTGGCCCCTCATTCACTTTTCATGCTCTCATTTTCATAGTTCAGTCTATTATTTTGCTTAGAAGCCATAGTTTCATTCCTTTGCATGTTTAGTTAGCATTGTTCAGCTGTTGGTAAGCCACATACCCATCTTGTGCAGGCAGTACTGTTATTTCACCCAATCCATTGGAGTAAAATAGCTTAGGAAGCCATTAAAGTTGCAGGTTTTGCTCCTCAAAATAGGATAGTTTCAGGTTTCTAGACGCTTTATGTTGCATGACTCGCAATAAATCCCGCTAGGAATTGCATAAGCCAAGCTCTGTACTCTTGTGCTATCCCTCTCCTACTCGCATTGTATTCAGTCTGTATTCTGAGCTACCTTTGTCCCAACATCTACTTCTGTTGATGCTAGCATTACACGCTTTTCTGGATTCACGTGAACACGAAGGAACGAGGAAATCACACTGAGGGGACAAGATCATACACGCCATTGGATCCGCCACTGTTCTGCAGAATCCAGGTTCTAGCTTTCAAAGTTCTAAAAGTTAGAAATATATCAAATAGAGTAGATAATCACTTCTTTTCAGTTAAGTTTACTTTCGATATTGCCAGGGAAGCTGTGGGGATTGATAGTTTCTGAGAAACTATGATTCATTCCTCACTTCTGAGGTAGGATCGAAAGTCTGGCAAATAGATTAAGCAAGTTATTTCATTATTTAGAATAGATCTACAAATTGCACAGACAAATAACTACACTCGGTTATTTTGTTTGTTTTAAGTTTTATATTAGTTGTCAAATTCTGGATACGTTTAAATAGCTACTTTCTTGCATTCTTAAGGTTTCTCAGAAAATACAAAAATAGAAAATATATATATATGTTCTAGGTTTATTCCACGTAGTTAAAATTTACTTTGTTGCAGTTAGATTTATATTATCATTTTGTATGACAATCACGGGACCCAGGGAGCCCAGGGAATACGTATTTGAGCCAATTGTGCCTCAACCCAATCTCGTCACGGCAATAGTTGACATAGATCAAAACCTTAGAATACAAATCTTCCAAACAACAACAGATTTACGACAGATCAGCTCTCAGTTGAGGGGATTAAATATAGAAGACGACCAAGCACACACGTTTTGGTCAAATCAACCGAACTACAGATTACCCTAGGTAAACATACATATGACTGTAGAAGGGTTCGAAAGAGAACAAACCTTTGGTTGTGATCCTTTGGTCCCACAGCCAGATGCAGGAGACACTCTTCTAGATATAGATACCAGCCTAAGAATCCAGGTTGCAAGAACGCCTGTGAGGTACTCTGAGAAGATCACGCAGTTATTGATCCTAAATATAGAAGCTGAGAAAGCATATGATTATTGGATACTAGGGATTAGGACTTGATTTCGTACATGACCATAGCAGGACCGCAACAACCAAGAGTCTACGGTTGTGATCCACAAATCCCGCAACCTAACGAATCCATAAGTCAATCAGAAATAGACACTGGCCTACGTATATTAGTATTCAGATCTACCCCACTTCCACCTACCATTGTCGAACAATTATCCTTACTAGATATAGCAGCTAATAAAGCTAGAGAGTTCTGGACTAGGCCAGAGAATCATCGGTAGAGTCGATTGTATTCACCATCCACCATATGACCTTATCTGGAGACATATAGAAAACTATCCTAGGTCATTTTCCATGTATTCCACAACCCATAGATCAAATCACACCAGAGCTCGATATTGATTGGAGCCTTCGAGTAGTCATCCTTGTCAATCGATCTATCACACCAGTTCAAGTTAGAAGGGCTTTCTTTGCCTTAGATTCACAAATTACACTAGTGTGTATTGAAGACATTAGATTTCCTAATTAGTTTATCTACATCCGATGTATATTCCATCCCCACCGGCTGTCTCGGCACGACCTCGGGAGTTTGGGTACGCGGAAGAGTTACCTGTAGATTCCCACGCTCGCTTATCGCTTTTCCAGCGTACATTTGCCAAGAGTTGTAGATTTTAATCGAGACAGTTTAATCTTGGCAGAGATGATAATAACCTCAACTAGAGGATCTAAATATTGCGGTGTAGTGGCGGATATTGATGGAGAAATAGGTGTTTGTATGGTGTGATTAATAAGGTCTATGTGAAATTTGGATTGTGTAGGTTTTGGTTTGGTTAATGTGGCAATAGTTGATTTTGTAAAGCGAGAACATATCCCCCTTGTGTTTGTCTTAGGTGGAGATGTTTGTTCCATAATTTTTTCAAGGGGTATCATCAATAGAGTTTCCAATCGAGAGGATATGGTCGGTGTGATAGAAGGATTAAGTAAAGAATATTGGGATAAAATGGGTGATGTGGCCATGGGCAAGGATATAGGTATAGGTGACAAAAACGTCAAGGTAGGGGTAAGTGGATTTGTTAATACGATAGATATAGGGGTAGTTGGGATGGATAGGGAGGTGAGCATAATCAAAATATTTAGAGATGTAAGTGATGTGGTAATGGGTACTTTTGATATAGATGTGGTTAAGGGGTTGAATATGACAAGTTGGTGCATGATAGATGTGGATGAAGTGGTATGTATAGTCGAAGTCGATGTGGATGAGGAAAAGGTAATTGGTTTGATTAATATGGAAAAAAGTGTGGAAGTAGGAACTGGGATTGACTCTAAGGATGGTATAATGGGTAAAAGTGGAATGGATGTAGGTAAGGTAGTCAAACCTAATGAATGGGATGTGGTAACCGATGGAGTAGATATGATAGGTAATGTAGTAACTGCAGGAGTAATACTGGGTGTAGAAGTAGGTGGGAATGGTTGTTGCATAAATGTTTCGAGGGGTAAGAATGATATGTTTGAAAACAGGGTTGATGTTGTAGGTGTGGATGTATGGATAGGTTTGTTTGATGTAGATGTGGATGAAGAAACAAATGTGAGAGATGTAGGGTTAGGTGTGTATATCAATGGGACCAAAATAGGTGCTAAGGATGAATCTGATGTGATATATTAGGGCATGATTGAATTGGATGAATTAGATGCCATAGTCAAAGTGTATGTGGATGTGGTAAGGATATGAGAAAGTATAGGTATAGGAAAAGGAGTAAAAATTGATATAGGTGTGATAGTTGTGGATACGATAGGTTCTGAATAAGGAGTTTAAATAATGTATAAGGTAGGAACATGTGGACTCGGTGATGAGATGAGATATTAATTGGTGGTGTTAATGGTGTAATAATTTGATACTTGAGATGTAAAAGCGTGGTAACTTGATGTTGTTGGTGGTTTATTAGGAAAAGGTTGCAGTAATTTTTTTGAGGGGTTGGTTAGGCAAAGTCATGGAGCTATACATTTTGGATATCCCCCTTGATTTATAAGTTGTTGGATATAATATTTGAAGGAATGACCACTTATCTTAATGTTGATGACCTTTGACTTGATGATATTTAAAATAGTGGGCTCTGTGATACCAAATAGGCTTGGGTCGCGAGTCATCCACAGGTCGTATGGGAGGAAGTTGGATGGAGTGGACTGTCATCAACTTGTCAAATACATAACTATAGGATTCCCCCAAGGAGGATATAGATTAGGACATGGTCTAGGGGCTTGTTGTTGAGGCCACGTGCTAGATGTAGGTGTGGATGAGTAGTGTAAAAAACCATGACATTGGCCACACCCTTATACTGTGTTGTTATGTGTGGATGGTTTAGTAAATTTGAGTATAGGTTTGGTCAATATGAGTTAAAGATGACCTTTCTTAATTGACACGGGTTTCAAGTTTGCGAGCTAGGGTGAAGGCTTTGTCAAAGGCTCGGAACAATTGGATTTGTCAAGGTAGATGATATATGTCCTCACACTATGAACATGAGAAGATCTCGATGAGATCAGTTTGTGGAAGAGAGAAGTATAGTTACTTTATAGTGTTGCGTCATCATGTTCAAAATATGTGATGGACTCATCTGTCAAACTGTTGGATAGTGAATACAGGTCAGTGATTGTGATTTTGCTGAGAAATGTTGACTCAAAAAGTGTTCTAAGAACAACTACATGAGTTGAGTGAAGGAAAATATTGAGTATTGAGGTATACTATTATACCAATATAACGCGGGACCAGGCCAAGGACATAGCGAAAGTGTGAAATCATTAGTTCTTGATCATGTGTAATAAGAAAACATGCATGTTTGAATGCACATGAAGATGTCTGTCCAGGGATCTTCCTTGTTGTTGAACTTAATGAACTTGGGAATATCCTAATGACGAGGGTAAAGTTTGATAGGAACTAATGGATGAATCAGTTCGTTACAAATTTTTTCGTATGATAAATGCAACCTTGGGTGCCCTAAAGTTGGCGAGCCTTAACCTATTCATGTCGAGTTTGACATAGGACTTGTGGACTCCTAATGCCAGTGATCTAGGAATCTGAGATCCCTGTACTTAACCGGTTGCAACTGTGGCACATGAAGTGTAGCTTGATAAGGTGATAGATAAGCTTGTGGCTGGGGATGTTTGGCCGGGAATCCATTTGATAGGGGCAGTTGATTAATTTACAGATGTGGTAGGTGGTTGGGGAATCATTTGATAAGAGATTAACTATTGTCATGAAAGTTGAGATTGGGTAAGTTGAGAACATAGGTTGATGTTGAGAACTAATATTGGACGTGATGTGATAGTTGAGATTCTTGGGTACACTTGTTGTGGTAAATTGATCACAGTAGGGATTCATGAGAAGTTAAGGGATCTGCAGATGGTTACAAGTATGATGATAAGGGTGGGAACTGTAAGTGTCTAAGAGTCTCCTCATCAAAGATGGCTACAAAATAGGTATACTAGTAAGGGATGCTTAACCAGAAGTTAACATAAACTGATGTGGGAATGGAATGAAAATCTACCAGAATGGAGGAAAGAATGATAGGATTGAGAAATCTCCTTGGGAGATATACAAAGTAATAAGTGCACTGTATGAGTGTGGGAAGGAGGTCTAAGAGTTTCTAAAGGAGCCTGTATAATAACGTGAAGAAGCCATGTAAATCTAGTCCAAGAAATAGTTACAACTTCTACTTGATTGGCAAGAAACAGTTTACAGATGATTGATTTGAATCATAAGCGATGATGTTTAGATGGCATGGGTCCTCGTGAAGAGAGGCCAATGGCGAGAAAAACCAGACTTTTCGGTAATGCAAAGCCGTGGTGAGGCTCATAAATTGCACCATTGAATTTTTTCCGTTCCAAAATTACCTTAGAAAGTGGATTTAACCAGAGTAATCCACGTTGGAGACTTATAGTTTCCTTGAGATATAATATAGGATGTATATCCTTGTTGCATTTTGTGACTTTATAGAGATTTGTCATTTTGTTATCTATTTTGGCCCGACTCACATCGCTATTGATTATTTAGGTCTTGATACAAAGGCCTCACTGTGTAGTGCATGCCATAAAGTCACAAGCCACTAATACTAATTTTACCTAGGGAAAATGCGAATTGATAATAACACATAATATACTCCGCAAACTCAAATCCCTGATTTCATATCCATATTTCGATGCGGGATTAAAACTTATGAAAGTTCAAAAAAATAATCATCTCAATCTGAGATGCGTGCCACTTTAAGCCTTATAGTTATTTTGGAAGTAAGGCTCTGGAACTCAAATTACCCCGACGATCCAGCTACCCGAATTGACAGTTTTAGTGCGGGCTAGACACTTGACTTTTTCCCTCATAATATGATCGGGGCTATAGGTCACTTTATCAATTTGAAAACTTTAGTTCTAGAACTTGCATCAACGGAATGACAAGATTTAGTCTTCGGACCCACTTTGACTATCCAATCGTGTGCTCAAGATTGTGAATGTTTCAAATAATACAATGGCGAAATATTAGAGAGGTCACTTTTGGTCAACTTTAGAAATGTGTTTTAAAAAAAACCTCAAAAACTCAGATTTGCTCTGTTGACCCATTTACCAATAAAGAGAAATTTTAGTTTTACGTGACCCATGCAGTCCATGGAGCCAAAAGTTTATCAGACGAGCACCAAAATGGCCATCATTCCCGACTGTGGAAAAATGCAGAAAAGTCAAATGGAAAATCTCCAGAGAGGTTTTGCTCCCGATTAATCAGCATTGTGTTTAATGAACCAAGGGATTGAAACATTCAGATTTGCTACAGGTGCTACGAACCATAGATATAGAATCTAAATTTAAGTGAATTTTAGTCAAAAGAGGATGAAAAGTAGTATTATATGAGCACGCAAAAGTTCCACAATCGGGGAAACAGAAAATTTATCAAACCACGCAAATCTAGGAGAGTTTTAAACAACTTCAAATCATGAATTTCTCTATTTTTTGAGGATTCCAACCTCATTTCAATAAAGTAGGAGGGAATAAAATCATTTTGATTCAAAGTTGACTTAAAAAATCAAGGAGAGGAATTTGAGGACGACAACATATTCCTAAAATAGCAGAGACTTCTAAACTTTAGCCAGTCTATTCAATAAGGTATGAATAGGATCATCTCCATATTTTGTGGATGATGGAGATCTTAGATTGTTATTGATGTGGCAAGAAAGAGTAAGATGGAATATTTTATTCCCCAAAATAAGGATTTTGTTGGATACATGGAGTATAAATGCAAACGTTCACATAAGGATCTAATATATGTAATTTTTCCTGCCAAGAATGGGTATATCTGTTCTTCCTCATCAATTTTATGAGTGAGAAATATTCTACAAATTGTAAATGTAAAGTATTGAGCAAGTTAATTCCTCTTCCAAGGAATGAGCTGGGGACCACTCAGTGTCAAGGAAGATGGATCAATGTGTTGATATTCATATGGTCTTTATTTCTTTCATTTTCCTTTTGTTGAGATTTCTCATTTTATGTTATGTAATCCTTCTTTCCGATGAAATAGAGTTAACATAAAATGAACCTGCAGGTGTCTTATTTATACTTTCCTTTATTTTTAGATTCATAAAATTGAGAATTTATGCAAGTGTGATTTAAAAATTATACAAGTCCTAAATGGGGTTCTATAGGAGTGTGCATTTACAGTTTCTGCATGTGTGATTTATTTTATGCAAGTTTGGATTGATGAGGGACAAGGAGTTTTTTTTCAAAGATGGGGACAATTTTTCTTATTGACATACAGCCATCATGACACCAACCCTAGCATTGAGATTATTAATGGAGTGGATTGGAAAACCCTCATTAGAAGGTTTGGTCTCAAGTGTGGAATCTTGTTGGGAGAGAACATTAGAGGAAGGGATTTCATTGGAGTGGAGTGGATTGTTGTGTTCGTTTCGATCTGAGAAATAGTGACAATAGGTGTGAAATAGATGAACATTTATTTATATGATTTTTTAACAAACAAATCAAGCAACAAGCTTCTTATCAACATGATTAATTAGAAGATGTGAAAAGAAGAAAAAGTGGATAATGAAGCCACCTAAGGAATGATAGTCTAAGGTTGGTTTCAGGTAGTTTTGGCTAGGGAGAGTCTCAAGCAGACTTTCATGTTGGGTGATGAAATCCCAAATAGTGAACCAGGTAAGGAGATGTTTTGATTGTGTGATTTTTATTCATGAGTTGTAGGATGTGTGTGGTAGGATGTGAGATGCATAAGATTAAATCCCTATTTAAAACTATGTGAGCAAATCAAGATGCACGGGGTTCTTTTTAGACCCAAATCTAAAATGTGAAGTTCGTTGTAGACAATCACTTGATGAAAGGGACAGTCACAGTGTAGAAATGACCAAATAGGGAAAAACGAGGAATACTTGGACAACTCTTTCTCCATTTTATTTGACTGCACGTGATAATGATGTGTGTGAAAGTGCACTAATCAAGTGACCAGGAACATGTTGGGTGATCCTAAAATTCCACCATTCACATGATTATGCAGAAGGGGCCTGGTGAAAGGGATTTTAGCGCATGTGTTAGGTATCAACAATTGATCTTTGACGGTGTGATTCAGATAGTCATAAGTTTGTAGAGTTCACCTACAGAAATAAAAAAAAAAAATTAATTGACATGGGTTAAAGGATATGAGAAATATGAAAAAAGTTCGTAATTAATTTATGCTTGAAAGAAGGTCTACGTACGAAAAATTAATCCTGCATTAAGTAATAAAAATAGTAGTTCAATGCTCATATGCAATTAGAATAAAAAATAAATATGAAAACTAATCGATTAGACTATGAAATACAAATCTATGAAAAAATAATGACACAACTGTATTAAAGATGAGGTGATACGAAATTGATGTAAATGAATTAATGTATTTAATAGTGATAACATATAAACCAGTAAAAATATTAATGTGATGCGTAGGTATATATTTATATTCAAGTGTAATTATAAATAAGAAGTTAACTATAAGGCCTAGTAAATACAAATGTAATAAGCAAACTCAAATCGATGGACTTTAAGAGGTCAAGACAAAAATTTGGTCGGGGAGAGTGGGACTTTAAGGACGGGGAATGTAGACTTTAAGAGGACAAGACAAAAAGTAAGTGAGGGAGAGTCAACTTTAAGCACGAGATTGTGGACTTTAAGAGGACAAGACTGAAAAGTGCGTGGGGAGAGTAGACTTTAAGGATGGGAATGTGGACTTTAAGAGGACAAGCCAAAATGTGATCTGATTTAAAATATAGAAATGTGAGTGAAGACTAGTGAGATGGACATAGATAAGCGGATGACAACAGAATGTGGTTTTTGATATGAAGACCCAAGTGCTAGAGGTAGATATTGATATATGGATAAAGTGAAAGGAGATATGTCTTAGAAAAGTGAATGTAGGTAGATATTATATGTGGTAGAGTCCCAACTGCTGAAGTGGAAATAATTCCTATGTGACTTAAATTGAACAGAGATATTTATTAGCAACGTAAGGTGTGGACATAAAAATAAACCCAATGCGGTTCGTCAATTAGAACTAATTCGTATTGACCGAATTATGCAAGAAAAGAACAAAATATATACGAAGTGAAAATATAGACATTAATATAGATCTATCAAGGAATGCAATATACCTATGATGTCAGTGATGGGTGGATGGGGGAATTTGTTGACACGTTGAGCGTGTGTGGCAGAGCCCTACGTGGCGATGTGTTAAACATTGGTGCGAGGACCCGAGGTCGATTAAAGGGATGATTCAGAGTAGCTTGGGGAGTATTAAGACCTCTAAATCAATTGACTAAGAAAACAACTTAGCCAACAAAGGGCAATCAATAATTTCAATTTCAATTCTTGGCATATGGAGGAGGCCTTCAAATTGAGCTAAGTAAACTCACGAGGCTCGTATCAAGGGTATTTTTGGATGGCATTGTTCTACTCAGGAGGTATAGTTTCCTGATTTCTCAAATCCATTATATTATTTCCTGATGTTCTTCATCTACAAAATGGTTGTCACACAACTCCTTTTTTATTGATAGAGGAGCTCAATAACAAGCATTAATATAAACATGTTGAAGCAATATTAATCGCATTTCAATTGGAACCATGTGATCGATAGGTCAAAGCTCCACATTTTCTCAGGCGTGGTGGTGAGTTTGAGTGACACCATGAGTTTGCAAGCAATGTTCTAGTAGGATCGTGAGTTGGCTTGCAATGTGTTCACCTTTCCGATCTGACGTAGGTCATGGGATAATCCCAAATTGAGTCGATGCAACTGTATCAAGATTGTTTGCAATGTCTGTAGAGTTGATTTGAAATAATTGTGTTGAGTCAGAGATGAGTTCGATAAGGGATTTCTTCTAATCAACTTGTTGTCACAAATTAGAAGCCATAAAGATATGAATCGATATAGGGGGAGATCAAGCTTGATGTTCAATAAGGGAGACTAAGCTCGCCTTGGGGTCTGTAGAGGTGTAGTTTGGGTATCAACTCGCTGTGAACAAGAGAAAACACCATCAAGGTAAATAGACCAATGCATAATGTGAATGCTTCCATGTTGACCACAATTGTAAGGAGCTTGATTGAGAGGAACTTGTTGTAGGGATATTTTAAGATCTCAGTTGGGATGAACTCGCCTCCAAGTGTGATGTCAAAAACTCCAATGCAACATGCCAAGAGGAGTCGGGGGCCGAGATGAAATAGCTCATCCAATGCACAATTTATCTTCCTCAAGTGAATATTTACAACACCTCCAAAATTAGATGTGAAAACTTGCAAACATGAGTTGCGCCCATGTAGAGCATGTAGTTGCATTATGAAGAATACCTTGTGCTATTGGAAAATGGAAATATGAGAGACCGGGGGAAATAGGGATGGGAATGATTGGATAAGTGGGTTTTTAAGAAAATAAGTCAGTGCGTGAGAACTTAAACTTATATGAATTTGGACTGGTGATAGGAGGACATGTGAAGGAAGATATCCTTTTAACTTGGGCAAGATTTTGAGTTGAAAAGTATACAGAGAAATATAAATAAATAATACCATGTGTAGGATGGGTGATTAATCTCGGGAATGATTTTGACAGAGTGGGCTCGGGGGGAGAGAATGAGAGTTGGAAATGGTGGGCGACTGGGTGTTAGCAGGGGCTATGTGGGTTGTGTGGATAGGTTGACGGGGATATGGGTGATGAGTGTTGAGGATAGGTAGGGATGTGGTTCGGCCGAGTTACGATTGGGTTGGGTGTGTAGTTTAGGATTTGGTTTAATTTTTTTTTTATTTTTTTAGTTTTTATTTATTTACATAAATAGATATAGATGTAAACTAAGATCTTAGATATACAAGATCGAAATAAAACACCAATAAAATACTAAGATCTATATTTTTTATTTTTCGAAAGTAAAATCTATGTTTATGTTAAAACAAAGATTAAAATAAATAAATATAAACTATTAGAGTTTTAAAATTAAGATCTATATGTAGATGGAAAGGAATATATATATATATATATAATGTGTGTGTATGTGTATACATACACACACACACACACACATATAACATATATATATATATATATAACACACACACACACACACACACACACACACATTTACATACATATATAGATATATATACATACATATATACATATATGTATGTATATATATCTATATATGTATGTAAATGTATATGTGTGTGTGTGTGTATAATGTGTGTGTGTATATATACATACATATATATATATATATATATATATACACACACACACACACACACACACATACACATATACATACATACATGTGTGTGTGTGTATGTATGTATGTATATGTATGTAAATGTGTGTATATACATACATACATACATACATATGTATGTATATATCACATACATACATATATATGTATGTATGTATGTATGCATATGTATATATATATGTATGTATGTGATATATACATATGTATGTATGTATGTATGTATGTATACATACATACATATATACATACATATATATGTAGGTATGTGTGTGTGTGTGTGTATATTCACATATATATACATATACATACATACATACATACATATATACACATACATACATACATACATACATACATACATACATACATACATACATACATACCATACATACATACATACATACATACATACATACATACATACATATATATATATATATATATATATATATATATATATATATATATGTATGTATGTATGTATATATCTTGTTTGGTTTAAACAAAGGTCGAAAAGCATGATTTGTCAAAAAGTAAGATATATATCTATTGTAAAACTAAGATCGAAAACAGAAGCCAAACAATAAGATTATTTTCCGAACTAATTTCCCATGCCAGTAGAACTCAAAGGTATAATTTTTTTTTTTCTTTATTTATTTTTAATAAAAATGATCTTTGTTGTTTTGATTTTACAGGTTTATATAAAATCTACTTAACAAAACGAAGAAATGTAGTAATGTGGAACTAGAAAACAAGAAACAGAAAAAGAAAATCCTCTTACCTCAAGGCAGATATAGACTACCGAAAGTAACATCTTGAACTAACGAACACAACACTAAACCCTGCAAACGAGTAAGCCTAAAAATGAAATATGCACAAGATATCTAAATGGACAAAAACTATGAATAAGGATAACTGTTATACGTACAACATATGCACAAAACAAGTAAAGTAAAAAAGAACAAATGAACAGATCTGGGATCAGTCCCACCAGGCGTGCCAGAAATTTGATCAAGTTTTCTTCGTCCATGTCCAAATTAGTGAGCTAGATAACCAAGAAAATCAAACAACCTCAAATATGCAAGGGTTTATGATAACTTGGGAGAAGATGGTGACAAATGGACAAGCGCAAAGTGAATGTCCTCGCTGCGAGCTGGATAGACCTACGAACATAGGAAACTAAGAGAAAAATGGATTAGATGGTATATGCGTGGGCTGCCTGACGAAGTCTGTTTCGGGAAGTGTTACCTTCCTTTCACGGATGTCAACCCCCATTCGATAAGAGAAAACGATAAAAATGAGGGATAGATGGATAACATGCATAAACTAATAAACAACAGAACCTGAAAATGCTGATATATTTGGTCAAAATAAATGTAAAGCAAATTAAACGAAAAGAACCACAAGGGCATCAGGTTTATATTATGGTGATACAAATGGCATCAAAAGGGCATTGTAGTAATACGATGAAAAGTGGAAATTTATAATGTTAGAGGTTTTGTATGACTTCTTCCTTGTTCGAAAGAGGGGGGGAAGGCATGTATTTATAGCCAGGAGATGGCGTTAGTTTAGGGGATATCAGGTAACCTGGGTTTGACAAAGTAACCCTGATTAAGTGAGTGATTAGGTGAAATAATGGATTTGATAAGGATTAATCTGCATTATTTAAATCATGAGTGGGGTTCATGATTTGAATGGTTTTGGAATATTTAATTATTAGGTGGGGTGATATTACTTAATTTGGAATATTTGGATATTAGCACATAACGATGTTGAAGGGGATCAATTAACCAATTAAGATTTATTAATTGAACATGTATTTTTGGTGGGAAATGGGATTTATTCAAATTTAGGGGGAAAAGGGTTCCAATGGGCAAGCCTAATAAAGGAGGGCAAGCGCGGGGTGAAGGGGAGGAACGATACCAAAAATTCATGTCTACAAGTTGTATAACAACATTTTTCATCCGACATTCGTAAAAGTAATTAACATTTCACGACTCATTCTTACCTTGGTGGTTGTAAGGGATTGCCTTACTTTGTTGTGTGCAATTTTTATGGTATGGAAGGCATTGTTGTTTGTTATACCTATTTATGAGATTTGTTTATCCTTCTAATAATTGTTGATAGTGGGTGAATCTGTGCTTGGATGATAACACTTTATTATTGTTCTTGATTAAGTTCGTGGTATAGATGAAACATCTACATGGTGTTACCTGACAGGTGATGTTGCTATGAAATAATAAATGTATTCCTATATTCGACTAACTATTTTGTTGATAGAATAATAGTTCAACTACCCAAGTATTGAAATGATTCCTTCATTGTTCGTAAAAGAGTCTTGCAGTAATTTTTAATTTAAGCAATGTCATTTTATCTAACAAGCTTAGCTATTACTTACAGTAATGGGGATGCTCTTTGGATGCAATGGTGAGTCAGTGTCGCAAGTCGACAATAAGGCAAACGTTTGTTTTTATCAGATTGGAACCAAAATTAATCTTGTAAGATAAGGTATATGATTACTATTTGGTTTTTAAGGTTTAATACTTCATGGGTCTTACCTTATTGGAAGGACATATTAATACCGAGTGAATATTGCTTGGTTATAAATGCTACTCCAATTACTTTGTATATGTCATTCTATCGGTCGAAGACCGACTGACATAAAAATGGAAAAAGGGCTATTGTGGGTTTCTTGGCATTCTTATTGTTTGATGTAAAGGATATGTTTCTAGTAATTAAGGATGTATCCTAAGGGATTAAGTTGGTTGTTGATTGTTTATCATAGTTCTATAACTAGCAATCGTACGTGAAATGTACGATGTGAACGCCGAAAGGGATATAGTGAAGAAGTGATCTAAGAAAGAAAAGAGTGATCAATAAGTACTGTCGATGTCAATGGTTTTTGTTTGTAATTTCAGCTCTTGCATTTTACAAATTGTTAGAACACTAATAAATGCAAGGGGAATTCACTTATGTGTTTCAAGGGTTAATTTAGAAACAAGGATGTGTGGTGTGGACCTAAAATCCTAGGGCAGGGGTTGCATACACAATTGCAATTAAGGTTTCTCTGTAGTTATTAGGGCAATGAGTAGGGTTTATCTTGAGCTATGAGGCATGAATTTTTTCCAAGTGTGGATGATGTATGTGAAGTACACAAGGAAACATGAAGGGTGATGCAATGTGGTTGTGGCTAAGATGATGCTTGCAACAAGGGAGGAGGTCTGTTGAGATTGTAATCCGATAGTTGGCATTACTCCCTTATGATCAATCAAAAACGATGCGTAAAAGGAACATTCAAGGAAGGCAAGGACATGAATTGAAGGTTAAAAAATTAAAATGCATTATGTGATCCAATTTTTCATATCTTTCTAACAAATATTACAGACATGATTTCCTAGCTTAAAGGTGGTGGCGTAATCCTCCACCGACATTAAAATCCAAGGCGCAGTGTTATTGGTAGTTTTGTGTGAGGGCCCATCATTTCCTACTAAACAAACCACCATTACCCCTTTCTTGATGGTCATAAAGGCTCCCATAGAGATACTGCTATGAAAATATGAAATGAATCAAAGCAAAAGGAAAAATGAAACATCCACTCTATCATTGATGACCAATGCATATGGTCCCACGATGTCATTTGACGAACCGATCTTGTAAATGATAGCTATGGGTGGATAAAAATAATCCCAGTAAATGACTCATATTATTGTCAGGGTCATTAATATGGTCTAAAATATGGACAATGACAATTATGATATGTTTTCAGAGCCTCTGGGATTTGTACTTGTAAACACGCCTTTCAACGTAAATATATAAAATAAGATATATATGTTCATATTGAATATTTTACCAGGTTCATTTCATTAATCCTTATAAAAAGACACAATCATTCATATAATATGGATAATTTCAACGAATAATAAAAATCGTGGAAAAAAACAAAATTAAAAAAAATGTCATAAATTTCTCAAAAAGATTAAATGAATGGTTTTATCTCCAAATTAATTTTCTATCAAAATTGTTTTTGCTGGTCGTTGTTCATGTTTTCCGAAAACACGTTAGTGGTGTCATTTTCTGGCTATCTTTCACGACATTCATGTTTCCATTTACCAGTGAAACACTCTATTTTACGGATCAATTCGGCAAAGGATTGTAGCTTGAATGACTTGTCTGTGATGGAGACGTGGGCTGACATATGCAAGGTGGTCAGGACTATTGCGATAGAGAAAGGTGTAATAGTTTTAGCTAGATGGGCATAGATAAAACCTATGGTCAAGATTCACATGTAAAGGACGTTGATACGATCCATAAAATCTACGATCCACACTTTTGCGTGTAGCCTGACATAGTTAGGGGGACGAGTTTCTAGTTGCGAAAACACCTTTTGGCATAACAAATAGGTTAATGGTACAAGCTTGGATACATTATGGGAGCAACAATGTTTTAGGCATCGTTGATCCATGTTTTCAAGGAGATTATCCAAAAGATCAATTGATGAAGGTGATTATGATTTCCCTTCTTTGCACTCAAGTCGCCCCATTACTACGCCCCACAATGTCACAAATGGTCTCCATGTTTATGATTAATTATAACTATATATTAAAATTGAAGAGAATTAATTCAATTTTCATCTTAACACGAATTAGACCTCAATTATAACCCAAATCCAATTCCTAATTCATATATATAAACTACACAAGATAATTAGAAAGAAAAATCAAATTACCTCATGCCACTCCTAAACAAATTTCAAAACAAAATTCAAAATGGAAACAAGTAGTGTCTATTTTATGCCCCACCAAAAACCAATGAAAATGAAACATAGAAAAAGGTAGTTGACACAAAAATACTAAATGATGAAGGTGCTTACGATTGCCTTTCTTTACACTCAAGCTGCCCCAATGCTACACCCCACAATGTCGCATATTGTCTCTATGTTAATAAGTGATTCTGATATCCTGTGCGGCTTACACAACTGACTTTTCTTTTATAGATGCATATGACAGACCTTAAACAACCATATCCACTTCCATGTCAGTGAATTCAGGACATTCTCATGGATCAGTCTGTGTCTTTATTTCCACGTTAGTTATTCCAATGGGCACATTACCATTCTATTTAACATATCCATTTGGCGGAAGACCGTAACTTAGACGAATCACTGGGCACCGGGATTATTAATGTCGATAGGGACATTTGGAAGTTGCAGTGTCAGGTCATGAGGTCATGGAGCGACTGTTGTCACTTCTCAGGGATGCAAGTCGATGGGCGAGTTGGATGTTTAGGACGTGCTGCAACGAATGGGTAGGGTGAGGGTCACATGTCGCGATTAACATACACGTAGTTTAAAAAATATCAAAGGCAACCAACCTCCCTTAATGTGCGTCGATGTATGACGCGACATAAACCGTTGATTCTTGTCATACATGTCAGACATATGAGGTCACACTCCCCTTTGGAAGATGCCTTGTAGCATAATAAATAACGGTTAAAGTACACACTCAACAATTGGTCAGTGTCTAGATTATTACAACATCATCTTATTTTGCCTCCAAAGTTTTTTCTTTTCTTTTTCTCTATATAATTTATATGTAATAACAATGACTATGCATAAGAACTATTTAATTACTTCGGTGTTAATGCATGTGTTTATTGCATATTCATCAAAGTTATGTTCTTTTTGATGTGTGTTCCTCGTGTCATTTGACCCTTGAGTCCCATGCGAATTTTGACATCTTCAGTCTCATTTGTCACCTTCTGGTTCTATCTTCTTCCTTTTCTTGCCTCATTCGCCTTTATTTCTAGCTCTTTAGTGTTTTTCTCTCCTCCCTTATTTTTATTGCGGTATTAGGAAGTGACCACTTTTGTATGCTATGAAATTGTTCATGACATATTCATTCTATGTTTATAAATGATCATCATCCTTTTGTGTTTGTTTGTCCCCTAATTTTTTGGATTTTCTTGTTATTTTTCCCACTTATCGTGTGACATTTCCATGCCAATAGGGTCTTAATTTGAATCCAAGTAGTTCATAAATACAACTAAATTTAGAATAATGAGAGGATGAATAATTACTTTCACACGAGAGTTATATTGAAGTTGTAAGAGCATAATTTATTGTTTTCAAAAGCATCCCCATGCTAGAAACATAACTCAAACATTTAGGGAGTATTGTAGAATTTACTTGTACATGCACACATTAAAAGATAATGGTTGGAATACTTGCATACACTACACTTCTTGCTAACCAATATTGAGTGTTGATTTCAAGACTTTCTTCTGTGTGGGTTTGATTGAAATAGGTCCTCAAATCCAAGTCTTGTTTTTTACTATTTTGTAAAACTTATTGAGGTTAGATTAGGGTTTTGAGAATTTTCATTTATTGGATAAAACCATTTTTGTACTAACTTCAAGGATATGGTTGACCATTTGTGTACTAATTTCATAAATACTCCTGTGGTCACATGTTTATGTCTTCTAGAGTTAATTCACCCTATTGTTTGCTCTTGTTTCACATTATTTGTTACTAATAACTGCTTCAAATACACGCATGATTGAATATTATCCTATAAAATTTTAATTCTCTAATATTTTCATACAGTTTAATTATTTCAAGTTTTGTCTATGCTCTAGGTAACCTCTTACTTCTTAAAATAAGTTTGATTTAGTAGATACTATAATACTACTTTCTAATATCCACACGTAATATTACAACCTATAAATTTAGCATATTTATGGTTTAATAAAAAGAATTATAACACTCATGTCTATAATAATATTTTATAAAATCTATATATATTATTAACAAATGTTATGGAAAAAATACTTTTTCCTTTAAACAATTTAAAGACAAAGAAGATAATAGAAAGTGACGGTCCTTCAAAAACATCATTATCACTATTGTGGGGAAAAAAAAAGTCTAATTCTTGCAAGGTCATAAATTATCTAAGTATACTGAAAATAAAATAGCGATGACAAATTAGAAAATAAAAACTAAATCGATTCCATTAAATAATAATAACAAATTAAAACTTAAGATTATCCCATGCACGTTATATCCATCCCTTTTCGCTAAGTTGGTGGTCACCAATTCTGCCCACCCGCCCCTCGGACTAAAAAAATATTATTCAAAACAGATAAAAAAATATATATCCATTTCAAAATTAATGTTTGTGTTAATTTGCCGTCCACCGGCGGTTGTATTTATTGACACTAATTTATGTGTTGTCCGCAGAATAAATTAAAACAAACCTAAAATGCAGACTAAACACGCGTGGCTTGAATTTCTGGTAAGAAATTCTCCCTCCACGAGCCACGAAACGAATTGATTTCTTTTGCAAGTGATAGGCAATTTTATAACAGAGTTATGTTCCAATTTATAGAAATTTCCATTGGATGAACCACGAGTTTGATCGAAAAATTGTTTAAAATAGACAAAAAATGCGAAAACGTTTAGACGGCCGTCAAACCGTCAAATTTAACACGGTTACAGAAACGTCCGCAAGGACCTTTCCCATAGGGGGAACGCCCCTTCGGTGTAATTATGGTGGACCTAAAGGTCAAATCGACCCCATGCATGTAAACACTAAATTGTAGTGGTAGTTATAATACCTCTGGTGAATCATAATGCATTTGATAAAAGTAGAACTATTAATATATAATAATAGGTTTTTTACAGTCCATGATGCCGTGGGGCGGCCTGTTTTTGGGTCTACAAGCGGCTTATAGCATATGAGACTACCTCGTACTCACATGCAGGAGGCAACTAACTTTGCTACAAACGAGGCGTACATACCCTACCCCCTGCAGGATTTGAACTTGTGACCTCTATTTCGAGAGCACATATTCTTCACCATTAAGCCAACTCAGGGGTATTTAATTAAGCCTCCAACTAATTATGTCGTGGAGCTTGGAAGGAGGTGGTGTGGAGTTCTAGGCCACCTATGTGATACCTTGGTCATTAATGTTCATGAATTTCCTCGGAGAACTCGAGGCTTCTTCGGGAAGTTCCTGAGTTGGCTTGTTGGCTTTTCGTTGGATCTGTAATTCCATTTCGAGCTCTCCTAGCTCTGCATGTGTTTGTTGGTTTTGTTAAGATTGTTGAGAGCCATACTTGAAGGGTAAACTTTGAGTGTTGTTTAAGACATTATTTTGGTATAGTGGCTGCTGTAATATTTTGTAGCTTCGTGGATGTTATAAGTTATGAGCGACTGGTAAGTGAAGGGTTCAACTCTATAGATTTACGGGTTTGTGTTGACACTTGCTGGAAGAAGTTGGAGAAGAAAAGAAAAGGGTTCTCAGTCCCTCACTCGCATGCATAAAAACGTCCTCTCTCCTCCTTTATGGCTTGTTCTCTTAAACAAAATCCGTATAATGGTTTCCTTATTTTGGTCTTGTTTAAACAAGCTTTAAATAGGGAATGCATCTAGGTTTAATTGTTCTCTTTTCGAACTTGAAATTTGTAGATGGAATCTATGTTTGAGGGGCTTACTGTATCGATATATTACTATTTATGGTTGAATTAAGTAAAACCCTTTTTCTGGGTTGCTGTGAGTTCTATTAATTTTGAAAACCCATTTATATCTGGAGGTCTACGAGTATTATTTGGTTTCTGTGTTTTCTCTTAATGTGAATACCCATCTTATATTGGGGAATCTGTGAATATTTTTCTGCAGAGCTTCTGGTTCGATTTTGGGTTTAAATCGACTGATTAGAAAATATAGAGATCTTATAGTACCATATAATGGTACGTGTTTAGATCTTGAGAAATTAACAATTTTTCCCTGGCTTCTATGTTTCGTTATGGTTGTATCTAATTGGTTATCGATATCGTAATTTGGTGGACTATGTTTGGGTTGGGTAGTTACAGGATTTTTTAGGGTCTTTAACTCGATCAAGGTAAATGGAACTTATCTTGAATACCCTCGAACAGTTATGAGTTTCAGTTTGATGATGTTGATTTTACCAAGCCTCACCTTAGACAACGTACTATTCTTTGTGCTTTTTACATAACGAGAAAGATTCTAGAGGGATCATGCATGACTGTGTTGTGTTTTCTCCCTTGTTGGTAATGGTTTATGATTACGTATCAGCAGTGTGTCATCGTCTTGTTCAATGGTGTCATGGCCTTACCCGAATTTGTATGGAACGTATGAGTGCTTGAGTTACACGAGGAAATGAAGTCTTGATGCTTGGTTTAATTGTTATGATAGAAGGAGATTATTGGACTCCTGATACTTAGATAAAATTGTTTAGCAGTTGTGTTCTTCAAAATATTCGGTAAAAGGTCGTTGCTCTATTAGGTTTTTGAATGGTTTAAGGTAAACGATTTTTACCTTTAACTTAGTCGAACCTAACTTTATGGTAATTGGAAGATTCAATTTATGTTTGATTGTGGTTGACTACCAGGTATGGGTAGGTCCACATGGATATGTAGGAATATCATGTGTAACATATATAATATTCTTTCGGTCTGGTAAATGTAGGTCCACATGGATATGTAGGAATATCATGTGTAACATACATAATATTCTTTGGGTCTGGTAAATGTTTGACTCTTCTATTGTAGATTGGTCCACATATATTTGATATGGGATAATACTTGAAATATGAAATGATAACTAGTCTTATTCTCTGACCTTCGAAGATTATGTCGAGTGACTATTTTGTAAGAAAATTGATTAGTGTCAATTAATATAGGGAAGTTTGAAAGATCCCTTCCCCAAATTTGATCCAAATTTCTGGTTTGACTCGTTTGACATTTCGTCAAACATTTAGCATGCAATTACTTACAGGTAGGTAACAACAATAGTATGCAAAATAGATTTTTCTAGGGCTTAAATCAGACTCCGACATGAAATATAGGACCACGCAAGATCAGCCTAATTGTTGCAATAAATCTTCAACAATGACGACTAGGGTTTGATGGAAAAAATACACATAAATGCTCCCAAAAAAATTATTTCTTTATCACAAATGATTGTCACTAATTTTAGGAGTTCAAACATACAAAAAGTATGATTTTTATTGACACCACAAACACTCAAAGACCAGATCTGAAATATGATTATAAAACTGGTAAAAAAACCCACTAAAAACCTTCTAATAAATTATGATGTTTTGTTTCGTTTCTCAAAAATCTGCAGATGATTTGACTATAGAAATCAGATTTAAATACCTCAATAGAACATGCCAAATCAGTCCCAAATTGGGTCGATCCAATAGAAGAAGATTGCTGCAATTTATTCTCCAAAATACCTTGAAAATATACTGTTGGAAATGACTGAAAATAATTCTGAAAATCTGATTACAATCAACGGGAATTTATGAGTGAAAAACCCTCTCAACTCTTGGGGTTTTCGTCTACAAGAGATTAAATCCACAAGGGGTTTCGTCCTTCGAATTTTAATGCAAAAACTAAAGCTTCATGGAAGAGAAAATGTTATAAAATATTTATGCATGCCTCTAAGCAAATCACCTTCTTCTTTATATAGGAAAAGAGACCCAAAGTGACCTTTTGGACTTCCCATAAAAGTGACCTTTGAAATTCCAATAAAAGTGACCCTTGGACTTCCAAATCACATTCTCCCTTAGGAAGTACATTTTAATTAAGTGCTTTTAATTCACCGCACTTTCTTAAGTTATAATTTAAAGTTGTTATCCCGTGAAATTGGCAAGGGTAATTTTACGGGTAACCATACCAAAATTTTGTTCTGGTCCCTCGTCAGGGACCCCTCCGCGTTCGAAACGTTGCAAAAAACCCTTTTCCGGGAAATCTGGTTTTCTGAACTTAGTCTTTTTTTTGGGTCTTTTTGGTCGGGCACACCTAATGTCTATGCAACATAGAGTAAGCATGTGCCCCCTTTAAATCCTTTGGCACACGGTTTGTAGTGTCAACACACATTTTGGTGCGCCTTTCTTGCATGCACCAAGGCGCATGCGCCTTTGTGTCAACAATACTTTTGTTGCGCCGCGTTTTGGTGCGCCAAGGGCGCACGTATTTCCATGTTGACAGCACTTTTGGTGCACCAAGGGCGCACATAACTTCGTGTTAACATGTGTTTTGATGCGCAAAGGGTGCAAGCTTTCCAGTGTCGACAGGCGTTTTGATGCGCCACTTCAAAAAGTGGTTGGCGCATTTATTACAACTTTGCCTATATATAGCGCCATCCGCCCTGTCACTTTCACCAGTCAGAAAACACGTGATTATTCTTTCCCTCTGCACCTATCATCACACATGTTGTTCTCGTATCACGTCGTGGACCCAGTTTCACCTCTCACATTATATATATTCCTGGTAAGTGGTCCATATTGCCTCGTGTTTTGTGTTTTTGGTTATTGGTGGTTTGTTTGTGGGGTTGGATATTAAATGATCGTGAAAACCATGACCTCCCTTTGCTATTTTTGCGTCCTCCCCCATGTACTTCTCCCTCTTTCCAGATCTGCTGGTAAAGAGGACCTCTGTCTTGGAAAAAATTTGCTTGGATCTCTTTGTTTTAGCCCGTTCATAATCCAAGGAACCCTGCAGAGAAGAGGCTTAAACACATGTAACCCCTCCAGAGGAAGAACAAGACTTAAAACTTGATAGCAATTTTTTTCCTCTTTGGCGCAGTCGCCACCTTTGCAACATGAAGTACAGTCGCGCCAACGGCGCATCCACCATGCCTGCTGCATAGAAAACTAGTGCGCCCTCAACAACGCACTTTCCTTGCTTGTTACACCGGCTAACCCTGCGCCCTCTTGGCGCACCAAACTCATGTGTAACATTGCAAAAACTTGCGCCATTGGCGCACCTTGCATCCATGCAACACCAACCTTACTTGCGCCAAGTACAAAATTGTTAACGGCGCAGGCGCATCTCTTATTACAGTAGCATCATGTCATGCGGACCTTCCATGCGCCGCGCCAAGTTCCCCTGTGGCACATGAAAAAATGATGTTACACGCATTAAACTTGTGCCCTTTGGCACATCCTGTACTCGTGTAACATGAAAAATATTAGCATCCGTTATAAAATGCATATATATGGCGCAGGCGCACTTCCGGCTTGCAAGACAACAAAAAATGTCATCTGCAGTGTCCATGCGCCCTGCGCCCTTTGGCGCTGATTTATCCCTTGCAACACCCATTTTCTGTGTGCCATACTGTTTAACCCTGCAACCTGCAGTATTTATGCACCCTGCGCCTTGAGGCCTTAAAAATTGCTAACTCTTCCTTCTATCAACGCTTTAATGGAAGATCAAACAGCTAATATGACTTTCCTGCGTTGGGTTTCACTTCTTCTTGCAAATCAGCAACTGAGTTCAGAACTACATATGTCAACATCAAGCAAGAGACCTACCAAGTCTAAGGGCAAAGCCAAGCTCACAGAGGAAGAAATGAAGTACAAATATCAGAGGGTCAGGATGCCCAAATCCCAGGCAGAGTGTGACCTGGATATAAGAGACTCAGAACTTGGTCACATTGATATGGAGGATTTCTGGGCCAGAACCCGGAGGGTCACAGGAAGTCCGTGGAAGGACAAACTGGTAGGCAGTGGCCTGCATTTTGCTGGATGGATCCCAGTTAGTGCTGTGAACAATGAGTTCATGATGGTAGTAGCCCGCTGCTACAACAAAGACACAAGATGCGTCCAGAATGAGAAGGGTGAGGTCGTGATCAACCTCACTACCCGACACTTCGAAATAATGCTCGGTATTCCTCACCACTAGCACTTTGTGGCCGTAAGCCAAGAAGATTGCACCAAGGCTTGGGAAGATAATGAGGATCAGTGTATGCAGTTGATGAATGAGGTATGCCTGAAGAACAAGAAGGTGGTGACCAGATGGCCACAAGTCATTCATCGCAGCGATTTCTCAGAGGAATTCAGTGATACAATCACGTTCCTGAGCAGATTATTTGGGCTTCCTGATGCCCACTACTTTCATAAATGGATGCTTAGATACCTGGAGACGATGAATAAAAATGTGCCAGATCAACGCTTCGAGTGGGCGGAGATCATAAGCAGCACCATATCTGAGCAACTCCAACAACTTACCACAACAGGGAGGTTCTACATGAACTCCTACGTAGTTTATGTTGCGGCCTCAGAAAGAGATTATCCAGCCTTAATGCGGTGCGGGGTTTGGCCCCAAGTCAAAATATATGAATACTATCCAGAACTGAAGCTGGAAAATAGTATCCCCTTGTTTACAAAGATTAACGATGCCTTCTTCTACGGCATCGTCTGCCTTTTGAGGCCAAACCTGACTCACGTTCGTACGACCAAGAGCATTGTCGCAGATACAGAAAAATGGGGGGCCTTGTTCACTCAATTCCCCACCTTCACTTATCTAAGGGCAGCCAACTTCTTGGGGGAACCAACCAAATTGCCAAGATATGCCGGCCCCAAGTTGATCCTGTTGGAGCTATCAAGATAGCTTATAACCTACCACGAGAAGTGCCTAAAGAGAAAGAAGGGTTGAACTCCTTTCCCCCTCACAGTGGGAAGGTACACTTGTCTCTCTCACCACAAAGCACGGGATATGTTTGCAGAACTGGAGCTGCTAAATCTAAAGCACAACTTCCCGGCAAGGCCCACTTTCGACCCAAGGAATTGTCTGCCCAGGGCCAAACTCGATCCAATCCACATTCCACAGATCGAGGATATTTATATCGACCTATATCATGAGGTCGAGCTCAAAAGGAAAGACCATTCCCGCTTGGCCTTGGCTGAAATCATTCAGTACGGTGTAGCCATCGTCCCAAAAGGTTATCAAACTGCTGATCAAGAAGTTGATCAAGTATATCTTGACACAGGTGGGGACGAATAGCCTTTCGCTGTAATTGACAGAACCAAAGCCCCTCAGACAATAGAGGAAAGGGTCAAAGAAACTCTACGGAGAACAGAGCACTGGTGCAAAATGAATGGCCTCATCTACCTCGGAGTTGATTTCGCCACTTCTCCATTAGGCAACGCACCTTCCAGGCCGAAACATCTGCCAAAGAGCAAAGGGAAAGACAAGGAGGGTGAGTCAAGTTCCACCCAAGAGGAAGCTTCTGAAAGTCCTCCTTCTGCTTCACAAGAACAGGTTGTAATCCCGGAAAGCCTAGAGAAAGAAGCAGCGGAAGATGTTCCGATAGGCACATCCACTCAGGATGTTGCCACTACTGTAACTATTGAAGTCCCTTCTATCTCTTCGCCCTCTCCTCTTTCCCCTCCTCGAGTGACCCAAGCGACCATTCCTTTGGTCGTATCCTCTCTCCCGTCTTTTGTTGTTCCCCCTTCCTCATCGTCCATCTTCTCTTCTCTCGCGGAGCTGTCCCCCACCATTTCTTCCCTCATTTCTCAGCTCCCTTCCATTCCCATGTCTACGTCCCCTGCAATATCTCTTCCCCCCATGAACACTTCCTCGGCCTCCCTCTCGATGCCGCCTCCAAGTGTCTCCACGCATTTTCCTTCTACTACTGCAGCTGCTCCCTTTACTATTTTCGGCCCCACTCCCATAAGTCCAGCATGGATCTCTCAGCACCTGAGCCAACAAAAGAGGAAAGTTCCCATCGCACCGATGGACTTCTCCAGCATCCCATCAAAGGGGACCAAGAAGCAAAATCCTTTAACCCGCTTCTCTCAGAGTGCGTCAGGAGAGAGAGTAATGGAGATAGCATACCCCAATCCTTTAAAGGATAAAAAGGATATGTCTTCGACAGATTACACAGTGACCCAAGTCACAATGGGGACATCTTCGGAAAGCCTTCAAGGAGAGGCCCTATATGCAGTTGACACCCTTTGCAAGAAGCTCCAGGAAGCAAAGGAAGAGAAAAGGCTGTTAAAGGAGCAAAATAAACATCTTCTCCACGCCTTGTAGAAAATGGGCAGTGCACCTCCTACAACTGCCGCCAAAACTCCTGAGCCTTTGAGCCAGGATAAGATTAATGAATATGCCAAAATCGGCGAGCAGGGCATGGCAGTTTCCACCTGGAGGAACCAAATCCTCAAAGAAAGTGAGGGAGTGATCGCCAAGTTCACCGGATTATATCAGAATATCAATCGGAAGAACAAAGAGCTCCAGGTGATAACAGGACCCATCTCCGAAGAGCTGGACCATGCTAGGATGTAGCATGAGACCTTTCAGAAAATGCTCGACTGTTCAGTCGAAGATCTGGTCAAGTTCGGCATCTTTGGACACCCCAGAGCCCTCAACAAAATCCTTTCTACTTTGGATTATCGGGTTGATCAGCTGGAGTTTGTCCTGGAGAAGATCGACAAAATCAAGGAGGAAGCCCTGGATGCAATGCATTAGATGGAGCAAATTATCTTAAGAATGTCTCCGGGTTTGCTCACTCCTTCTTTCGCCTTAAGAAAGGTGGATGAAACTATTCGGATCTTCAAGGAGATCGTTTCGCAGGGGCTGGGACCAGAGGTCACTTTCGACGCCGAATCCATCAACAACTTGCTGGCCTGTCGTGACTTCATTGGGTACCTAATAGAGGCAGAAAATGATTATTGCAAACTCCCAGAAAAGCTCATGGATGAGCGGGAGACTTGCGAAGCTATCAGTGATTGACACAAGGATCCTTCCCAGGATCAACTTCAACCCATGATCAGCAAGTTCATGGAATACCATGCCCAGTTCCACATCTCATCGCCTGAGCAGCAGCAAAAGCAGGATACCCCCTTTCAGCCGCGGGATGACGATGAATAGTTTCCTTCTTCCCGACTTTCTCCTTGTAATTATCTAAAGTGTGTTGACACAAATGATGACATCATCTATGTTGCACCATGGGATGATGTCATCCACAAAGTTGTCAAAAGTCAACAAATGACTTTGGATTCTCTTGTAAGATATTTTTGTAATTAAGTGGTTGGTTTGCTTTTGTCTTCTTTTCTTCTCTCCTTCTATATATACTTGAATACTTGTTGTATTCAAGGTGTGGATATTTTTTAGATGAAAAATAGAAGTGAGAAGAAAAGGCTTTGTACTTTTTGTAACAGAAGAAAACATTAATACAAATATTAAGACTTTGTGCTGAAATATGTGTGTTATGGGCATCTGATCTTTCTTATGTTAGATCTGTGTGATCGTTTTGTTGAATCTACTTCTACTTTATTGTCATTTATTCATCAGTATTGCTTTGTTCATCTATGCAAGTAGGTTCGGCTCTGTTTACTACCAGCCCAAAACATAGACCCTCTGACCTTTCTACTTTGGAATTCATTTCTTTTCTCCCTTCAGATCCATCTTCCTTTCTTCATTCCTTTCTGTTCTTCGTCGGAACTACTCTACTGGGATGAGATCCCAACCCCTGAAGGCAGAATATTGTGAGACTTGCACAAGATTCCTGCTGGTAGAATAGCAATAAACCAGTTTTGCTTTGCTGACTCAAAGAGGGGCTATGCCCTGCACACTGTTGGCTCGTTTATCCATAGATCTGTCCATTCGACAGATTTTCAAACCAACAAAAGTTAAGTCTATTAATTTATTATATATGTTTTTTTATAATGTTATATTTTAATTTTAGCACAATATAATAAAGTTAATAAACTTAAGTTACCCTTGAATTCCCCCTTTGGCCGTCGGGTAGACAAAAAGGGCCAAAGGTCTTCTAAGAAGCTATTCGAGAAAGAGGGACATTACAAATTTTAGGGAAACTACCCTAATATGAGTCTTACCCAATCTTAAGTAAAGGTAGTAGTTACCTTAATTAGGACAGTGGATACCAAGTATGGTAGAATGGATGTAAGTTGATTTTTATTTATATAACTACGATGTATATAATTGGTATTAAAGCTTATAATTCGAGTCATGCAAGTTGAGCTTAAATAATATAGCATTAATATACATATATTAGTTGAAGGCAGTGAGTTGGGAAGGAAGGGTTGGCTAAATTCTGATGTGATTATTATTCTTAGTAATTTTTCCCTAAGGCACTCCCATTGTTAAGCAGTGAGCTGTGTTTTTAGTATGCAAAGTGAATAATCTATGAAATAGTCTATTATGATTTTAGTATGCATGTGATGATACTTGGTTTATTAATTGTGGTATTTCATTCACTCAAATATTAAATGGCACAAGATGTTAGGTAGGGTAGAGGACTTTTCATGCCAATTTTAAAAGACTGATCATGTATAATTTAATATTCTCAGTTGCAGGAATTATATAGTGTTGAGCTTGAATAAGAAGGTTTTGAGGCGTGCATTAGAATAATGGGCTTATTATTGCAATGAAAATAATGTAATATTAGTTTTTCTAATAGGAAAAGAACTCCTTGATCTAGAGAACTAAATGTAAAGGCAAAGAGAATTGATGGTGATGTATGAACATCTACACTAGTCATTAGTGACTCCGCAGAAGGAATTAGTAATTGTTGATATGTAAATAAATAGTTTACCAAGATCTTATAAATGTAAATGAAGAGAGCTCATTTTGATTTACCTTGGTGTTCTTAGGGATTTTCTGTATTGTTGTTATCACAAAATAGATAATAAAAAATAATACCCTATAAGATCCACAGTCATTCATGTTGTTGTTACTTCTCATTAAATGTGAATATTTTGCATATAGTGATTCAGTCATTTTTTAATGAAAGAAATGAAACCTTTGAGTTTATTGTGAATTGACTAACCTAGATAGCCTACCTCACTTTTAAAAAGTATTAAATATGATTTTATCAGGTGGTGAAAGGATCTTTAAATTGGGAAAATAATGATGGCATTGCCCATAGCAAACCAATTGTTCCAGTGCAAATCAATGTCGGATTACCATTAACATTAACTAAGGAAAACTATTGAAAGTAGATATGTAAATAAGGAGGTATCCAATTAATTAAGGTCATAACTTAAGTATATGTATATTCATACATATATTGCCAACCAAAATAGTGATTTGGTTACTAAGGAATTGTACTAATGAGAAATGTCTCACGGTTGCATGATGATCTTATGTATAATAATGGACCATATTTATGGAAAAGGTCACTCCATTTTATAGATGTATTATAATATAATTTGTGTTGAGTAATTTAGTATATTGTTGAGATATAAATTATATCATATTTAAGGATTAACATATAGACATGTTGTAGTTGAATATACATGATCCAAGTGCATTATGAACTATAGTTCAGTCATTTAGATGATAGAACAATTAAGTGAAATACTTGACATAACACTTACTAGCGTAAATTAACAATAATAGGACTAAAAATTTACAACAGTGAGCTAAATGAAATCTGCAACTTGAATGCAAAAATAAAACATTAATATACATTCGACTTATTTAGTTATCATGACTTAGGTCCTTAGAGATGTATACATTCAAGAAAATATTATTGCAGTGACCTGAGGATAATCTATTGTAAATTAATTAAATTACCCTAAGTTAACTAAGATACGACATTCCCAATTAGAGAAGCTTGGCGGGCCAACTCATTATGGCTGCTATGGAGTAGTACCCATTTAATGGCGAAGGTCATTAATTGGTTACCGTTGCATAACAACCATACTGAGTTATCTCATCAAGATTCACATATTGCGACGGTCATAACACCTTAAGATGCAGGGTTCATTATAGTTACAAATGTCGATGTACCGTACAAATACATACCCCGATGCCAACTTATGATGGCTATGGAAAGGTAAGTGTTCTAGTAATGATACAAATCATTATGGAGACACTTACCTTCCCATAGACATCCTAAGTTGTCATAGTGGTACTTCTTCTCGCAGTTTAATTAAGATTTGCACCTTGTACAAGACTTGTAACTATTCATAACACCACTGTCTAATCCTAATCTAGATAACAATAATTAAGTGATGAGGTGAAAGACAAGTTCCAATTGAGGAATGTGTCATCATGGAATTGGGCATGGTGAACATGTCTCTAAAACTTTGATCAAAGTAATGTAAGTTGATGATTACACTGTCCTAATTTCACCAAGATCTAAGATGTAGAATGTCAGATGGGATTCTGTGACAGACACCCAGGTAGACACTTAGAATAAGACACTTGATTATCTTTGACTGAAAAATGAAACCATTAGTATACTAGGTATACTTGCTCGTAACGAGTGATATATGAGGGATCAAAATTAATCCAACTCATACAACTGCACATGGTTAACTGTTATAGGATGGATTGATCTAGATGGATGTTGGTTCTAAATTAGGTGAGTTTAGAACAAGGAAGCATGAGATATGATTATGATTATTAAAAACAAAATCCCTAGAATTGAAGTGTTAAAATTGGTTGTTACATAGAGACACTAAGTGTCGTAAGGCCACTTTAGGTTACAGTTTCTCATTAGGTTATGGTTTTATCAATTAGTTGAGCAAGAAGTAAAATGTTATTACTCTATCATCCATAGAGGCAGACTACAAGGGAGTTTTTAACGCAACTACTTGGGCTATTTGGCTTCACTACTAACAATAAGATACAATATGATAAAAAATCACAAGGAAAAAATGGCTCCAAATCAACTCAAAATTCTCCATGTAGATCTCCTCCTATAGGTCTCTGTATGCACCCAAATTTGTACGATGCGACATTATCATAATAGTTTAAATCCCCAGTTATGATCAATTATCAATTCCAATGATATATAAGTCTAATTTGTAGTACGTTCTTGTAGCTTATTGTAGCATCTTTGTCCTTTTTCTAGCATTTCTTGCCTTCCTTAGTCATTATATAGATTTTTCCTTATCCTTTTATCCTTTACTTACGGAACCATGCTGACGGTTATGCAACCACCCCGAAAGTTGTGTAACCACCAATATGCCCTCAATGGCAGTTACACAACCACCATGGCAGTTGTGTAACCGTCGGTCTACACAGATCAACGGTTCTGTTTGCATTTAGCTGAGACTTTCCATCATTTTTATGGCACGTGTTGTGTTCTTTAAACTCGCTTTTATGACATTTATATTAACCAAATTAGTTTATTTAGGCTTGTTAGATATATAAAAACATCTTCTTTCCTAATTTCTATTATTAGTAAGTTAACTACTAGTTCCATGAGTGATGTGGCACTTCTTGGCTGTCAAGTGGGTTAGACCACTTCTCTCAAAAAAAATTATTAAAACCAAGATTTTTCCCGAAGCATTGGTTATAGTCTCTTGATTTATAATTGCAATGTTATGCCACTGAAATCTTTCCAAGAAGTACACAAGAAAACATAGTTCATTTACCTTGTTATTCTCTTGTTTGCATTGCCACCAAATTACCTACGAACCAGCTAGCTCCAACACTCCTTCATATTTTCTACACATTTCTAGCACAATTCCCTGGACATGTTTGGATATCATATTGGAAAAAAAGCTGAGGGGATCACAAAGCATAGCCAACATTGAATTTGTCTCTATACTACATTTCCAAGTTGGAGGTGATATTAAATTCCTAGAAGCTTCCTTTTATTCATTTAGATAGATTTCAATTCATAGTGTTAGAATACATTTGTTTTAAGGTAGTAGAATTATTGTAGTTTTATTTGCCTATAAGAAGCTTCCATTGAGAACTTCTTCTCGGCTCATCTCTGTGGATTTTCCTAGGAAGAATTTGGTGGAAGTTCATGTCTACAGATTTTATCAATTCTTCACAATTAATTTACCAGTAGAGTTTATTACATTCATAATCTAGATCTTGTTATCATTTGAACGAAGCTTCCATTGAAAGTTGCTTCCTTGCCTATCCATGTGGATTTGTACGGGAATTTAGTTTGAAGAAGATTTTGTGCCTGTGCTTAGTTTTTAGTTTCTTTACATTATAAAGCTTTTGTAGATCTGATCGTTTTACCAGGGAAGCTTCAAGGAAAGAAAAAGCTTCTGAGAAGTTTTTCAATCTTCCCGCAATTCTAAGGTAGAACAAGAGGAATTAAATATCCAAAATTAAAAATTAGAAAAACATTTATTTTAATTAGATTAGATTAAATCCATTCTGCAATGGGGAAATAGCCACATCCGGCTATTTCACTATTTAGTTTAGTTTGTTTTAGAAGTAGAAGTAATTTTAATTTTATTTGAAGAAGTTAGATTGTCTGTGTAGATTTCTTTTGTTAAATTTCATAAAACACAAAATAAAAAAACATTAGATTAAGTTAGTTAATTTCCTTTATTTGTCTTATTTCCTTTCTGTTGTAAATCATTGAAAATACAAAAATAAATAGATTAGATTTGTTTCATTGTTTTAATTAATTAGTTTCCTTTTGTTTAGTTAATTAGTTGCGCGTAAGTTTAATTAAATTCAAAGAAAGTAATATATTTGATTTAGTTTGAATTTTCTTACACTTCTTTGTTAATTTAGGAACTTAGACGTCCAATGCGGTTTGGATAGATTGGTTAAGATGGACGGTTGTGTCTGAATCTAACTAGGTTCAAATCCCATTAGACGTGATCCCTTCAGGGTGGTTTTGTTGGTATCTAAATTCCTTCTCCTTTTCAAGCCGAGCAACAACACAGATTCGACAGGGAGCTTAGAGGCAGATAGATCATGGTGTGTGTCGTTTTGTAGCCGGGGATGAGATCTAATTGGCCCTTTGTTACTCAGATTTGTGGAGAGATGGATAACACCTTTAAGAGGATTTGACCTGTTCTCACTACTTTAGGTCGTGCCTCTTCGACCAGGGTGAGAGGACCCTTAGTGTAACCTCTGTTTGGTGAAGGAGATGGAGATATCCTTCTTTTGCACAAATTCTATGAAGAGAACCTTGGGAAAATACGGTCAATACTCCATGATTTAACTCTTAAGAGTTGTCACTTCTAAAATATGGAGATACTTTCAACACAAGGCTAAGGTTACTGAAGACATTAAGAAATCCTGATTGTTCTACATATTTTTGCAAGTAGATTTTGTTCCTTTGTTGATACACAGGGCAAACAGGGGTAGTTCAGGGTGGATCAATGGTTTTTAAATGATTTTGGTGGGAGATGAAGCATGATAAAGTTGATTATACTAGATCTTCGAAGGGATTTTACAACAATAAACAACTTCAACAACAGAAAGCTTCAAAACAATTAAGACGTTCCTTCAACCACAAGGTGTGCTTTAATGGAGGCCCAAATCAACGCATTTTCACATAATCTTTGAGACTCTAACATGAAGGCTCGAATTGAAAGACTCAATCAAACACCAAAGTCTCTGATTAATCACACCTAAGGTACACCCAAAGACTTACAGACAATCTTTATCAACAAATGATATTGAATTGATTTTAAATTTGTTTATCTCATCCAAGATGAAGGCTCTTCTTGAAATGAAATTGCAAATACCATTAAACTGTCATAGGGACGAGATTCTGTGTGATTTCACAAAGATTTCAATATAAGATTGCAATGGGAATGAAAGAAACTATTTGGAGACATTTTGAAACAAAGCAGACACAAATTGCTAGAGATTTGAAACAAATTAATTCCAAAATTGCTTAGATTCATCAACAGGGGAAAGCTTCCAGAGAAATCTCAGTGCTTGTCAATGGCTATACATCTGCAACCAACTTGACACGACATAAAATCTAACACAGAAGAAAATAACAGGTTATCTCGGCTTTGGTCTCTCGGGAAGACAACTTTCTCAAAAATTTTCTCAAGAATTCAAACTCCGACCATTTGCAAGAGTATTCTCATTGCATTTATACATTTTGCTCACTCAATTTTCCCCCCAAAAGAGAAGAATATTCGAGGGACCTTTGCTTGTTACCAATTTGTTTCAGACAATGACATTTAACAAATTCAGATCTGAAATCTGCCAGGTGGACCAATTGTGAACTGATCACATTTCTTGGGCCCTCGACTAATGACTAAGATGTCATGCCACAACTTTTCAGGAGTCCTTTTAATCATTCTGATTCTGTCATGTGAGAAATCCCCTTTTTAATCATTTTTCGAAGCCTCTGCATAGCTGGACTTGACAGGTCATCCCTTTTTGCTCTTGAGGCAACACCTTTTTCACCTTTTGTGCCTGCACTTTCATCATTTCATCATTTTTCCCTCTTTTTCCTCTGTAATTTCTGCCCCACATCCATTTCCTCTGGTAATTCCCATTTTTTCAAGTGCCTGAGTAATTCCCACTTCAAAATATCAACCTTAACGATCCTTGGACTCACAATTTAAGTTTCGAATCCATTCAATGGCACCTTACCGACAGAGATAACAAAGAATTTCATCAAAGAATGATGAAAAATAGTGCGTATTCGTGTCTCCAAGAGTCTTGAAGCAAAAAATGGCAAAAAAACAAGTGAAATGTACAACCGTTGATTCTGCCCCTTTTCCACTTTATATCGTAGCCATCCACGTGTTTCCTTAGCACAACTACAAAGGAGAAGCACATAGATAAGCGCAAGCCTTCCACGTACCCTGGGCCCAAAAAAACACCTTTTGGCCTTTAAAAAGTCTCGGTGAAAAAAGGAGCCAGCGGGAGCTTCCACGTGTCTCAATGGCGCATTTTGAGATGGTCCCTAAAAGTAGAGACCCCAAACAAGCACGGGCTCAACCCGTGTCTTAGTTTGGCAGAGTTTGTTAAAAATTTGAAGGTTCAATGGAAGGTGCCATGTGTCTAGGGTCCAAGATAGTCTCCTTTGGCTGTTGAAAAGTCCAAGTAAAGTGTAGAGTGAGCGGAAGCCTCCAAGTGTCCTCCTGGTGCTTCTTCAAAATAAAACTCAGGGGCTAGTCCCCAAACAGGTGCGGTCCTTCCGCGTGTCCCAGACCTTTAAAAAGTTGCTTGAAAAGTCTAAGTATGGGAAGACCCGGCGGAAGCCTCCACATGTCTCAATGATGCAACTTTGAGATGGTGCCCAAGAGCAGAGACCCTGAACAAATGCAGGCTCACCACGTGTCCCAGGCCTTATAAAATTGCTTTGAAAAGTTTAAGTACAAAGCGGAGCCAGTGCAAGCCTCCACGTGTCTCCCTATCACAATTGTTAAGGTGGAACCCTAAGGTGGATCCTCAAATGAGCGTCAGCCCACCACGTGTCCATGGCCCGCCAAAACTGTACTGGCTGCATGAAAAATTTGTCTAAGTCCGGGAAAAGTAGTGGAATCCTCCACGTGTCCCCCCAGCGCAACTCCAAGGCCAAACCAAAAGGTGAATTTTCAAATGAGTGTTGTTCCTCCACGTGGACAAGTTTTGGGTTGAAGCGAGCCTTAGAGTTTGTAAAGTGCCCCACCGAGTTGCATCTAACCAAAAAGGGCCACGTTTACACTGATGCAGAGATGTAAATTTGACGGGGGAAACTCACCCATCAAACCGTAAAAATGCAGGAAAACCACCATTTGAGCTCAGAGATGAATTTTTCTTCAAGGACAAAGAATTTGGAAATGTTATAAGGTTCAAACATGATCCTCCGAGCTACATCCAATCACGTTTCCTCAGGTATTTGGGACAAAAATGACAGGGACAACAACACGTGACTGTGGAAAATGGAAGGAAAGGAACAACCCGAGTTTTATGCCCAATTTACAAACTCCTTCAGATGGACAGAGAAACGATTTTTTTTTTTTTGGATCTTTAAGTGATCTTTGACCAAGGAAGGGACTGATCATGGAAACCAAATGGAGGATAGAGTCTTCAAGCACCAACACAGGGAGATAGAAAACATGACAGAGGCCGCAAACTAAGGAATTTCAATGACAAACGAGGCGAGACTAATTTGAGCACTAACATCAGCTCTAACTCAAGGATGGGCAATCCCTGTGAGTGTCATAAGAAAAAATAGCAGACCAAGTGCCAAAAATAGACTATTGGGCAACAGAGTCAAAGAATAATCTATCAGAGCAGAACAACCACAACCATCCTCCAAAAAACAGACCAAGAAACCAACAAAACTAGGTCACTAAGGACCATAACGAACAAAAACACAAAAGCAAACGAGAACAAAGAACTATACACTGTACAAATGGAGTATAACTTGATTCTGAGAAATCAATCAAGGAAATGCTTCAAATGTCTTCCATTAACAGGCAATTCAAGTAGTTCCCCGTCTAAGTCTTTTACGAAGAAGGTATTTTCACCAATTCAAATATCAATTGAATAAGGGCCCATCCACAAAGCATCAAATTTACCATGCTTGCCCATATCTTCATGATTGTTATCCCATAAAAGCACAAGATCCCCAATGCTGAAAGCTCTGGGTGTCACCTTTTTGTCAAATAGCTTCTTCAACTTTTCTCTGAACTTCACATGCCGCTGATGGGATGCCCTTCTTTCTTCATCCAACTCAATAATCTGATTGATTCGAGCATCATATGCACTAACTTCTTGGTCTTCAATCTATTGAACAAACTGAAATGAAGACAATTGTAAATGGAGGGGCAACAAAGCTTGAATTTGATATACCAATTCAAACGGTCTTTTACCAGTGGCTCTTTTGACAGTGATTCTGTCAGCCAAAACAACAAACTTCAGTTGCTCACCCCACTTATTTTTGTTCAGCTCCAAGGTTCTTCTAATGATCTTAAACAAATTTTTATTACTAGACTCAGCTTGTCCATTTCCTTGGGGATTGTAGTTAGAAGCATATGTCAAATTGATCCCATACTCTTAGCACATTGCCACTAAAGGTTTGGCTCTGAAACTCATGGCATTATCAGCAACAATTTTAGCTGGCACTCCAAATTTGCATATGATTTGATTCAGCATGAAGTCCATGATAACTTGTTGTGTTGACTTCTTAGTGGGTATTATTTCTACCCACTTAGTGAAATAATCAGTGGCTACAAGAATCCATTTATGACCAGCACTGGAAGGATCAGAAATTTCCCCAATGAAATCCATTCCCCATTGTCTGAATGGGGCTTCAACTGACATAGGCTGCAAAGGAAGGGAGCCTGAAGCTTTCATTCTTCCATCAAAATGTTGGCAAATTTCACATTTCCTCACCAATAGAGTTGTATCCTTGAAGAGAGTTGGCCACCAATAACCAGCCCTCAATATTTTTTGGGTTGTAACTCTTCCAGTAAAATGTCCCCCACAGACCCCTCCATGGAGATCATCAATTATTTTGGGGGCCTCATTTTAAGTAATGCATCTCAAGAGCACCTCGGGGTTCTTCCAAGCTAACCCAAAATCAGTAATGACATACTTTTGAGAGGCTAACTTAAGAGCTCTTTTCTGATTTTTACTCAAATATTCAGGGCAGCATAGATGTCTGAGATAAAATATTATATCTTTTTACCACTCAGAACTTACCAAATTTTCAAGAACATCCACCCTTTCTCCTAATCCTTCATTCACCTCAATAGTTTGTAGGTTGCTCTCAGCAATAATCTTAGCTAGGCCCAAACCTCTTACCAATTTTGTGGTTTGGATATCTATGTCATACTCCTGTAACCTTTTCACCCATATGCATTTTTTGCTTGAGACCTCCATCTTTGATAATATGTCTTTCACCATGGTGTGGGGAACATAAGCAACAACTTTATAACTCAAGATGTAGGGTCTGAAAACATTTGTTGCTTTCACCAAGGTAAATGCTTGCTTCTCCATGATGGTGTATTTCAACTCAGCTCCCTGTAATGCCTTACTGAAAAAGGCAATTGATCTCTCAGCCCCTTCATCATCCTTCTGTAACAAAATAGATGCAATGGTGTTTTCTGAATCAAAAGAAAACACTTGAAAGGGTTTCTTGTGATTTGGGGCTGCCAAAACAGGGGCATGCTTTAGTGCTTCTTTGATCCCACTGAAAGCTTGAATGGAAACTTCTTCCCATTTGATAACTTGGTCCTTCTTTAGCATGCTAGTAATGGGGATGGTCAGCTCAACAAAGTTAGACACAAACCTTCTGATAAAGTTTATTTTTCCAAAGAAGGATCGAATTCCCTTCTATTTCTTGGAATTGGAACCTTGCTGATGGATTTCACTCTCTCTGGATCTATCATTACCGCTTCTTTTGATACAATGTGACCAAGCAGCTTTTTGTTTTGCACTTCGAAGTGGCACTTCTTGGGATTCAATGATATGTCATACTCTTTACACCTTATCAGCATTCTCTCCAAGTGTTGCAAGTGATCATTTCTATTTCTAGAAAACACAATTACATCATCCTGATAAACAACACTGAAATCATTGATATAACCAGAAAATGCTACATCCATTGCTCTTTGGAAAGTTTCTCCGGCATTCATTAAGCCAAAAGGCATCCTGACATAGACATAAGTTCCCCAAGGAGTAGTAAAGGCAGTCTTTATTCTTTCTGATTCCTTCACAACAACTTGATTATAACCAGAGAAACCATCTAGAGTAGATAACAATTCAGAACATGTTACCAATTGTAGCATATTCTCCATGTTTGACAGAGGGTAATTATCTTTCAGTGATGCTTTATTCAGGTTCTTGAAGTCTACACATATCCTTATGTCACCATTCTTTTTCTTGACAGGCACTAGGTTTGCAACCCAAGAAGAGTACCTTGTGGGTTGAATGATCCCTCCATCCCTCAACTTCTTCAGTTCTTCTTGTATTTTCAAAGAAACAAGTGAATTAATGGGCCTTTGTTTTTGCCTGAAAGGCTTGGCATTAGACTCGAGAGGAATTTCATGTTGGAACAAATCTTCCCTGTATGCCTTCAACTCAGAGTAAGACCAAGCTAGGCAGTCTTGATATTTCTTCGGCAATTGAATATAGGATTGCTTCTCTTCCTTGTTAAGATTGCTTCCTAACCAGATTTTACATGGATTTTCCTTTGTGCTTAGGTCGTGTTCTTCCACATCTTTTGAAACAGACATATTCTTTTAATAATACAATTAAGATTATCAAAGTTTGACTCAAGAGCCACCAAACCTCTGGGAATCGTGTTTGTCTTCAACTGGATGATGTCTTTGCCAAATAATGTTTCCTTTCCTTCAACAACACACACCATTGGTTCCCAATCTATATTCTGGTCAGGAAACTCACCTTGTCTCTGTAAAAACCGTTTCACCTGGGCATCATCATCAAACACTTGCCAATTTTTAACGTTATCAGGGACAGATGGCCTTGTTAGTATTTCAACATCATACTCACGAAATGGAGACATTGTACAATTCCCAACACTTATAGGATATGTTTGCTTTGGTGTACACTTGACTACAATATTATAGGTATTGGTTACCACTTTAGTACACTATTTTAGGTGTTGGTTACCACTTGAATACACCAGTCTAGGTGTTGGTTACCCCTATTCTAGGCGGAGATTTTCATGATTCTGGGAGGAGGTTACACATTCACATCCTATATGTACATCTCTTGCATTACTCTATTTGATTCTATTGAGTTGGAGCTATTTATGTGTTATTGCAATCATCTCTCTTATATTTTCATAATTTGTAGCTTTTTTTGTCTTAGAACAATTCATGACTCGCATCATTCACACGTGCATTATTTGAACCAATAGATATGTGGTGCTTCTTCGATAGAGTAAAGCCTTGAAATTAAATATAGAAACTTCTACAATTGGTTTCATTTCGATTTGACACCAAAAATACAACTTTCTCTTTTTAGTAAGTCTCTACCATACAGCTTACTGAAAATGGTAAGTCTGAGGAAATGATGATTTTTGGTACTTCAAGACATTACTCCAAAGAGAAAAACATTCAAGAATGACAAAATTTACAAATTTGGAAAAATTACTAAGTTTCAAAAAGGTCAAATATTCAATTCACAAGAAAATATCTACCTTCCCAAATGCAATGAGCATAAAGTGTCATAAAGTGAATATGCCAATTTTGGAAGTTCTAGTAAATATCCACCTGTCACTAAGTGGTGACCATCTCTCTAGATATTTCCTCATGGGAATGGTAATGATGAATTCATGTTTATAGTTTAGTGAAAGATGAATTGTGACTCATGTGGATTAGTTCCTAATTTTGGTTATCAATGTCTTTGAGGTGGCAGAAACATCATGGTTGCATTGTACAAGCAATTGTTTCAAGTTCTTATCATATGCATGATTGGTCAAGAAGGCATGGTAGTTTTTCATGGTTTGTTCAAGTGTGTGAAGACATCCTTTATTGTCTACAAAGGTCTATTGATAAAGTGCTTTTCATTCCTTCTCTCAGTGTACCAAACATGTGCTATAATTGTTGATCATTCAAAAGGAGGCTTCTCGCTGTGCAAAATAGTTCAAGGATCTAAAGTTCATCATTGCATTGGAGCATTTCATTGGTTCATAAAAAAGATGGATCTTCTTGACAATCAGAGCTTCTTCATCCTTCTTCATTCGAGATTGGATATTATCACCTCTCTCTTTCTCTCTCTAAAATTCCATTTCTTTATTGAGAAGAAAGTTTGTAAAAAGTAATTTAAGTCACTTAAAGTTATATTTATTCATTGAGGATTACACTTTAAGTTAAAAGATCACATTGGAATGTGAAGTGTCACTGAATGTTACTATAAATTGTAAGGTTATCTCCATTCCAAAGGGCTAAACTTTCTTGCAAAGTGTGAGAGTTTATTGGTTGGTAGATGTGATATTTTCTATATTGATAGCTCTCGTGACATCGCTACAAGCAAGGAACTACAATTCTTCTACCTCCTTGTCTCATGCTTTTCTCAACATCTCAACTTTACTCCAATAGAGCTTTATAATCCCACACAATCAAAGAAACAATGAATATAATGTATTTAAATTTTGTGTTAAGTGCATTTTTTGTCTTGCTTTGTATATTGGTGTCTTCTCTTTGAATTCATGGATATATTATAGTTTTAACCAAAAAACTCTATAGTATTATTTATTATGTAAAACACTCCTTACTATCATCTCCACACCTCTCTCTCTCTCTCAATATTTTCCTCCCTTGTAGTATCTACAAGCACTTTGTCGTAGGTGTAGTGAAGTACCCTTGTGTAATCCCCGATCGACGGACCACCTCCAAGCAGTTAGAATAGTGTAAATATTTCCCTATTTTTAATTAATGGAGCTGCCTCGTTCAAGCAGAGGGACTTGGTCCCAAAGCGTTGGTGAAAGCCCCTAATTTGTTCCTACGGAAAATTATTTTAGAAACAAATATGAATGTTGAATATCTTATCAATGAAATATAACTTTTATTGCTATCTTTTGTTTGTTGCATCTATATCTAATATAGAGGATTAACCTCTGGTTATTGTAGTTTATTGGTTACTGAATGATGAGTTGAGAAAATCTCTTGTTATTAACAACTCATCATTTGAACTTTTGTTAAATCATGAAACTATGTTTTTTTATTTCCTACTCAGAAGTGTTGAACATGATCATTATAGCTTGAACTTATTGGCATAATACTTATTAATATAGTTATTACTAATTAACTTTATTTTGTGGTATTCTAAGTTTGCATTTATTCTTGTCTGTTCAAATAAATGTTTGATTGATGATGCATGTGATGCCCTCTAATTATAAGAAAGTTGTTATATGCAGCAACCCATCTGCAGCCAAAAGGAATCATCTACAGCTAAGGGATCGTCCGTAACAACTCACATGCAGTCAAAGGACTTATCTACAGTAAAGCATCCACAACCAAAGGAATTCAGACACATCATAGAATCTATGATCCTGAGAATTTCATAGAATGTGGACATTACACTTGAGTTTGCACATGTTGATGGAAGAAGTAGTTACAATTAAAACATGAGAACTAGGAGATGACTCAACTCCAACATCTAATTATGCGTTGTAACTTAATAAGGAACGAAATAATTAAATTCGTGATTTGAGAACTGGTTGATTGAACTAATTAGTTACTTAAGTTATGTGAATGACATCTAAACACCTGATGATTAATTTTGTTGAATGCATCGATTATCCATATTATTTGGTTAAAATCTTATACTTGATCTGTTGGAACTCCTAATCGAACTTCGTTTTCTCACGCTTTTGTTGTAGTGAGGTGTATAAAAAGGAAAAGGTTAATGTTGAATGTATGGGATGAGAATATAGATTTAAATAAGGTTAGAGAGTAGAGAATACATGGACACGAGAGTTTTTGTATTCCCAATTGTAATTTTTATGCCAATGCAATAAAAACTATGAGTTTTGTTCAGTAGTTGTACTCAAAGGCCTTAGGAGGGATTAACACCCAAGACAGGGCCCACTTGTGGTTTTCTATCCCCCTCCATAGTTTTTTGATTTAATTTATTGCATGAGATTAGCAGCAACTCATTCCTTTATCTACATTATGAGTTTACACGTTTTACCTTAGTTATAGTGTTTACCTCCAGTCTGAATTTAGTTTGTTCCAAGCATTGTTATTTCCAGAATTGTAGTGACAACAATTTATCTTCTCACCTCTTAAATATTTGTAACTATGCATATAACACTCGCATTATTAAAATTCTACGTCCCTTGGTTTAATAATTAAATGACCGTAGATTAATAAACAACATATCAATTGTTATAAGTTAATTTGCACCACCACTGAATAAATATTGTGTTGTAGTATTTACTTTGTAATATTTGGTCCAGTTATAAAACCTTTGTTGCAATTTTGTTTTGGAACATCCTTTGTTAGCCTTTGAGTGTATCTTAAGTGTATAAAAATGGAAGTAATGAAAAATTTATTAGAGTTCTTACACAAGTGCTTGTGTTGATGGTTCTAAAGGTTTTATGTTAGTATTTATATGAATTAAGAATCAATGAATGAAAAATTCCCTTTGAAAGTTGTTCTTACTTGATTTTATGATCTATGCATTTTAAAAGTAGCAAGCTATCATAACAGTTGTTAGCAAGTTGTTATTGTGAATCAGTCATCACCTATTCCCCCTTTCTAACTGAAGTATCCTATTATATTACCCCTTGCAAATTGCATTACCTTCACTTATCATGAATGCATTTTGCCTTGAGTTATGAAGAATAGTATTCCAACATCATTAAGATCCATTTCATTTGTTATTTACAAATAAAAAATGTTTGTGAATCATATTTTATCTGTCTTCAGTACCTTATGTCTGATGTAATGAGTATTTGTGATAGCTATATGACACCTCTTTGAGTGGATATCACATTCATGGCTATACTTGAATCAGATTGACCTACCAACAATTTGCAGGAGATTGAATTAGAAAATATCTCCTCCATTCAAGCTACCCCTTGGGTCCTCTCACCTTGGTTTAGGTAGAGTTAGAAGTAATAGGAGTTAGCCATTCCCTTTGTACTTGCCTCTTAGTCATTTATAATACTTAGTGATAAGAATGTTAGATGCATCCCTGACTACAAACAACATACCCCCAATCTATTATTCTTTAAGCCAATTTTTCTAAATTGTTTTCAATGTCCCTAGGGTGTGAAACTAGAAACCAATAGGTGAAATTAATACCCCTCATGTTTGTAATTGATGCTCAAATATCCAAGTCCATTTTGAACCAGATCATCTTCTGTTATGGCATTCCATCCACTATCATCTCCAACAATGGTAAATCCATTATAAAAAATAATTGAAGACCCTTTGTCTAAACTTCAAAATATACCAAACGTGGTCTACGTCCTATTACCCTCAAGGTGATGGGCAAACTCATGTCATAAACAAAACACTTGTTAGAATCATGGAAAAAATTATTAGTAAAACATGTAAAAAACTGGTGTCTATGAATTCATCCCACCTTATGGACTTATTGCACTTCCATTTGAAATATTATTAGAGCCATGCCTTATTTCTTTATCTTTAGCGTAAAGGCAATCATCTCCTTAGAGATCAAGCTTCTCATTTCACATATCTTTGAAGGAATATATTGACAATGAGGAGGACCATGGAGTGGCCCAACTTGTCTATATCTAACTTCTTGATTAGAAAAAAATTCATGTGATGTAACACCTTAAAGTGCATCCGCAACAATTACAATAAACTCATCGTTCCTCACGAGTTCAAGATTGGAGATCTTGTTCTCAATAAGAATCAATTTAACCCTAAAAAATAAAGAGAGAAGAAAGGTAAATTTGAGCCTTGTTGTTTAGTACATATCTCAAGGATCCCATGAACATCATGCACCTCGAACAATTATAAACATAAGCATAGGTGCAAATATCATTAATTTTTCTTTGAATTTTGATTTTTTTAATAAATTAATTAATAAATAAAACAATTCAAAAAATCAACAAAGTAAAGGACCAAAAGAAAAAGTCAAAAAACTTCATCCAATGGTGAAAACCACACAATTGTGGCACTTTGGGCATGTATCATGGTAGAAACTAGTTTATGGTGCCATGCATATATCTAGTTATTCACAAGCACCTTGTACTTAGGGGCATCGCCGCTCCATCCTAGATTCGTTATTTCCTTGGGTCAATAACCTTGTCATTCCTAGTACCTTTGGCCTTGATTATTCTTTTTCCACATCTTATATAGTTGCATGGGAATTTACCTTTGTACATTCCAACCTCTTGTTGGGGGCATCTCACTGTGCCATTCTTTTGCACATAAAATTTCGTAAAATATAGAAAATCCAAAAAACATCGTAAAACTTACAAATTCCAAAAACATAATAAAATTTTATAAAATCCAAACAACATTGCAAAACCTTAGAAAATTAAAAAAAACACTATAAAATATTCAAAAATCCAACAATATTTAAACATTTCAAAACAATCCAAAAACATTTAGAAAACCTAAAAAGTCCAAACAAATAAAATACTCCACACAACTCCAAAAACAACGTCTAAAACAAAATCACTGAAAATTGAAAAATAATCAAAACATCTCAAATCAATGCTCACTTTTTATAGTGCTCAACACGTGGATCATCCTAATTCTTATTCCATCAACAATTTTCATACTCGATATGTTTGTCTTCTTGGTATATATTGTTGCTCAAGGCATAATCATAGTGCACATTAGCTTATCTCGAGACTTATCTGTCCCACATCCATTACCCTCGTGTGATTCTTTGTTTGGGGAAACATCTTCACCCTTGTCACAAACAATACAACAACTGGGTACTATAGTAAGATAACAAAAATATAGATACATTTGCTAAAAAAAAATGTTTGAGCGTGTTTAATTGTACTTTTTGATTGCTTGTTTATTTGCTTACTCACATTGTACGGTATTTTGCTTTCAATCAGTCCTATAACATCTTACAAACACTGACACAATGGTTTTTCATATCATAGTACTTATTGTTGTATGCTAATGTCAAATTAAGGGTTATCTCGAATTGTATAAGTGTGTAAACTACAATGTGGTTTACCATTCATATCCCATACTCATCATACCTACCCATCCCACATCATCATCTATCTAACTTCACATTCTCGCTAACATTTATTCCAACTAACCTTTCCATTTCTTCTATCCTATTAAGGCACAAAAACTAGGTATCAAGATAAACATAAATTGGCTAAGTAACAAACACATGCTTTACAGTGAGTCGTATCAATAAACTAAACTACATCAAGGAGATAAACATAAAACATAACACCATCATCTATAATCATCATCACATCTAAACATCTCATTTAATCTCATATATATATCCATAATCATCATCAAATAATAGAAATAAATTGCTATACAAATCCATTTTAACATGTTACAAAACTCAAACACACGTAAGCCCAAAACTACATCATACACATATATATATATAAAAAAATGAGTTTACAAATCGTTATCAAAACCATGTACTATATACTTCATAATGGTACAACAAAAATCCTAAGTTTATGCCGAGTCAACTCTTTCTTTGACTCTTTCTGGGCAAGACACTACTTTAGGGTACCTGTAGGTGGGGAGGCATGTATCGCTCCTCCTAGCTACACTCTAGAGGGCATTTATGTTATCGAAAATAGTGAGCCCATCATTGATGGAATCCCCACTAATGCTCTTGATCTTGTCAAGGCAGATGGTTTGTCTAACTAACTGGCCCTAGAATAATGTGAATAAATATGGGCACATTGTTTCACTAGCATGACTACCTCATACAAGGTCCTATAGTACACTACCTCACCCTGTATTCTAGTGATAGTAGCAATCATTTATGTCATACCCTGTACACCTGGGGTAACAAGAGTAATATATCATTCTCATCATAGTCTATCCATGTCTACATGTATTATGTGCCACTCTCTATGGGTTGTATCTCACTCTACTACTAGTATATCGTGCTCTATTACCATTGTATCATTCTCCTTCTAGCACACATATCTCTCAAAAAGTGACTATCTCACTCGGTTTGGGTGGTCTCTCTCTTAGCAATCAACTGGGTAATTTTCAAATCTCTTATTGTGACATCCTTTGTATTCCTAGCCAGCTCGATAACTTGCCTCGCTACCTCAGCTACGAGTTTGGCTATCTTTGTGTCCCTGTATGCACTGGATCCTTATGTTGTGAACCGTGTTATCTTAGTATCTCTGGTAGTTATCTCTATAGATGACACTTGTGCAACTCATTGTGTGGCCAAGGCAGTACATGAGGGGTCTGGTAAGCTATCTCTTGCTCTCTCTCTCCAATTTATGTTAAGGGTGATCCTCTTGTACCTATACCTACCACTAAACCACACTCGTTTCCTCTATCACCCCTTGTCGGTGAACCCTATCATCCCCACTTATCCTTGTACTTACCAAACTTGGATAACATCACCTCTTGTGCCTATGCCCCCCTTGTTTGGATCCCATTTCCTCTATCACCTCCAACTCTCTTACCTCCTCCATCCCCCACATGGATCACTAGTACTCTAGGATGGGGAGCTTGTTGTCTTATATATAGATGTCTCATGGTGTCCGCGACAACACTGACTGGCCTCTGTAATGGAGTTGACTTGAATTTTCAGTACCAAGCCACATATTCTTGTGTGTTCCCTGCATCTGTAATCCCTATCCACATATCCAAAATGGTCACTATCACTCTATCCTAATTTGTTGTTGTTGTTACATCTATAGTCGGGCCCCTATCAACTATCTCCCTAGTCACATGTGGGAACATGTGTGATGATGTGGGAACTCCCCATCGATATATAAAATGGAGTAAAATCTTGTAAGGTATGTATCTACCCACCTCAAAATCTCGCCTGTCAACTATATAACACTTTGTACATGTATATGCCATCTCTCAAAAAGTATTTAGATAGCTCCTCATGGCTAAGCAAGGTCTCCATATGAGATTAATGTGTATGATATCATCAAATGCTTTTCTATAGGAAACTAAATCTTGCATACAATGTCTGCCTCGACACGATCTAACCCATCCAAAATCCCGTGGACCATCATCCTATAACGGATCAAATAGACCTATGGGAATCCGAGTGTTAAGCACTCACATACCCATATCTATAATAATGTGGCGTGGCCTATGCTCTTGCTACTTATATATAGAGGAAAAGGTGTAAATCTTTGTATAGATGTATCATTACGTGTGGTCCCCATGTGATCTGCTTGTGCTACTCAACCATGTCGACAATGAATCCAAAAAATTCCACATGTAGGCATTGACTGGACTTGACAGGAAACAAGATGTGCCCATCAAGACTAATGGCAGATCCTATCGTGTCTTTATCAAACACTTATGTAAGCACAATTCCTATCATGTGCAGAGGAAAATATGAACACCCTGTGGCCCAAATCATTTCACGTACTGCATCTAAAGCGTCGTAGTAAATATTGTGTCATCTCAATATTCTATGAACATCCTCTAAGGTGATCGTAATCTCCTGTATCAGGAGTTGAAACTTGCTAGTCTCGGAATACCATCTCTTGATGAGAGTTGTCAGCAGTGGTCTATCACCCTACCAACATCAATGCAACGTAATATAATATGAGCTCTTATAGTATTGGTAAATCATGTGGATACAACATCTAGATCCGCTTCAGTGCCTCGGAGTGGTGCTCCCAAAATTATAACACAGTTAGCCTCACCTGCAATCATGAAACCAAATTCTACACTCAGCCATTTTTTTTTGTACTTTTTCGGGCACAAACAATTTAGGACTTACCCTGATTTTCACGAATTTGCTACAAATTGTAGAAAGTTAACCATTTCTATGAACTCACCATACGGTGTAGCGAATCTACCATTTTGGAAAGTTTACTACATTGTGTAGTAAGTTCTCCATTTCAGTAAATTCGTTACGTTGTGTCACGAATTCTCCATTGGCGTGTTCGTTATATGATGTAGCAAGTTCTCAGAATGTTGCCAGTTTCCTATGACATATAGAGAATTAGTTGAGGTTTAGGAGAGTTCCTTGAAATTGCTACAAAGCCACTATGACATGGTGTGAGGTCACATAAACCAACAATTGTCGATTTAAGTGAACTTGCGTGCTACCCTTTTTGGGGTAGTAAATGCAATTGAATACATAAAATTCTCAAAATAAAATGAATCTTAATGCCATCACCAACTGCCTTCCCATGTCTTAGAGTTTGTCAGAAGTCCCAAACTTACTCTACTCAATATATGATTACATGGATGATCGTCTTGTCTTGTCGCAATCACCCATAGCTCATTTTATTCTATTTGTTGTGGTGAAAATGATTTGTTTTACCCCTCCCCTATATTTAATCCTTGATGTGGTGGTTTCGATTGCCATAATGGCATTTTAGTCACCGCGATGGCCTTTCAGTTTCCATGATGAATTTTTTTTTCCGCGATCATTTTTTCTCTTTTTGAGCATTCATTGACTTCTTCTATCACCTTGTTGACGCTCGAGGGGGCATATCCCATATAGCTAATTTTTCTTCCTCCTAAACAACACACAATTGTCTACTTTCTTGTACATGGTGTCACTTGCATGACACTACCTCGAAGAGGAGAAGATGTAGACACCTAATTTCCACCATGCTTTTAATAATAAAATTACACTAATTGCTATCATCGCCAATTAATTAACAATCTTATGTTAATTAACTAATTTTCCCCTCAGGGATACAACTTAACATCGCTTTGTAAGTTAAAATCCTCTTTTTAATTAAATGATTAGTTATCCTTTCCCTATATTTTATTTAATTAATAACCCTTTATTAATTAAATCATGGTCTCAATCATCTCTATGATCCACTATTTTTCCACTACATTTCCTCTAAATAGCTTCTACAAACTAATCTTGGCCTATTAATTAAGCCCCCCTTTTACTCATCGAGTTCCCATGGAGTATTGATTTTAATTAATTACTCTTAATCATGTTTATCCACTTCTAATTCTTCTTTTCCATTATCCTGCATTCATTGCTAGTTACACATTTTACACAAAGGAAAGCTATAAAAACAACCCAGTACACCCTTCCCAAGACACTTGCTCCTACTTTCTCATGCTAAGCTATTGCAAAAGAGCTTGAGGCAAAAAGTGAGAAAAAAAACCATCCTCGAATGAAGTAGTAAGAGAAGACTCAAACATGGCTTTGGCCATTTTCAAGAGATGTCTTACTTTGTCAAGCTCTCCTCTTTGAATCAACCGCTCGTGGATTGCACTCGATTCTCAATGATGTCCACATTTCAATCCAGAAGGAAATCAAATCGTCACGGGAGAGGTTTGAGATTTTTGTGTTACAAATGTTTAGTGTCTTTCTCTTCTTTATATGATAGTCTATATTGATGTATTAGTAATTTCCTGGAGTGGTCTAGTTAAGAATGGAATTCTTAGGTGTGAATTACATTTTGTAGATTATATGTTTCTATATTTAGCTTACATACAATGATGAATCCCATAAATTTCTCTAGGAATTACATCACCCTTGGAAGACCCATGAGAAAAGGAATGTAAACAGGATTAAATCTTCAAAACTTGTTGCTCACACAGGTCTTAGTAAAAATTGTGAGTACCTTTATAGCCAAAATCATTTGGAAATATTAGGAATTTTTTAAAACCACACTTTATTTAGGATGGGCATAGCTTCAAAGTAGGGCTCTCTATCAAGTCCCACTTCCTATGGTGGTCTCATGTTCTTCCCTACTATAATTTTCCTTTTACCTTAGTCACTTGGATGAAAAGCATCAATTTTTTTAAGAGAGGCATCAAAGCCATTTATGACCTCATTTGTAAGACTTCCAAGCAGTGGATTCCATGGCCTGCTCTGAGAACTAAATTTTGGCTGAAAATTAACAATCAAGAGTCAATTATGGAAATGTAGGATGCCATACTTGATCATCATCTCCATAAAATTGGTGTGCAATATCCCACCAGATGGTAGAGTGACTTGAAGTGGCCTGTTGAAACTCTTTTCAACTAACACAAACCCAAGTTATGGTATCAACTCCTCTCCCACAAAGTCTACAAATTGGGCCTCTCAATGTCCATTGGAAAGTGAATTCCACAAAGTAGGTGTGGAAAAGGAGGTTTTCTAGAGTATGGGATGTCATTATTGACTGCAAGTAGGCCCATTTTCTTTAGTGCATTTTCCATCAAGGTTTACTAATTGGTTCACTTCTAATTCAACATGGGATGGATCACCCTATTTTCTCTTATTTTCATCGCTCGTAAGTTATCAAGTATATATTTTGGTTTTGTAAGCAAACTCAATTTGCTTGACATCAAATTTGTGCCCTTTTTAGCCCTTTCAATTTGAAATGCTCACATGGAAAACAATGATTTTGGGGGACAATGTTTCTTTAAAAATACACACAAATTTGGCACATTATTTGTTTTGAAATTCTTTATCAGTTATGAAAAGATATAATTAATGTTAATTTCAATAATATTTCTCTTAGAGGTTTATTTTTTGTGTTAACTAAGTTACTGTGATTTCCAATTTTACTCTCCAAATTTTGGTGCAAGTGGAAAAATTTTGCTTGGAGGTAGTACACCTCAACCAATTGCTTGATCACTTAAACAATGCACTTTGTGCTATTAGTAGATTTCCTTCGAACTCACTTCCCTATTATTCTCCCCATCAAGATCATGGCTCTAGTTAGCGTGAAATATCTTTTTCTCACAATAGACGTTGGAGTGTCTCCCCTCGATACTAGTTTCTATCTCTAACTCACATTTCGCATGGTGACAAAAACAATGGTGGAGAATGTGCTAGGCCAAACTCTACTAATTAGGTGACACCTCCATGAGAGAAGTACCCTTGCTTGGAGTCAACCATCTCTCCTAAAAACTAGAAGGTTAATGATGAGGAAGATAAAGATAAAGAAAAATATTTTGGGTGGATGCAAGCAGATGTTATTGACCCATTTGGTAGTGGATGAGAAGGTTGGGGGGTCAAATCAAATGATCTTGTACCTCCTCCATCTACGTTGGTTGTGGATCTCGTTGCATAATGTTTCTTATACTTTGTTGTTATATCTCCCATTTTGATTAGAAAACTTGTTTGAATTGTTAAACTAGCTTTTAGCTTTCTCAAATTTTGTTTATATGACCGTAAGAGTATTATTCTTCCAATCACATGTTTGTATGGTTAGCTTGTATTTTATATTTATATCAATATATAGGGAAAAAAATTCAATCAAAATAATATACTAAACTTTAACGGACACATTTGAGAGTAATTTTAGCTATAGACCCCTTGCTCTCATCTCTCCAGGTATTCTCAAAATCTTTGAGACCGTATGGAAGTCAAATACTTCTAGAACAACTAGCAATCATATGTGAAATGTATGATGTGAACGCAAAAATATTGAGGGTGATATCTTGTAATGTGTACTACCTTATATTGTATATATGTTTGACAGAAGAACATAACAATCAGTATTTGTAGGATCCAACTCAAATAGTATTATTGCTACTAGCACTTTGATGACAAAATTTAGGGCTTCATCTATATGGCCAACACGGCTAAGAAGGTCAACCATGCATACATAATGCTCTATTGTAAGCATAATGCAATGATTTCCAGATATGCAATGCATGGATATAGCCAGGATGCCCCTCAAATTCTTTGAACTGATGAGGCACTCTCAAACTAACCTAAACAATGTAAGTTTAGTTTGTATTTTATTTGTATACAACCATGTAGGTCTAGTGGATGAAGGCTATAAATACTTCAAGTTCACAAGTGATTTTATCGAACAACTTGCATGCCTTATGAATGCATCTACATTTTGCATATATATCGATCAGCGGATTTGAAACTACAACATGTAACAAATATCCACTCTTGATTATGTTTTGATTGATCTACATGCCCTATTCCAAAGCTCCAATTTTTCCAAATGCTAGAATGATGTTGGTGAAGTTTGTGGGGTTTCAGATTGTTTACCTTCAAGTTGTATTTTCTTAAACAACTCCAAGGTTTTTTCAGCCAACCCATTTTATACATACCTCATAATCATTGCAGTCCATCACCACTATATTGTCGTAAAATTAAATCTGGAAATGGCTACACTATAGTACATGATGCATGAATATAATGGTATAAAAAATGATAAGATACATGCCGCAATTGTAAATTTTGAACTAACAAAGAAAACACAAACGACGACAAAATTTAGGGCTCAATGTCAGGTAGTTGGTCAAATCGGGCATTACGTTGAAAGCATTTACCAAAAAAGTAGGCAAAATTAGGTTTGAAAGGTACTTTGACAATCTGTATCTTCCCTAGATCAGACGTATCTGTCCCCAGATCAGATGGTCCAAATACTTAAAGTTTATGAGTGACTTTATCAAACAACTTGTGTGCCTTATGATTGCATCCACATTTTACATACATATTGATCAACGAATTTGAAACTACAACATCTAACAAAGATCCACTCTTGATTATTTTTTGATTGATCTCCATGCCTTGTTCTAAAGCTCTGATTTTTCCAAATGCTAGAATGATGTTGGAAAAGTTTGTGAGACTTGGCATTTTTACGTTGATCATGTTACATTTACTTAAACAACTCCAAGTCTTTTTTATCCAACCCATTATGGACATACCTCACAATCATTACAGTCCATCACCAATAGCTTACCGTAAAATTAAATCTAGAAATGTCTGCACTACAGTACATGATGCATGAATACAATGATATAAAAAAAGATAAGATATATGCCACAATTGCAAATTTTGTAATTGTATTTGTGTTACACATTATCGTCACTTTGCATTCCCCCTTTACATATCTTGAATTAAAGCATAATTCAAATTTAAAGAGACTTCCACCAGGTTTTTCTAAACTTGGATCTCTCATCTTGTTTGATGCAAGCAATTGTGATCTCTTTGAAGGTCTTCTTGAACATAGTGGAGATTTATCAACATTGGGAATGTTGAACGTAGAAAATATTATTTTTTCTATAATGCCTCTGAGCTTTGATAAACCTATTCATTTAACCAAGCTCAATTTGAATAAATTCAAGTGTCTTCAGAAACTTCCAACTATTCCTATGGGGTTAGTTGAGTTGGATGTTGGTGATTGCATGCAACTAAAAATAATATCTAACATGTCACATTTGAACAGACTCAAGATATTGATCCTCTACAACTATGAAAAACTAAAACGCTTCCCCAAGCTAAGCTCATCCCAATACTTGGAAATTCTCAACATATCAGGATGCGTTCATTGGAAACATTACACTTTAGTGGATCAGGTGTCTATATATTACAATTTGTGAGATTTTTGAGGTAAGTGCTTTTTAATGTTCTATGAATTCTAAATTTAAACACATATAATATGAGTGTTAAATTTATCATCCCAATGGATTGACAGGACATGCTCCACCTATAGGAAGTCAACATCTTTGCCAATGGAGTTCCATAGTGGTTGGAATATGGAAAAAGTGATTGTGGTCTGAATAATGAAAACTTCAAGGATATATTATTTTCTCCCTTAGAGAATGACAACAAATACATAATTCTTACAACTCTTGAATTAAAGCATAATTCAAATTTAAAGAGACTTCCACTAAGTTTTGATGCAAGAATATACAACAATAAGAGTACTGAAATGTAATTCCAAGTCTGGTAAAGACATTTGAGATCATGTAATCAGCTCAAGTTTTTCTAGGGATAAACCATTGAAAATCTAAAGGCTAACATTGTTTTCGCCGTCTTCTGAGACCATCCATGGGAAAGGTATAACATCATGGAGTGAGTTATGAAAAGTGAGTACACCAGAGCAAATAAATGATGGGAATACCAAAAAAATGTTAAATATTGTTAATCTACGCAAAGGCCATGTAAGCTTAACAATACTTCTTCTAAGCCAATGGGTTACTAATATAAATGTGGCAAACATAAGAATCACCATAACCACCCATGTTGCCACTTCTGTAGTCATGAGAATTCCCGTAAATGAAGGCTTTGTGTCTTCAAAACTTTTAGTACTGATTAACTAAAATTAAATCAAAGGGGTTATCTAGTTAATCTAAAATAGTAACTTGTAGCAATAGTAAACTAATGTAAATGCAGTAAAATAAAAGCTAAGTAAATGACCCAAGCACTAAATGAAAGGAAATGAAATATCCTAAAGCAAAAGAAGAGGGAAAGATGACTTAGTTGGTTCCTGAAGCTTGTTGGACTTTGTCAAAGGTTTGACTGGAGAATTTGGGAGTAGGAACAGTTGTGCAGAAGTCCTGCATAGTGCAGATCTGGATGATTTGACTGGATTGGAGCACCTGGGAGAGGGTTGGGGCGCCCATGATAACTCTGGTGTGTGAAACAGATTCCCTGGTCTGGGAAAAAGGTTTGAAACTGATCTTTGTAGGTTCAAAAGGTGGTATTGTACCTTCATTGTTTGTCTCACTAAATTTTCTGAACTGCATCGAATGTTCTGAATATTCCAAGAGGAAGAATGACCTACAAAATCACACAAGACAAGTATCAAGCCCTAGAAAAAAAAATAGAATATGAATATGAATAGGTCATACTGACCTCAACTGCCATAATGGTGGGCTTACTAACCGAGTGTTGCACTACATTTCAGACCCAAATGTAGTTTTGGTGGTGCGTACAATCATGTGCCCTAGGTGCTCTTGTGTTAGTCACACTTTGTGAAGTAACGAGAAAATAACTAGTAATAAATGTAGTGGCAATGGTGCATGAATAGAATAATCCCCTCTTATGAAGTGTGTGATGGAGATGACCAGCTTTTTCCCTTATGTGATGGAGCTAATAAGTGTAAATGACCTCCAATGGATGCAACTCTAGATGAGTATTAGTAGTGACTAGTGTTTGGTCCCTCATTATGGTCTCATAACTTTATATTTATAAAGTTCTTTTGCTCCAATTTCGTAATTAACCCTGACTGTTGAGTTGTGGAGCTTAATTGCTTCACTGACATGTTTTTACATACTTCCTAGAGTACACAGTAACCGGTGTCGGTTGACGAACCTTCATCGGTCACCCAGGGACCGATATCGGTCAAGCAAGGAGGAACTGGCATCGGTTAGGGCTAACTGACATCGGTTAAGGCTAACTGGCATTGGTTTCCTATGTGTGACTACTATAATTAAGTTTGGGGAATTAGATCTATCTTTATTTATAAAGTGAATCTAATGGTTGTAATTGCATAGCTAAAGTACCCTAAGATTGTAAATGAATATATAAGCATAAAGCTAGGGTTTAGATGGTAGAATTCATTGAGAATTAAGAGAATTTTCCTTTAGAGAGAAATAAAGAAATTTGTAGAGAATAAAGTACAGGACATCCAATAAGGTGTGGAAGATTACAAATCTTCATTGTATTTCCTCTTTGATAATAAATTGGTTATTTTTTGGTGGATTTAGCCCACACTGGGTGAGCCACGTTAAATCTTGTGTATTATTTCTTATTGTTTATTTTCGTATTGATTGTTTTTATGCTTAGATCTAAATATTATATATGTACAACCGGTGTCCTAACCTCAACAACTGGTATCAGAGTATCTTTATTTGAGGGTTGTGTGTGTTGACAAATTTACTCACAGAGGCATTTCTGATTGAGTGGGAACAAAGCAATGGGAGAAGAAGGAAAATTCAGAGTAGATAAATTTGACGGTCATGACTATCTATTATGGAAGATGTAGGTAGGATTATTTGTATCAGAAATATTTATACTTACCGTTGGATGAGAAGACAAGACCTGCAAAGATGACTGATGAAGAATGGAAAATTCTTGATAGAAAGGCTCTCAGATCTATAAGATTGAGCCCGGTAGCACTTGTGACTTTGAGTATTACTGAAGCAGGATCTATGGTAGAGTTGATGCAATCTTTAGCAAATCCATATGAAAAACTTAGTGCTTCAAATAAAGCTTATTTGATGAAAAAATTGTTTAATTTAAAGATGCAAGAAGGAGGATCTCCATCAAGTCATTTGAACGATTTTCAGTCTATTGTAAATCAATTAAAATCAGTTAGTATTCCATTTGAGGATGAAGTGAAAGCACTTTTATTATTATGCTTTTTTCCAGATAGTTGGGATAACTTGGTAACGATTGTTAGTAATACGTTTGCTACTAATGTTTTAAAGTTTGATTATGTGGTTAGTATAATCCTGAATGAAGAAATACATAGGAAAAGTATAGGAGAATCATCATATAGGAATGCTTTGAATGTAGAAAGCAAAGGAAGGCATAAGGAGAAATCCAAGAGCAAGAATAATGGAAAATCAAAGTCTAGGAATGACAGATCTAAATCCAAAGGTAGAGGTATAATTTGTTGGAATTGTGGAAAGAAAGGTCATGCAAAGAAGGATTATTGGTTCAAGGAAAAAAAGAGAATGTATCAGAGAAAGGTAAAGACACAAATTTTGTTGCAAAATAGGTAATGCAGGATGCCCTAATTCTCTCCTTCAATAATAAAAATGAGTCATGAGTTTTAGATTCAGAAGTTTCTTTCCATGCAACCCCTAATAACAATTATTTCAGAAATTATGTCCAAGGTAATTTTGGGCATGTTTATTTAGGATATGATGAACCATGCATTATTGTTGGTAGAGGTGAAGCTCATCTTAAATTTTATAATGGAAATACGTGGATATTAAAAGATGTGAGGCATGTTCCAAGCCTAAAAAAAATCTAATTTATGCAGAACAATTGTGTGAAACTGGTTGCATGGTTACACTCACAGCCGAATCTTGGAAATTTATCAAGGGATCTCTTGATGTAGCAAGAGGCAAGAAGGTATGATAATGTTATTTGTCTGTATGTATTACTCATTCCTTTTTTTTTCTATCTACTTCAGATTCAGAAACACACATTTGGCACAATCGGCTAGGCCATATGAGTGAAAAAGGAATACAAATCTTAAAGGTAAAGGGTAAGTTATCATATCTAAAATGTGCAGATCTAGATTTCTGTGAGCATTGTATTTTTGGAAAGCAGAAGAGAGTGAAATTTCTTAAAGTTGGGGCGATAAAGAAAAATCATAAATTGGAGCTTGTACACTCAGATGTGTGGGGACTAGCCCAGGTAACTTCTTATGGAGGATCCCAATACTATGTTACTTTCATTGACGATGCCACAAGAAAGGTATGGGTTTATTGTATAAATCGTAAATATGATGTCTTTGAAACTTTTAAAAGATGGAAAGCCCTTGTGGAAAATGAATCAAATTCAAAGTTAAAGTGCCTTAGATCTGACAATGGTGATGAGTACTAAAACAAGGCTTTCAATGATTATTGTTCAATAAATGGAATACACAGAGAAATGATGGTTCTTAGAACACCACAGGAGAATGGTTTTGTAGAGAGAATGAACATGAAAATCATGGAACGTGCTAAAAACATGAGGATACATGTTGGATTGCCCTTACAGTTTTGGATGGAAGCAGTAGACACGATGGTTTATTTTAGTAACCGTGGACCTTCAAGTGCATTGAATGGTGGATTACTAGAAGAAACTTGGATTGGAAAAGAGGCAGATATTTCTTTTCTTAGTGTATTTGGCTTAGAAGCTTTTGTGCATATTGACAAGGAAAATAGAAATAAATTGGATGCTAAATCCAAAAGATGTACTTTCATTGGTTATAGCTCTGGTTATTTCAAATTCTGGTTTTGGGATTTAGAAGGTTCTAAGATAATTAGGAGTCGTGACATTGATTGGAATGAAAAGAGAATGTATAGGGATCAAGTTTTGGTACCCAAAGGTGAACCGGTGGAGAAGTTTGTGGATGAAAATGAACTCTCAGATTTAAAATTAACACCTACAGGCTTACATAGTAACTGGTATCGATTTACCCCTAGCCAGCATTGGTCCCCTATACCGTCATCAGTTATAGAAGAGCCCGATCAGTGTAGGCAGAAGGTGACCAACGTCAATCACTGTCAGAAGTAGATACAAATCTACATAATGAGCAGATTGAGCCTATGGTACCCCAAATCTTAGTGAGAAGGTCACAAAGGGTAAGTAGACCTCCAGAAAGATTTTCACCTTCCTTCTCTTATTTATTATTGAATGATAGTGGCATACCAGAAAGCTTTGAAGAAGAAATACATGATAAAGCCCACAAGCAATGGGAGCATGACATGGATGAGGAGATGGAATCCTTAGAGCATAACTAGACATGGAATTTGGTTAAGTTGTAAACAAGTAAAAGAGCATTGCAAAACAAGTGGGTTTATAGGATTAAGGAAGAAGAGGGTGTACATAAGAGATATAAGGTAAGGCTTGTAGTAAAGGGATTTACACAGAAAATAGGTCTTGACTTTGGTGAAATCTTTTCTCGTATTGTTAAGATGAATTATATTCATACTGTATTGAGTTTAGTTGTAGTATAGGATTTGCATTTAGAGAAACTTGATGTCAAGACGACATTTCTTCATGGTGATTTAGAGGAAGAGATTTATATGAATCAGCCGCTTGGGTATGAAGTCAAGGGTAAGGAGAAACTTGTGTATAGATTGAAAAAGAGCATATATGGGCTCAAGAAAAATCCAAGGCAATGGAATATGAGGTTTGATAGTTTCATTCATGAGCATGATTATCTGAGATGGGAATCTGATCATTGTGTTTATTTCAAGAAGCTTGGAAATGAGAGCTATATTATTTTGTTATTGTATGTGGATGATATGCTTATTGCAAGATCTAGTATGCATGGCATTTGTGAGCTTAAAGAAAAGCTATCTTAGACATTTTTAATGAAGAATTTGGGAGCTACAAAGAGAATCCTTGGCATGCAAATTCCCAGAGACATGAAGAACAAGAAGTTGTATTTGTCTCAAGAGCATTATATCAATAAGGTGTTGGAAAGGTTTAATTTGCAAAATTCAATTTTTTAAGTACACCTATGGTTGGACACTTGAAATTGAGAAAATATTAGTGTCCTACATCACATGAGGAGGTTGAGTACATGGCACGAGTTCTATATGCTTCAACAGTTGGGAGCTTGGTGTATGTTATGATTTATACCAGACTAGACATTGCACAGGCAACGGGAGTTGTGAGTAGATTTATGGCTAATCCAGGTAAAGAGGATTGGAAAGCAGTCCAATGAATTCTCAGGTATTTAAGAGCGACATTCAACATGTAGTTATGCTATGGAGGGTCAGATACTTTTTAAATTAGCTATGTGGATTCAAACATGGCTAGTGATTTGGATGGCAGGAGGAACACCACTGGATATGTTTTCATAGTAGGTGGCATAACAATTAGTTGGATTTCTAGATTGTAGAAGGTTGTGCCCCTGTCTACTATAAAGGTTGAGTATGTTGTAGCTACAGAAGGTAGTAATGAGATGATATGGATGAGCAGGTTCATGGAAGAGTTGGGAAAGGAGCAAGAGGATTGTAAATTCTACAGTGATAGTCAAAGTGTGATTCATCTAGCAAAGAAATCAGTGTTTCACTCTAGAACAAAACACATTTAGTTGAGATATCACTTCATACGGTAGGTATTAGAGGATGGGAAACTCAAGTTAGCGAAAATTCATACAAAGGAAAATCCTGCGGAGATGCTAATGAAGCCATTGGCAAAGGAGAAGTTGGAGCTACCTTCCACTTTTTTTGGTCTTCGAGTTTGAGACTTGAAGAGGGAGAAACATGCCAAGGAAAGGATAAGAGGAAGGAGTTATATGATACAATGCAACAATTTATCTCCAAGTGGGAGATTGTTGAGTTGTGGAGCTTAATTGCTTCACTGGCATGATTTTACAGACTTCTTAGAGCACACAGTAGCTGACGTCAATTGATGAACCGTCGTCGGTCACCTAGGGACCAATATCGATCAAGAAAGGAGGAATCGACATTAATTAAGGCTAACTGACATCGGTTAAGGCTAACAAACATCGGTTGCATGTGCATGACTACTATAATTAAGTCATGGGAATTATATCTATCTTTAGTTGTAAATTGAATTTAATGGTTGTAATTACATAGCTAAAGTGCCCTAAGATTGTAGATACATGCATAAAGCTAGGGTTCGGAAGGTAGAATTCATTGAGAATTAAGAGAAGTTTCCTTTAGAGAGAAAAAGAGAAATTTGTAGAGAAGAAAGCATAGGACATCCAAGAAGGTGTGGAAGATTGCAAATCTTCATTGTATTTCCTCTTTGATAATAAATTGATTGTTTCTTTGTAGACATGGCCCACACTAGGTGAACCACGTTAAATATTGTGTATTTTTTCTTCTTGTTTATTTCCGTATTGATTGCTTTTATGCTTAGATCTGATTATTATATCTATACAACTGGTGTGCTAACCCAAACACCGACTAGGCCAACCATAAGAAATTTGAAATAATGTAACGATTAGAAACTACCAAAAAAGGTGGGAAAAGGGGAGAAAAGGATCGAGGCTCCCACATGTGGGACTAGGCCGCCCATGGGCGCCCCAGTTCAGACCTGGGCACCCTGGTTTTGTGGTGAAGACTGTAGAATGGTAAAAATATCATTAAAGTATGTGTCGTAAGTGTCAAGAATATTAAAATAAATAAAACAAAGATGGCCGAAAATAGGGTGAATTAGTACTCTCTTTGTTCAAGAACCTTCTAAATAGTAGTATGAGACCAAGACTAAATATTTCCCCAAAGTGTATGATTTTGTGCCTACAAGTATCGATGCTTATACTATAGGTTTCTTCATCTTCCTCAGCAATCCAAACAAAATTACAACCAAGATGAATCCTTGCAGGTAATAGTACTCCAAGAAATATTCCCACTGCAATCAACTACAATTATTAATAGAAAACAACAGTGTCATCAAAATATCAAATCCAATAGTTCACCTATCTGTGCAATCATGGATTTCATTATAGAAATTACAACCATGAAATAATATATATATCTAGTACTCTTCAACATTTTATTATAATCAGTGTATATTCATGACATCAAATTCACACTATTTTCCATGTGTGTAATGAATAAATATGAGAAGTAACATACAACATTGTAAGTAACATACAATGTTGTTGATATATTTTTACCTTCTGGAATTCTATTTTGGCCATGTGGTGTAGAGGGTTTCTTCTTCTATTTGGGAGTGAAAGACTACTCTGATAGTTATTTTGATATGCATCACTTCTTAAGCCTTCTACTACAGTTTGAAATAGGCTTTCTAGTTAGGAAAGTTGCAAATGCAAGAAGCTAGATTAATTAACCAAATTCTGGTAAACAACAAACTATTGAAACATCAATGGTCCAAAAAAGCTTCCTTTAAATTTAAAATGCATCTAAGAACACAAATTTGAAAGATTTTTGCAACTCTACGGTGTAGACTACTAGATTCCAAATTAAAAAATTACATATGAACATAATTGACCTCAAACCCCCATAACGACAATGACAATAGAAAGATGCACACAATTGGTTAAATGATCAATGATTTCAACATGTTATTCTCCCGTATACATTGAATATTTAGCTAAATGGGTTAAGAACCAAGCTAGAAAATTGGGCCAAAGATAATAATGCCATATAAAATGGGACTAACACTCAAGAGAGCAATCTATGTAACCAGGAAGTTTACATGTAGACTAAAGTCTAGGTAAGTAAAAACAGAGTGTAGACCATCTCTACATAGAAGCTTATAACAATAATTTCCAACCAACTGAAACAATTCTCCATAAAATTAACCCACCCATAAAGCCCCAGATATTCTTAAAAATTATGACAAGAAGACCTACACAGAGAGTCCTATGCTGTCAAGACATTATCATCCTAGGAATCTGCTTGTGCTCCTGAAACACGAGTCCTTATAGCGATAGACCCTACAAAAAGGATTGCATAAAGGTGTGAGAGAGGAAATTCACTAACTGTTATCACCATCTACACATTAGTAACACAGTCAATCCTAAAATCAGACCGCATTTACTCTTCAATACTATTAAGCGCAAAACAGACGAATGGACATTCAAATATCATTGCCACTCATAGTGTAACAATCCCCGTTGTTTTTTTTGTCTCCAAAAAAACTTGATGCTAGTGTCATCTCTAGTTTCCCTAACCCCTAAATTTATATACTAAATAAATTTACCTTTGTGAAAAAGTCATCGAAGGGTTGCAATTATATAACATGCTAAGGATGTAGTAAGGTGTTTAAAGGTTTCTCAAGTGAATACTTGGATATGTGAAAGAAAAATATGTATATTTATTTGCCTCAATAAAACCATTTTGTCTTTGTCGAGGTCCTCCATGACAAGTGCAACATATTCCTTTGCATGCTCTTGTAAAATGGATAACTTGTTTGATGATGCACTCAATAAAACAACCTACAATATCTTAAACTGAAATAATTTAACATGGGAACTACTCGAATTTTATGTTTTGATAAAATACAAATTATGAATATAAATACAAACATATATCATCTACATCTAAAACCATCAAAGCTATAGTTAATTGATGCAAAACTCCCTCTGAACTTAGCTCTGCCTTTATTAATAAGGGGTGTTATTATTATTTTACGTGTAGGACTTCTTTTTATGATATTTTTCCATTTGCATCTTTGTCACAACTGCATGAATAAAACATTTGATTATTATAATATGTATTGTAATTTAGAACTACGAGGCATTATCTCTAATATGGATTGATATGAATTATATGAGTAGATAAGTACATGCTAAAGTAGATTTGCATGCTAGAGTGAAAAATTCTATCTATTATTTGAAACCATTAAATCCTTAGCTCCTCCAATGTTATCCATTCAACTGTATGATCACCTATTCTGCATGCAAGGGCTTTCAAAGATCTACCATGCAAATTCCTCTATCCCTAAGACATACGAGATCATGATAATAATAATAAAAATCATGTGAGATCCTCTCAAGAGTAAAATGAAACTATGAAAATGATCTAGTTGTATTGCTTAAAGGCATCATATGAATCACTTTTCATGGTATAGAGTCGAGTATATGAAATATGGATTTCACAAGTTTAATAATTAGAGTACTTAAGGTGATCTATTTGGAGATCTAGGATCTTCTCAACAAGGTTAGAAGAGCTTCATGCATAAGCAACATAAATGAATGTACATCAATTATCTTTATGTAGAAGTAATCTTACCAGGTTGCAATGAATAAAACAATAGATCATGCGCAAGATCCTCCAGGATTGTCCATGATATACCAGTTCGCTAAGGGATTTTGTCAAATAGATCACGTGCCTTCTCTATCTTTCCACATTTTGTATACATATCTACAATGGCATTTTCCACTAATATATCCAATTGGAATCCAATTATACTTAATTGATTATGGACCTTTGTACCTTGTTCCACTGCATTCGATGGAATAGCTCCAAGGATTCTTTAAAGAACCCATTTTTCTCACGTCCTACAATAATAAGTTGGATCAGACCGTCCTAAAAATTCCAGCAATCTAAAATTTACCGCTTATCTTTCACGAGAATCTTGCAATTGCAAAATTAATTACAAGGGTTTCATCACATATATATTTGTGGTGATTGTGACCAAAATACTTGAAGGAGACTTCTTTATGGAGTTTATATGACCAAAATTGATTAGCAAGACATGTTGATAATTATAATAAACAATTGCTAGCATAAATGTACCCTAGATAAAACTCTGATTGAACACCGGTAGTAAGATAAAATGCAAGCTAAAAGTTGGAGACTAACAAAAAAAAATCAAACCCTAGATGAAAAATCATTTAAATCAAGGTAATTTCTAGGCTTTGACCATTGTAATGACCTTTATAATTAAATTGGGACAGAACAGGGCTCTGCATGATTATGAACCTTCATATCTTGTTCCATAGCTGCTAATTTGGCACATGGAGAGAGGGCACTTGTGAAATTTTTCAAGTTTAACTTCACAGCCACCTGTTATATTCGATGGAATAGCTCTAGGGATTCTTCAAAGAACCCATTTTGCTCGCACACTACAATAATAAGTTGGATCAAACCATTCCAAAAAATCCAGCTATCTAAAATTTACCCCTTATCTTTCACGAGAACCTTGAAGTTGCAAAATGAATTATAAGGGTTTCATCACATATATCTATTTATGGTGACTGTGACCAAAATACTTAAAGGGACTTCTTTATGAAGTGTATATGACCAAAATGTTTTGGTAAGACACGTTGATAATTATAATAAACAATTGCTAGGATAAAAGTACCCTAGATAAAACTTTGATTGAACACCAGTAGTAAGATAAAATGCAAGCTAAAAGCTGGAGAATAACAAAAAAATCATACCCTATATGAAAAGTGACTCAAATCAAGGCAATTTCCAGTCTTCAGCCATTGGAATGACCTTTATAACTAAATTGGGAGAGAACAAGTCTCTACATCAAAACCATTAAGTAGTTCTCACTTGTCAGCAAGGAAATTGCCAAATTACTAATTTATTCATAGAACATCTAAAACAGGATATCAAACAATAGAAAATGTAACTAAAATCTCATGCAAAACAACTAGTTTTCGCATAGATGCAAGCATAAACCTAAAAACAACAACACAAAATGTCTATGGGAGAATGTCAAAATGGTGAAACCTTACAGGAAGATTTCAACAATGAAACATGTGAGATTAGCCATAATTTTACGTCAAATAATAATTTGTATTGGTCGGTGAAGGAAGAAAATAAAGGAAAACTTACCCTAGAAGAAATAGCCATTCCAGACAGATAAAGGGGGAATCCACGAGCAATAAACAACTTAAGGACTGCCATCTTTAAGGATTTATCTTCACCAGATCCATTCTTTGCAAATATTTATTAGAGTTTTTCTTGTTCAAACTATGTAATTGTTAAAAAGGGAAAAGCTAAAAAAGTAAAAACGTAAAAAATCCCGTCAAATTTAAGCATATGGAAAAAATGTCAAAACTCTCGTCAAATTTAGGCTAGTGGCGTGAACGACCGTACACTCTTCACCACATGGGGAATGCCTTTTGGTGTAATAATGAGATGGTGAACTATAATTGTATCATAAGAAGTAATGGCCAAGATTTTTTTTTATGAAAAGAGATCTTATATTATATTAATTCAATAAGATACAAGATAGCTTTCAACAAAAAGCGGTCGGTATGAGAGCATGCCCCAAAACCACAAATAAACTAGGCCAAGCCTAGGAAAATGACAAACACACTAGGCAATGCCTAGGAAACCATCAAAACACAAAACTAAGTTGCAACAGTAAATATCTCTGAAGTAGGAGGATCGTGGTCATCAGGCTAACTCGAACCAGGGAGGTCCTTGCCACCATCTGGAATGTCCTAACCAATTGGGGTTTCCTCTTCATTATTTGTTTTCACTCGTATAGGAGAGATAACGAGAGGGAGGCGGGGAAACTTGTTTGAAGGCAATGGGGGTAGTGGTGGCAGATTTTAGCCATCTAAGGTGCGGTGCTCAACGGCGATAGGCAAGCCCCACTTGAGTTGACAAGCAAAGGGCGAACCCCAACCTTGCTGGTGAGGTGGTGGCGTAAGGCTCCTCTGTTGTTGATTGTGGGGCGAGCGGCGAGCCCAAATGAAAGAACGTCGTTGAGAGTAGCTATGTTGACCACCATGTCCATGCGACAAGGAGTGCTGAGATGATGATGGTGGCTCTCGGGAAACATTACACGGGGCATCCCCCCAATGCCGCAACAGAGTCTGTAGGTAGTCCACCTCCAAGACAAGTTTATTAGCCTAGACTTGAATCTGTAAAATCACATTGGAGATAACCATAAACTTCTTATACACTAAAAATTGCTGATCAACTTCAGAATTAACAAAGAAAAAAGCATTCCGTTCTTTTCATATCCAAAACAAAATTTCCCCTTTGAAAACATGCGAAATCTGGGCGAACATGTGCATTATTTTGGGGTTATCTTCTCAAAGGACATGTTGTCAAATAAAATATTGAGGTTTGAGAGGAAAGAAAAAGTAATGAATCCAATTCCAAATAAGTCGTGCTTTGGGAAAAAACTAGAAAAGGTGCAAGAAAGTTTCCAAGTGGCCACATAATGGACACTTGGGAGCTGAAATCCCAATTTGAACAAGTTAAAAACCAACTGGAAGACCTTGGTGCAGTATACACCAGAGAAAGTGTGCAATTTCAAGTTCCACACAGACTGACCAAATAGTGTCAAATCACCTTCTCCAATAAGATGAAGTAGAATGAGTCCCCCATCGAGTGTTGAGTTTTTCAACCATAGGAAAATGAGGGGAGAGCCAACGGTAGCCTTTATTGGCTGAATAATTATGAAATGCGGTATCAACATATGATTTTTAGTCTGTCCACCGAGAGTGAGATGAATGCATAAAAATATTGTGCAACATATGATATGGTACTGAATTGATAACTTTAGTAATACTAGCATGATCCTGGATGGTTAGCCAAAATTGAGTTTTAAGATTAGGCCAAGAATACTAGGATTAAGAGTGTTTGTAGAATAAATCTCAAATGGTACAAATCCCGCATTTGAAAAGCTTTAACATAGGAATCCCCGAGGTATCTGCAAAACACTTATCCTGAGCCTGAAAGATCGGTGACCACCATAGATAATGATGGTTAATGGAGAGACCATTACAGAAACCATTGCCTTTCCATTCTAGTCATGGTTCGATGCACTCCCATGCCTTCCATATGTTTTTAAGCACAAAAGTGCCAACAAATTTAACAGGAATAAGAGCAATAAGGAGATTGACAAACCCCAAACCTTTCAAAGAAGGACGGCCGTAAGGTGACCCCTCTTTGATGTCATGGTGTAGAAGCACTTTCCATGATTCTCGTCCTTTAATACATTGAATGATCCATTTCACATAGAGTGCTCGCCCTTGGCACTGAATGTGAATAAGGCCCAACCCCCCGAAGTCATGGGGAAGGCAACAAATTTCACAAGAAACACGATTGAAACCTTTACCAGTGGATGCATTGGCCCAGAGAAAGGATTTAAGGAGTTTCTCCTATTTCTACATAGATGTTTTGGAAGGAACCCAACATGAGGAGTAGTAAATGTGAGTGGCCGCAAGGAGTTTGGAACAAATTTGGAATTTCCTTGCCAAGGACAAAGGTCTGGTAATCCAATACTCCATTTTTTTAGCCACCTGTTGAATAACATACTTCTATAGCTCGGTCAGCGATGCTTGAAAGGAAAAAGGAATGCCAAGAAATTTAAACATTTTGTCGCGGGCAAGAATCTTCCACTCAAAAGAGTACAGCCAAATGGGTGCAGGGAGGAAGGATTGCATGTAACACTAGGTTTTTCTCCATTGAACGAAAGAGCCAGACACTAAAAATAAGATATGGAGGCAATGCATGACATTGTGGATATTAGATTCGTCCTCAATGAGAGTGAGTAAAGAATCATCTGCAAAGTTACCATTCAGGAATTGAGAAATGGTCGTAAAAGGCAACGTAATTCCCTTAATGAGCCCTTGGGATTTGGCGTGGGATAGAAGATACCCAAAGCCTTCAGCAACAAGCACATAGAACGTAAGTGCTAATGGGCACTATACGCACCCAAAATTGCACGTGCTACATTTTCAGGAAAACGGTTACAAAATTCCCCAGTGATGATTCAAAATCCTTTCGAGAAGGTGTTCAAGCTCCAAAGCCCACTTGCAATATATATTTGTAGCCTAAATAGCCTTACATAGCTTCTCCTTGCATTTTTCTAGTTTTCCCCTTCATTTTGTGCTTGCTTTGGCCTTAAGTGTCAAAACCGTCACCTAGGCATGGCGGCGGTCCTGATCGATTTTTCCAGAATCTTCACATGAGAAATTGCATGCAATGATTCACTTAAGTTTGTCTTTTGAACACGTCCGTGAGTTGAATTTGCTAAAAATAGCTTCGTTTGCTTGGTTCTCCTTGCTCCTATTTTTTAAAATAGAGTTAATAAGTGGAACTCCCTCTTCATTACCTTGTGCATGAAGTAATCTTTTATCTTCCATTCCTATATATTCCATGCTTGTATTTAAACAAAAGGCCTGAGAATTTTATGTACCTTGCATTGTTGTGTTGCAATAATCTTGTTAGGGATTGCATAGCCAAGTTCAGATCTCTTGTGCTATCTTTCTTCTACCTGCATTACGCCCAAATTGCTTCTAAGCTGCCATCGCTCAAGCGCCATCCTCTTGTTGTTGTTCTTTGCATTCCCATCCTTGGACTCACATGAACGCTCAGAGAAAGAAAGGAAAGAACTAAGGGGACAGATACTCATACTTCCAGATTTGCTAAAGCTCTTGCTCTTCCAGGTTGGAGTTGTGTATTTGTTTGTTTTGTTTTGTCAAATTTCATATCAAATAGAGTAGAGAAACAATTCACTTCAATTAATCAGATAGTTACAAGTAGATCAAGTCAATACAAAGTTTTCTCTTCAATATTGCCAGGGAAATAGTGGGTGAATGATAGCTCTGTTAGAGTCATGATTTATTCTTCACTTTTGAGGTAGAGTTGGAGATATTTTATTTGAATTAGAGTAGATCTTATATTTAGATTCACACATCTACACAGATAGCTAGCTACATCCGGCCAGTTATTTGTTTTTTTGGTTAGATTAGATGCATTCTCTGAAAGGTTAGAAAAGCACAAAAATATTTATTTCCATAGATTAGCTTGTTTATTGTTTTGTTCTTATATATTGAGAAAACACCAAAAATATAGTTTAGATTTCACTTGATAGATAGTTTATTCACCAAAAACGAATAAAATTCACTTTGTATGACCATCAATGGTTAACAACAGGAAAATACCTACAGTTGTGATCCTTTGGTCCCACAACCCAATGGGCCAAAGTTAGTAACTGACACTGACACAAGTCTGCAGTTAACAATCTTACGCACACCCGCCACATACATAGAGAAAATAAGATAGTTAGAGACTTTAAACATAGCTGCTAACAAGGCCTACGAATTTTGGACTGCTCCTAGGAATAGGATTTGACTGCATGCATGACCATTCCAGGGCCTTCATCCCCAACGAGTCGTCGGTTGTGACCCACAGGTCCCACAACCCAACGAACCTACTAGTCAGTTAGATATCGACACTAGCCTATACACGCAGGTATTTATATCTTCACGGCTTCCACCTGATATCATCACACAACTTTCATTGTTAAACATAGCAACCGATCAGGCTAAGACTTTCTGGACGAGACCAGAGAATCGCCCTTAGTTCCTACAGCTCCGCTACATCTGTTGTCTCAATTTCCATGACCTTGTCTGGAAACCCATACGAGGCACCTGCAGGTTACTTTCCACGTATTCCATAACCCACCAATAGAATCTCAGCTGAGCTAGACATCGATTAGAGTCTCCAAGTAGCTATCATATCAGACCCCGCCATTACATCTCTTCAGGTTAAGAGAGCATTCTTTGCCTTAGACTCACATATTTCGTTATTACGTGTTGAAGACATAAGGTTTCACAATTAGCTTGGTCATCATCATCACTTTCACTCCCATTTCAAATTCCACACTGGCTATCTTGGCACGATCTTAGGAGGTCGGGTGCGTAGAAGGTCACGTGTTGATTTTCTGTCATACAAATTGGTGAACCCGATGTGAAGGATTAATTCCTTCTTGTTTCCTTTTCTTTCATTTCCATTACCTCACCTCTCTGTTTCTTCCCCTATTTTGGTAGGTATTTTATACTTTCTAAAATATGTCTAGAAGAGAGTTTGGTGGGCCATTTGGCTCTGATAGATAGTACACCAACGTGTAACCACAACAATCCCCTTCTCTTTCAAGATGGGTGACAATTACACAAGAAACATCCAAACCTCCCCTAGTTACACTTCAAACCCCATTAGCTATGTAAGGATGGAGGAGGTTGATCAACCGTTAAACATTCAAAACAATCAACCCAATGCAAACCACGTTGTTATTACAAATGGAATAGGTTCTTACCATAGAGTCTTGTCAAGACCTCATATTGCCATGCAATCAACAGAGGATAATCTATTTACACGAATAGCTAGTCCTCTTCGTCAAATAGATGAGTCTTTGGATATAATGAAAGCCACAACCTCTGAGATTTTGAATACCTATCCGAAGATTCTTACTTCTGAGGAAGACAAGAATTATAACACTGAACAATTCGTGACAAGGTATCATGAGCTTGCTTGATCAAACCCTATGCCATAGGCACCCCAACAAGGGGCTCAATCCTCTCCCAACGATCTCATTTCTACTTTAGTAGGGAGGATTAGAGAACTAGAAAGTGCCTAGAATTCACAACCAACACATGCAGTAGGGAAGAACATGGGGTATCTAATTGACATCAAAGGATACATCCCTTCTAATGGACAACCAACACAATATCCTGTACAACAAGGTTATCAGGTTCATTCAAATCCAGGTGATCTTCTCACAAGGTTAGACACACTAGGGATGGGTCCTCATCCTTCTCGAGCTTATCCTATGTAAGGGCTGACCGGAAGAGCATTCTCGAATGCCGCCACAACAGGCAGTGCGACGTTCCCTAGTTTTACGCCTGCTAGTTCGTATCCTGGAGCTATCCCACCTTACATGCATATGTATTCAAAAACTCCCCAGATGGACTCATATACCATTCGTGCTCCCTACATGCCATATCAAGGGACCCAATATGTTCCCATCAATGCTTATAGTGCAGCTTATCTGACTCCTCCTCCTCCACCTCCTTATCAAGGATCATCGATGGTGGAATCTTACGTAATGGGTACATACGCTAAGTATTAAAGGAGCCTCTTGACTTCACCATACGTGGTGTCATGCTTCCACTCCCATTTCCAGATCTTCCAAAATTTAAGGGAGAAGGAGACCCGAATGCTCATATCAAGGCCTACGTTACTACTATCAAGGAATTACTTCCTTGGGATGTTGTGGTGGCTAAGATCTTTCTAAAAACTCTCGAAGGAATCACATTGGATTGGTATTACCGTATTCCAGAAGCTTCTATACATTCCTTCAAACAACTTGTCTCCGAGTTCATCAAAGCATTTGACATGAACAAGTTGTTGCGTACAGGTATTAGGGAGTTCCCGCATACTAGACATGAGCAAAATGAATCTGCCGCCCATTTCATCCAAAGATGGCGCCAAGTTCTCTATTCCTCTGCAAGTGCGCCCAACATGGACCAGCTGGAGCTTTATAATCTTTTCCTTCGCTCGCTCAATAGAGAGACTAAGGAAGAGGTTCAAAAGTTTCCTGTTCATAGTTATGAGGATGTTTTGGAAGGTGCGCTTTGGATAGACCAAGCCTCTATAAACAGTGGGCGTAAGACCTATGGTCCCAATGGGAAATTGGTATCCCCAAATCAAAATAATGTAAATTATCAAAACAATGGTGCTAACAACCAAGGACCTAAAGGTGTGAATCGCAATTATGGTGCTACCACGAATGGTGCTACTGATCAAGCCAAGAACGTTGGTTTTCCAAACAATGGACACACTGACAATAACAACAACTTGGGCAATCAAATAAGCCCTAGCACTATGTCTTATGTCAACAAAGTCGATGTAAATCATCCACTGCAAAAACAAAATCAAACGCAAGGCCCAAACTAATATCAAAACTCTAAACAAGGGGCAACGAATCATGGTTATAACAATCAATTTCAAAACTACAACCGAGGTTATAATCAACAGCAACAAGACACTTATCAAAGGCCAAGAGATTATGACCCTGACATATATTGTGGTTTCCATAAGGTTTGGGGTCATTACAATAGGACTTGATTTGATTGCAACAAGTTTCTGCAAAGACTTCCTGAAAACCAAAGGCGACTCTTTGTAGATATGTTCCTAGCAAATCCTGAAACAAACTCACGCATTTATCTAGACTCCTCCTCCTCCAACCTCCTTATCAAGATCATCGATGGTGAATCTTTACGTAATGCCGGTACCATACCGCTAAGTATGTAAAGGAGCCTCTTGACTTCACCATACATGGTGTCATGATTCCAAATCCTTTTCCAGATATTCCAAAATTTAAGGGAGAAGGAAACCCGAACGCTCATATCAAGGCCTAATCTACTACTATCAAGGAATTGCTTCCTTGGGATGTTGTGGTGGCTAAGATCTTTCCAAAGACTCTCGAAGGAATCGCATTGGATTGGTATTACCGTATTCCAGAAGCTTCTATACATTCCTTCAAACAACTTGTCTCCGAGTTCATCAAAGCATTTGACATGAACAAGTTGTTGCGTACAGGGATTAGGGAGTTCCTGCATACTAGACAGGAGCAAAATGAATCTGCCGCCCATTTCATCCAAAGATGGCGCCAAGTTCTCTATTCCTCTGCAAGTGCGCCCAACATGGACCAGCTGGAGCTTTATGATCTTTTCCTTCGCTCGCTCAATAGAGAGACTAAGGAAGAGGTTCAAAAGTTTCCTGTTCATAGTTATGAGGATGTTTTGGAAGGTGCGCTTTGGATAGACCAAGCCTCTATAAACAGTGGGCGTAAGACCTATGGTCCCAATGGGAAATTGGTATCCCCAAATCAAAATAATGTAAATTATCAAAACAATGGTGCTAATAACCAAGGACCTAAAGGTGTGAATCACAATTATGGTGCTACCACGAATGGTGCTACTGATCAAGCCAAGAACGTTGGTTTTCCAAACAATGGACACACTGACAATAACAATCAACTTGGGCAATCAAATAAGCCCTAGCACTATGTCTTATGTCAACAAAGTCGATGTAAATCATCCACTGCAAAAACAAAATCAAACGCAAGGTCCAAACTAATATCAAAACTCTAAACAAGGGGCAACGAATCATGGTTATAACAATCAATTTCAAAACTACAACCAAGGTTATAATCAACAGCAACAAGACACTTATCAAAGGCCAAGAGATTATGACCCTGACATATATTGTGGTTTCCATAAGGTTTGGGGTCATTACAATAGGACTTGCTGTGATTGCAACAAGTTTCTGCAAAGACTTCCTGAAAACCAAAGGCGACTCTTTGTAGATATGTTCCTAGCAAATCCTGAAACAAACTCACAATCTGACTATACATGACCTGTAGCTCCTCATAACGCTAATATGAGCATTTTTCAAGATCTGCTCCCTACACATCCTGAAAATTTCAAGGTAAATTCACAAAACAAAAAGAAAGGCATTCCTATAGGAAACAATGACCATGAAGCCTCAACTTCCAATAACTCCCGGGTCATTCCTAACCTTGGTTCAAATGATAACACAAAAATCTTGGGATTAGTTGAGCTAGAGGTTGAGCGTGAAATTAATTCAACAACTCAGACGAAGGAGTACGTTTCACAACCCCTACCCGATCTTTCCTTCCCACAGGAAGACATTCCCACAATCGTGAAACCGGTAGGAGCTTATGATTTAATATTGGATTTGAACAAGACCTTTTCTCACATTTCATTCCTAAATTTACTGAAGAATTCACCTGTGCATCATTCTGCATTGCTCAATGCACTAGGTCTTGGTCATTTAATCCATGTTACGCCACCTCCTAGTGCTCAAATAAATCATATTGACTTTGACATACATCCTCCAGGACCAAATGATAGGGATATTGGGTTTGTTTTTGATATGGACAAGATGCCATCTGATGCTAAAATTGCCCAAAGAGGTGATCCTGCCTTATTTTTACAAGTTTTGGTTTATAACAATTGCATTAAGAGAGCCATGATTGATGACGGGGCTGCTATAAATGTGGTTCCTTTCTCTTTCTTGCAAAATTTACAATATGGAGAGACAAATTGCTCCTCTACAAGAAATACTTTACGCGGGTATGACAGTCTTAAAGCGACCTTGATTGGAACCATAGTTCTTCTAGTCACATTTGGTCTAAAAACCATCTTGACGGAGTTTTACATTATCGACAAGGAAACAAGTTATAACATGATCCTCGGTAGACCCTGGATTCATCGAATGAAGGTTATCCCTTCTACCCTGTTCCAGGAGATTAGATTCCTCCATTTGGGGAAGGTTTTCATTGCTCAAGGGGATCCTAAGCCCTTCGCTATACACTTAGAAAACCTCAAGAAGAAGAAGAAGAAGAAAGGAGTCCATACGGAGTACGAACTTCCTACAAATCAATTAGACAAACCACCTCCATCAAAAGAGTTAGTCTCGGTTGCCCCTAACATTCCAAAGGCTGAAGTTGTTGACCCAGAAACATTTGAGGTGGCAAAGGTAGAGAAAGGTAAATCCATATCTGTGGAAGCAGTGTCTAGTAAGACCACAACGGAAATTATGAAACTCTTAGAGAGTGATGATCTGATCTCCCTCCCGTTTGAGCCACAAGGGATGGGTAGTCTTCTCAGTTTAACATCTCTTCCCTCCAACGACTTAGGTCTAGGTGTAAACATGATAGAATTAACAAATGAAGAAGCATAATTTGAGATTAAAACGATGCCCATCAAAACCATCTCTGAGCGTTGTTCTATTCTAAACCCCAGTTTCAACCCATGTGCATCCAAAACTAAGCTTGCCATATCCATGGGCCAAGGCCTCATCATTTAGCAAGTGTCACAAATAAACAAAATGCTCCACATAGGAAACGAGGCCAAGCAAAATAGTCATGCTCATCCACACACCATGTCTCAAGAACGTGACAAAGAGGTGCATGAATGCCTCTTTCAGACAATTGATTTTGATGATTGGACATATACACTTTTGAGCAAGGCTTGTAAGTTTAAACACATAATGGTAGGCCCTTGTCAAGAGAATGGAAATTTTGAGGATAATGGTTCTCCGCTGTGTACTTTTAGGGGTGAAGAATTTGATATTCATCAACTTTCTTCACCTTAGGCATACTATGCATGATCCATCAACATTCTCATATGTACATTATTGCATCTGCATTGCATTTTCATCTTCCATCTCATTCTGTAAAATTTGTGATCAAGGGATTTATTCTTACAACAACTCCTAAAAACTTCTGAAAAGCATTGGCAAAATATTCAAATCATATCACTTCAAATATTCACGGCATCATCAATTGTTTCTGAATCATTTATCAATCTAAAAAAGAAAAGACAAAGTTTTGACAGTAACCATACCAAGGCCTGCATACTTGGTTCTACTTTTGGTCTCTTCTTAGGATAGGTGTCTTTTGTTCATGGTTTGTTCTAGAAGCTTCATGGTGTCACATCTATCCCACATACATCTCCTTGACAATAAGAACATTCTAAACATTTTTGCCCAAATAAGTAAGTCAAATGCAAATTAACAGAAATTTTTTATTTTACACATTTCTTTGCCCTACCAACCTTCAGTGTTGAGCTTGCATCTCTTACTAGTGACGTAGGGTTAGGAAAGGAAGGAAATGCCCTTACTCGCCTATGCTTTGTCCGTGGGGATAAGCTCGTGCTTCCTACTGGTAGCATGGGGCAAGGTGTAGGGGGTCTCTTTAACAAACCTGAAAGTCATAAACAATTAAATCAATTACTGTGAAATATTAAGTCAAAACAAAGAGAATTAGATGTTCAAAATTCCAGGAAGAATCAAAAACCTTAAAACTAGATTTTGTCAACCAAATGGCCATCTATAGATCCAAGTCTAGATAAACTGCAGAGCAATTCACATTCTAAACTATGAGGTAACATTAGTGGGGTAAGGTTGTAGCGTCCCACTTTGTCTCTGTCAAACCTCTGTCTTTGTCTCACCATTACCATTCAACAAATTTCATGGCTTGTGCCCTTTCTAACTCTCAGTGTTGAGCCCATGCATCTTACTAGTTGTGTGGGGTTAGGAGTGGGGCAAGCATATCTATTCATCATATCATTATGTCATCACGTTTTGTCAAGACAAATACAATGTACCGAAGATTATAAAAGAAACTAAGTTTAAGATCACATTGTGTTTGCATCATCATATATCGACATTACGAAATACAAAAAGAAATCATTCTGTTATCATTTCACATCAACTACATACATTTTGAAAAGCATAGAAAATTGGAAATTCTAAACATCTAAGAGTACACATGTGAATCAAAACATCAATGTAAGACAACTCCATGCAAGGAATAACCAAGCCAAAAAGAGATATATGTACATATCATGGTGTGTCGTAGATTTGTGCAATTCCATCGCGCACTAGGTGCAGTCAAAACGCTCGCAATGAGCACAAAATACCAAAACATCACATATGCCTCACAAAATGAAGACTAAACAATAAAGGCACTTTGCCTATCCGCCCTTTGAGGCCCCTTATGACCGCTCTAGTTATGAATTTCTTAGGAGTTATTCTCAAAAGTATTCAAAAAGTAAAGGGGCAATCCTAACGCAAATCCATTCCAATTCAGCCATTCTTAAAAATGAAAAAAAAAAGGTCACCATGGGCTCAGAGCTCAAAAATCACCAAGTCAGTATGCGCAAAGGAATTTGAAACTGAGTTTGTTTAGATATATATATATATATATATATATATATATATGTTGTTATAACTTCGTTTTGAGTGTATGTGTTCGTAGGGCTGGAGCATTGGTGCATGTATATTTCTATATCCCCGCACAAATGGTAAGTCCTCTTGTTGTTTTAATTTAGTGTTTATTTTTCAATATTTTATCTATCTACACTTGAGTCTTCTTTTTCTATTATAGGTAGCGGGAGTTTGGATGGTGAGATTTCGACACACGAGCGTGTCAGGTATAGCTTCTAACTCCCCATTTCAGGAACACCATACTTGGACTCTACGTTTTACGCCTCTTCATGGCTAAGACGCTTCTCCGAGGGGGCAATATGTACGCACCCAAAATTGCACGTGCTACATTTTCAGGAAAATGGTTACAAAAGTCCTCAGTGATGATTCAAAATCCTTTCAAGAAGGTGTTCGAGCTCCAAAGCCCACTTGCAGTATATATTTGTAGCCTAAATAGCCTTACATAGCTTCTCCTTACATTTTTCCAGTTTCCCCCTTCATTTTGTGCTTACTTTGGCCATAAGTGTCAAAACCACCACCCTGCCTGGGCGACGGTTTGCAAACTACCACCCAGGCAAAGCGACGGTCTTGAAACCGCCGCCCTACGCAGGGTGGCAGTCCTGATCGATTTTTCCAAAATCTTCACGCGAGAAATTACATGCGACTATTCACTTAAGTTTGTCTTTTAAACGCGTCCGTGAGTCAAATTTGCTAAAAATAGCTTTGTTTGCTTGGTTCTCCTTGCTCCTATTTTTTAAAATAGATTTAATAAGTGGAACTCCCTCTTCATTGCCTTATGCATGAAGTAATCTTCTATCTTCCATTCCTATGTATTGCATGCTTGTATTCAAGCAAAAGGCCTGAGAATTTTGTGTACCTTGCATTGTTGTGCTGCAATAATCTTGCTATGAATTACATAGCCAAGTTCAGATCTCTTGTGCTATCTTTCTTCTACTTGCATTACGCCCATATTGCTTCCAAGATGCCATCGCTCAAGCGCCATCCTCTTGTTGTTGTTCTTTGCATTCCCATCCTTGGACTCACATGAACGCTCAGAGAAAGAAAGGAAAGAACTAAGGGGAATGATACTCATACTTCTAGATTTGCCAAAGCTCTTGCTCTTCTAGGTTGGAGTTGTGTATTTGTTTGTTTTGTTTTGTCAAATTTCATATCAAATAGAGTAGAGAAACAATTCACTTCAATTAATCAGATAGTTACAAGTAGATCAAGTCAATACAAAGTTTTCTCTTCAATATTGTCAGGGAAATAGTGGGTGAATGATAGCTTTGTTAGAGTCATGATTTATTCTTCACTTTTGAGGTAGAGTTGGAGAGATTTTATTTGAATTAGAGTAGATCTTAAATTTAGATTCACACATCTACACAGATAGCTAGCTACATCCGGCCAATTATTTGTTTTTTTGGTTAGATTAGATGCATTCTCTGAAAGGTTAGAAAAACACAAAAATATTTATTTCCATAGATTAGCTTGTTTATTGTTTTGTTCTTATATATTGAGAAAACACCAAAAATATAGTTTAGATTTCACTTGATAGATAGTTTATTCACCAAAAACGAATAAAATTCACTTTGTATGACCATCAATGGTTAACAACAGGAAAAGACCTACAGTTGTGATCCTTTGGTCCCACAACCCAATGGGCCAAAGTTAGTAACTGACACTGACACAAGTCTGCAGTTAACAATCTTACGCACACCCGCCACATACATAGAGAAAATAAGATAGTTAGAGACTTTAAACATAGCTGCTAACAAGGCCTACGAATTTTGGACTGCTCCTAGGAATAGGATTTGACTGCATGCATGACCATTCCAGGGCCTTCATCCCCAACGAGTCATCGGTTGTGACCCACAGGTCCCACAACCCAACGAACCTACTAGTCAGTTAGATATCGACACTAGCCTACGTACACAGGTATTTATATCCTCACCGCTTCCACCTGATATCATCACACAACTTTCATTGTTAAACATAGTAGCCGATCAGGCTAAGACTTTCTGGACGAGACCAGAGAATCGCCCTTAGTTCCTGCAGCTCTGCTACATCTGTTGTCTCAATTTCGATGACCTTGTTTGAAAACCCATACGAGGCACCTGCAGGCTACTTTCTGCATATTCCATAACCCACCAATAGAATATCGGCTGAGCTAGACATCAATTGGAGTCTCCGAGTAGCTATCATATCAGACCTCGCCATTATACCCCTTCAGGTTAGGAGAACATTCTTTGCCTTAGATTTGCAGATTCCATTATTGTGTGTTGAAGATATAAGGTTGCCCAATTAGCTTGGTTATCGTCATCACTTTCACTCCCATTTCAGATTCCACACCGAGTGTCTCGGCACGACCTCGGGAGGTCGGGTGTGCAGAAGGTCATGTGTTGATTTTTTGTCGTACAGGCACCCTTGGCGAATGGAATAGAGCAATCCAAAGGACTTCGAACTGATACCATTGATAATGATCTTGGTAGAGGCATCAACAATATCATTCTGATGGATTGAATGAAGATGGGGCCGAAGCCAATAGCTTGAAGCATATCAAGAATAAACAACCATTCAATCCAATCATAAGCTTTCTCAAAATCAATTTTAATGAACATAGAAGATTGATTAGATTTGCGAGCCCATTCCATGCCTTTCCAAACAACAATGATGTTATCTAGAATATAACATCCCTAAATGAACCCAATTTGTTTTGGTTGGATGACAACGGGAAGAATATTACGCAACCACATAGCCAAAGCTTTGACAATAATTTTGTAGGAGACATTCAACAAAGTGATGTGCCGCTAACTAGTAATTTGTTCTGGATCCCCTGGTTTTAGGATGAATTTAATATTCTATTTGTTGATACACGACCCTAATGATTGGATCTGAAAACCCTCGAGATAAACTTGAAGAAGATTTGGGCCAACATAGTCCTATAAGGCTTTATAGAATTCACATGGGAAGCCATCGCATCCAGGGGCCTTATCATTAGCCATTTGCATGACCGCTTCATGGAGATCATCAATGGTGAGCATTCGGTCATAGACTACCTTTTGAGCAGGAAAAAGCTTACACGACACATCAACAAGACATTACTCGAGAGTTGCTTGTCATTCGATTGAGGGTTGTTGAGCCTAAAAAGCCAACTTATAATGTTTCATAAATGCCTGTAACATGAGCTGAGGATTAGTGACCTGAGCTTCGCCATCAAAGATGACACAAATTTGTTGAGAAGGTTTTTTGGCTTTGAGAGAAAGAAAGAATTATTTCAAAATCCGATCACCAACTTAAACCAATGCATGCGGGCACGAATTTGAGCTCCCCAAGCGTTGTATTTGTTAGCAATTTCAATTTGTTGGCGAAACATTGCAACTTCAAGTTACAGGGTTTCAGAGAAGGGGTTGCCTTAAAGCACCACCACCACTCGGTTAAGGGTGGAGGTGTTAGCGAAGTATGAGCGGTGTCTAATTTTGGCTAATTGTCTGCCATAGATTCTAAGGAATCTAGTAGTCTGAGTCATAACATCCTCCCACCACTGAGTCCAGCTGACATGCATAGGTGCATGAAAGTGTTGATAATGACTTGGTTGGGGGGCCAAGTTCCGCACATGCTTGATATGATTGAGAGTGAGCTCATGTTGCATCAAGGCACTATTAAGAAAGAATTGGCCTTTATGACAAAAAACACGCCTATCATGCCAAGTGACATGAAATCGAATGGGGGAATGGTCCGAAAGGACAAAGTCAGGCATGAACTCCACTAGCAAGGAATAAATGTTGTCAAACTCAAAAAAATCTTGAGACAACAACATAGCTCTATCGAGCCATTTAAGAACATGATCTGATCCTCCTCAAAGATTGGACCAAGTTAACCAAGCTTCAGAGGTGGGAGTGTGAGAGGCATTAAGGTTATAAAACCCAAACTTATTATGCATGAAAAACCATGCCCCCCTTTCGCCAACAATCCACCTCATTAGAAGGTGTGTGCACTTATTAATGGGTAACTCAACCATATTAAAATCACCACTTATGACCCAATAAGCATCAGGAATTATGCAAGCTATCAACCGCCAAAGATCGGCCCTTTCGGTCGCATCGTTAGAGGCGTAAATATTAATGAGGGCAAAAGGGTCATCATCAACATTAAAAAGGACCCATATGGTATGGTTGGTGGGGTCGATGCCATGGTCCATCAAAAAAGACCGCCATTTGGGAGTAAAAAGGGAAATTAATCCCCCACGCCCCCCTTCAAGATTACTGCAAAAGGCCAGGCTCTTAGGCCCGATGGATTTACAAACCATCTGTAACTAAAAACCTGTAACTTTCACCTCCTACAAAAACAAAACATCTAAATTAGCAAAACTTTTTCGAGCTTCACGAACAATATACTTACAATTGAAGTTTGTAAGACCCCAAACATTCCAAGATAGCCAATTAATGGGAAACCATGGTCAAGAGCCATGCCATCCGCATCCAAGCCATCAAGGGCGTCAAACTGGTTTTGCAGGAATTGAGTGTTGTTATGCTTCAAGAAATCATGTTGTTCAATTTTCTTCCGCTCGGCATATTCGATGTTGTACTCCTCTTTTGTTGAGTCCACACTGCACACTGAGCTATGATCCCGTAAGATGCGAGAAGGACTTTAGGCCCTTTTGGATGGGCCCTGTGAGCTGATGGTTAAAAGCAATGCCATGGCAACATTGTTAATAAAATTTATCTGGTCCATGACAACCGAGGTCACCTTGGGCGTGTTGGAGAATTTTGGTAACTAGAATGACGAGTTGGCATCAGTAGTTGACTCCTTAGCAACAACAGTTGGCTCCGTAGCTTGCAGGTTATGGGGTTGTTCTTTAACAATTGGCTCACACGGGCCGTTTGAACCAGAGGCCTTAGGTTGCTGATTTTTATTCCTATTTTTCCAGCCACCAACTATTTTTCATCCCTCCTCCTAAGGGGGTTTGGTTGTTTCTAGAGCCACTTTGGCTACTAGGCGATTACGAGGGACATAAAGATGAGAGTCCTTAATCTTATGATCAAAGGCTTGCCATCGGAAGCAAGTATTAGGCAAATTGATATACAAAAATGCTGGGAGTAATACTTGTCTCCCATCTAGACTTCCACAAATTCTTTCATTTCTTGAGAATATCTACCTCAACACATACACGCTTCTGTGGACGAGCATTATTAAAACACTATGGTTTGAGGCAGACCACTCGCTCGATGGAGGAAGCAATTTGATGCAAGAAATGAACACAAGGCAAGGGTAGGCCATGAAATTCCACCTAGACTGGCATTTTAAGTGCAACATACTTAGAAACCACAAAGTCTTTGGTCCATGGAAAAATGACCAACAAGGAGTTACAAACATACCAGTGGCCCGTCGGGCCAAAATGTTGGGGGCATTGGCTGGGTTAGAGAAGCGAAAAAGGAAGAATCCTTCGGTCATATTCTGTACGCTCTCGAGTCGGACACCATGAGGAGTCTAGGTCGAGTTAACCCAAGATTTGAGCATGCTTTTAGAGGGGATGCGACCCACGAAATACCCAATGAGACAGAATTGTTCCAACCATTGACAAACAACATTAAATTTAGGAATAGGTAAAACAATATCAGGAGGAGAATCATTACCTCACGGAAAACTTTCGGGACGAACTTCAGGGGTAGTGCCATTGTTCAAAGCTTCACTATCTCCAGCCACGGTTGCAACAACCGAACTTGAAGTGGGATAACTCATTATATAGAGGTGCCCAAAGGGCGAGAAACCTAGAAAAAATCAATGGTATTACTATCTCGTAGTGCCCAAAGAGGCCGTGGAATGACAAGTGCGCGTGGACAATAATAACCAAGATTCAATTTTGGAAGATGTTAGAAAAGCCTCCATATGTATCGAATAGATTCAACTTCACCCGTCCATTTTTTAATTTTTTCTTTTATAAAACTAAGAGACTGTGAATTACTCGATTACAAAATGAGGCGCATGGAGACGATCATCAAACATTCATATTCAAACTAATCTTCAATCCTCGTTCGTTAGAACATGTTTACTCTCACCTTCCGAAGTTTGTACGAGTGTAACCTACTTCCTCACAATGCATTGCCTAATCCTGAGCCTGCTCACAATCAATTGCACAAGTCTAACCCCATTAACCACCCAAATTTCTCCAATTTCATTCCAAATAGTAACCGCAGAAATCGTAGGTATTGTATCACACAAAACCAGCAGAATAACTTTCCAATAACAAAAGACACAGGCAGAGATGGGGACTGTACATATGGTGACCATAACTCACAATGGTTATCTTCGGAGCTCCAACGCTTGCTCTCAATGCAGGTCTCGTTTAAACCACATATTTTTTGAATACCCAATTCCAAATATGTTTGGTGGGGTTTACTGTGTAAGTCGTTTAGCCATTTATCATTCATCATTTTTTTGAAATTGGGCGCAGAAAAAACCAAGCAGTGGGATTGTTTTGACGCGAGGTAAATGGAAATGGGATGTACACGAATGCTCATTGTTTCGATTCTCTGGTATTATGAGGTAAGACCGTAAACCCTAAAATCCTAAACCCTTAAACTGTAAAAGTGCATGTACATAATTCAGTTTGCATGCAATGCAGATCATCTAATTTTCTGAATCTGATGATTTGTATCTGTTTTAATAAATAATGTCAATATGGCATTGCTTTTTCATTTGTTCTGACGGGTTTAGTCTATTGTCATTGCCAGTCTCAAGATCAATCCCCAATGCCCATCGATTCATAACAGTTTGGGACAAGAGCACCCTTATTACCTGTATTGAAACATATGTTGTGTATACCGGACACCTTAAATCCTACACCCTAAACCTGGTCCTTTTAAACTCTCCGGACCTCAGCTTATCATGTTATCCTTTTTGGTTTATTTACAGATTTCATAATGTGACTAAGAGGAGTGAAGTTTTTATCACAAAAGTTCAAGGACGATCAAGGCTCTTTTCCTCTGAATGCCTAGATGGCATTGACACATCCATACAGGTCTATTGACTTTACCATTGCGTAATGAATTTTTATCTTGCAAATTATTACTTTCTTTGTCCATGTCAACGTTTTTTTACGTGCATGCTTTTCAGAGAGAGTTCTTCTGATTACTCGTGGCATTTTTTGCAGATAATTTCTAGGCATCCAGGAGGCAAACCAGCACCACGAGAAGATGGTTACTGGCCTGTGTATATTATTCGAGCTGGAGAAGACACATCTATAGAGGTTTGGGTTCCTCCCTCCCATAATTTCAGTACCCCAGTTCTTTTTTATTTTAGTTAGTTTTTGATCCCGGGGTCCTTTTACCTGAGCACTTTCTATTGTAATTGTATGTATTCTTGCATCCTATTGACCCACTTTTGGTCATTAATATATTTTCTTTCTTTCTTTCTAGAGAACTTTTGATCTTGTCAATATTAGATCATATGTGCCCTGATTGTTTTTGCATCTAAAACAATATTACATAATTTTGCTTCATCATTCACAGATAGTAGGGTGAAGATGCACAACAATTGAACTGTACCATAGTAAGAAGCTATTCTGTCCTCACCTCATGTATTTAGAAGCGCAAGTGTGGGCTTGGTAATTTATACTAGTATTCAACGTTACTAAATTAAGATAAGTCATAGCCTAGTCCGGTTAAATAAAAAAAGGCATACATTTAAAAAAAGGCAAAGTTAGTTGGAAGAGATAGCTTATCTAGACTATGCGTAGTTGACATGTCACTTGAGAATTCTTGGTTGTGTAAATCAAGGATTCAGAGTCCTTTCAGCTGTAGGCCTTTGGTTTAAATGGTGGATTTGAATTAATGTCATGACTCATGAATGCGTTGGGGCAGGAAGTTGGGTCCCTAGTCATAGAATCAATCCCAATTGAAAAATGGACAACTGTTAGTTCAGACCCATACATGCAATAGAATCAACTCTAATCAATTAAACTGGATCAAATCATTATGGGAATTATAGTCCTCTGCTTGTGAAGTACTTTGTGTAACATTATTTTTATCTTCTTTGTTTGTGCTGGTATTTTATTAGAAAGCACATCTTACATATATCAACAGGTATCTAAATGGTCTGAGACTGTTTCGTTTGATTCAAGTGGGATAGCTGAATGATTTTCCGAGTTAGTGAAAATCACACTTTCTTATTAAGTCAGGTTTCTCTCCAGATGTTATCCCTCAAAAGTCTCTTGAGAGTTTTATTGTAGTTTATGTAAAACTTAGTATCTAGTTATTGGGGCCTAAACTATTAGAATAATTAGCTTGTATAAGCTTAATTAAAGCTTATTATATTGTTTAATGTGTGTTGTTATAGGGGTTATAACAACTTGGGTAATTTGTTGGGTTTGTTCTACGGGTAAAGCTATTTCTTACTTCCCGTCATTCTTTGTTGCACCCACCTCCTTCTTTATAGGAGCTTGTTGTATGCCTATTCAATAGGCTATCTCTCTATGAATGAATTACGGCTTGGTTATTCTGAATTTTATAGTATCAGAGCTCGTGGTAGGAAGAGCCTGGAGAAAACCCTGTGAGACAGGAGGTCTAGTCAAGGAGGAAGTGTGAAGATTTCACTTACCTTGTGTAAAAGAGCCTCTTGAGAAAGGCGCAGCCGAAAGTTGAGTGCATGTGAGAGGATGTGGATATTTTGCAAGAGAAAGTAGAAAACAGCCAAGAAAGAGAAGTGAGGCGTTCCATTCTTTCCTGTGCAAAGAAAGATAAGTAGCATCAGTCTGAGGAGTGTAACAGCAGTATTCTGGCATTCTAATTTGCTGTTCTGGTTCTATCTGGCTGTGAAGCACCATTTCAAAGTTTAATACTGTTTTCTCTGCTAAAAGAGGCCGCCATTTGCAAAGCCAAAGACATTAAAACGCCCTAGCAGGAGCTGCAACAATATTCCATCTGCTGAAAGGAAGATTAACCTGGTGGAGGAGGCGTGGTGAAGAGGCCAAAGCGCCATTCTTTGTCAGCCATACACAGGTCCAATTTGATTGGACAAGAAGTTCATAATGTTTTAAAACCAAAGTTCTATATTTTCATTCAATTCTGGGGCAGAAATATTATGATTTAAAATTTTATTAAGTTATTCTTAGTAAACTTTTAATACTTTTGACAAGACCTGAAAAGATACAGTTAATTCCATTGAAGGAAAACCGTAGGTCCAAATTGCCTGAAACTTTGTCACATTGTCTGGTTTGAAGTCCTTGTCTGCATGCAAAAGATTTTTTGCAAATGGAGTTGTAAATCTTGAGATTTAAAATTTTTCGTCTTTTTTAGGCAATTTTACGAGAAGTTGTTATTTTAAAATCTTACAAATGGTATAGAATTTTTTGCTGAAAACTAGCAGTGTTATCCAGTTCTAGGGTAAAATCAGTCTGCAAAAGGAATTTTTGTAAAAGCCTTTATAGTTTTTCCGATTTAAGTGTTTTCGTGAAAAACTAGGTCAAATGGTTGGTTTACAACTCTTGTTGCTGCCAGATTCTCAAAAATTGACATGCGATAGTTACAATTTGTGGGTATCAGAACCTTGATCAAATTGCACTTGGTCAAGAAAAAGGACCAGATGATGATGAACTTTCAGTTGATGAACCTGATAACTATGATAAGCATCATAGAGAAGCATTGACGTTGTTAATACTTTTAGTGGCTGACAATTTGATTCCTGAAGTTAGAAATGCGACTATTGCTTCGGATTTGTGGAAAAGTCTAACATCTAAGTACCAGGCTTTAGAAGCCGGTAGGGTACTATACTTAGAAAAATTTGTTATTTTCCACTAAAATGCAGGAGGGTGATTCAGTCTTTGAATTCTTGTTGGAGTTGAAGGACATTTGTGATCAGTTGAAAGTAGTGGAAAAACTTGTAGATGAGCAAGATTTGATTACCCTGGTACTACAAAACTTGTCAGCGTCATTTGACTCATTTGTTGAGTCTTTACATATGATTGCGGAAACATAGGAGCTTACTTTTGAGAAATTGTCGACATTTCTCATGCAAAAAGAGAGGAGACAAACTCATGCAGCTTCATTGACATCATTGGCTACAAAGAGTGCCTTTATGGCACGGCCGACAGGGAAGGAAAAACAATTGAATACAAGCTGTTCCACATAGGTAACCCCCAAAGTATCTATAAGTGAAAGAAAGCAAAATGGAGGTGTTTTTATTGCAAGCAACCGAGACATTTTAAGAAAGCTTGTAGAAAGAGAAAAGATGATATGGCTAATTCAAACAAGAAATCTAGACCTGCTAACATTGCAGAAGAAGCAGAAGAAGAGACGTCTACTGAATTTACTTTGCAACATCACATGACCAATTTTCTTAGTCTCGCACTTGGTACTTTGACTTAGGAACTTCACGACACTACACGTGTCATTGAGATTGGTATGTAAACTTCATTGAGGACAATAGTACTAATGAAACCGTTTTCTTAGGTGATGGATGAACACATGACATTCAGGGATATGTGGATGTGCAAATCATTTTGAACAATGAGTACAAATATACATTTAATAATGTCAGATATGTACCAGGTTTGAATAAAAACCTTTTGTCCATCAGTGAAATTGCCAAAAACAAACAATTGGTAGTTAAGTTTGAAGGAAACAAATGTAATGTCACTACACTCAGTGATAAGCTTGTTGCTATAGGTATATGGGAAAGGGGTTTGTACAAACTTGTAGATCCTAAATCAGTAGAACAATATGCTTTGGCAACAATTGAGTAGTTTAGTATTTATGACATGCAAGATATGGTCATTTGAGTTACCAATATTTAATCATGTTGAATAAAAATAAAATGGTGCATGGACTCCCATCTAATCAGGAAAATCAAAATGTTTGTGAAGGGTGTCAATTGGGTAGACAGGTCAGAAATCCATTTCCTATAGGTAAAAGCATGGAGGGCAGAACGTGTGTTAGATTTGGTACATGCAAATCTTTATTTCTTGTTGATAGTTGATGATTTCCCTAGAAAAATGTGGGTGTATTTTCTTAAGAAGAAATCAAAGTGTTTTGCTAATTTTGTTGCATGGAAAACATTGGTTGAAAATCATACAGGTAAAAGGGTCGATTCCTTTAGGTCAAACAATGGCGGAGGTCTCCAAGCAATTCAATGACTACTGCACAAAGGAAGGTATACATTGGTAGTATACCACTCCTTCCACTCCACAACAGAATGGAGTAGTGGAAATGAGAAACAAGACTATTATGGAGATGGCACAATGTATGGTGCAAAGCAGAAATGTACCTTTTCGGTATTGGGCTGAAGCTGTAAATACTGCAATGTACATCTTGAATAAAAGTCCATGTAAAGCAGTGTAAAATATTACTCTTGAAGAAGCATGGTCAGGTAGAAAGCCTGATGTAAGTGATTTCTGTATTTTTGGTTGTATTGCTTTAACTTTATTTCCCTATAGAAAAAGGAGTGGTTTAAATGATAAAAATAAAAAGTACATGTTTGTGGGGTATAGTGAGAAATCCAAAGCATATAGATTACTAGATATCTCTACAAATAAGGTTGTTATAAGTAGAGATGTGACAATGAATTAGAAAATCCCGTATTTCTCAAAAGATGGTACACCTATTGATACTAGTAATCTTCGGATTCCTAATGATGATTGTGAATCAAGTTCTAGTACTAAAATGGAACATGACTTAAAAAGGAAAACACCAGAGAAGTCTAGCTCCATAGCAAGACCTAGTGAAACAAACAGTGATCTAGCTAGCTAGGATAAAAGGCCAAAGTGGTACTATAGCACATTGTAGGATGTTCGACAAGATGAGCTTCCAAAATCATTGGAAGGTAGATCCACCAGATTTGGGAAACGAGCAGTACAAAATCTTGAACAATTAAACTTTGCTCTCAATTCAGTTGTTTCACAAATTTTTGAGCCAACTACTTATGTAGATGGTAAAGGAAATCCTGAATGGAAATTTGCCATGAAGGTGGAGTATGACGTTCTAATGAAAAATGGAACTTGGGTGTTGTCAGAGTTACCCCCAGGTAAGCAATCCATTGGTTGCAAATGGATTTACAAAGTGAAATGTAAGTCAGATGATTCATTAGATAAGTATAAAACTCATCTTGTTGCAAAGGGTTATAAACAAGAAGAGGGGGTAGATTATGAAGAAACATTTGCTCCTATAGCTAAAATGGTAACATTTAGAATGATTATGTCTATTGCTGCTCAGTTTGGTTGGCAGGTATTTCAGATGGATGTGAAAAGTGATTTTTTGAATGGGGACTTAGAGGAAGAGGTGTACATGGTACAATCACAGGGATTCTAGATTCATGGGAAAGAGCGTCTGGTTTGTAGGTTAGTGAAGTCCTTGTATGGACTTAAGCAGGCTCCTCAAGCATGCTATTTCAAAATTGATAAATATCTTAGTGTCGTTTTAAAAGATGAGATGCAGAATCTACTCTCTATGTTAAATTGGTTGGTGATGACATAGTGGTTCTAGTTGTCTATGTTGATGATCTTGCCATCACCGGAAGTAGTAATGACTTGATTAACCAGGTAAAAGCCGATATTTGTTCTGTGTTTAAATTCGCTGATCTAAGATTGCTTCAATATTGTTTAGGTGTAGATTTTTTGCAGTGTTACAATTTTGGCTATACTATTTTTATATCCCAAACAAAGTATGCCAAATCTTTGTTAGAAAAATTCGGAATGAATGATTGTAATCTAACAGCTACACCTATGGAAGTTGGGACAAAACTCTCGACAAATATTGATTAGTAGGAAGTTTGATTTATCTTACTACTAGACCAAATTTGTGTTTGCAGTAAGTTCTCTTTCTCGCTTCATGAGTCAACCACATGAAGAACATTGGCAAACCGCAAAACAAGTTCTTAGATATGTCAAAGGAACTCTCGACTTTGGCCTTCTATATAAACAAACTGATGATTTTGAGCTGACAGGGTATACGGATTCAAATTGGGCAGGATCATTTGATTCTAGAAAATCTACAACAGGTTATGTGTTCACTTTCGGTTCAAGAGTATTTTCATGGCAGAGTAAGCTTCAGAGTATAGTTGCATTGTCTTCTATTGAAGTTGAGTACAAAGCGGTTGCTAGTCTAGGTCGAGAATTGATGTGGATTCAGTCAGTATTGAAGGATCTTTAACTTGAATTGTTAGTACCTACACCTATCTTCTGCGAAAACCAAAGTGTACCAAGGATGGTGAAGAATCCATTATTTCATGCTAGGACAAAGCACATAGAAATTCACCATCACTACATTCGACAATTGGTTTCTAATGAAGACATATGTCTTCATTATTGTCTTACATCTGAGCAACCAGCCGATATAATGACTAAACCTTTATGTAAAGATAAATTTGTAAAATTCCGAGATAGGCTTGGATTTGTTTCAGGTTCAGTAATTAAGGGAGGGTATTAATAATTAGCTTATATAAGCTTCATTAAAGCTTATTATATTGTTTAATGTGTGTTGTTATAGGGGTTATAACAACTTGGGTAATTTGTTGGGTTTGTTCTACGGGTAAAGCTATTTCTTACTTCTTGTCATTCTTTGCTACACCCACCTCCTTTATAGGAGCTTGTTGTATGCCTATTTAATAGGCTATCTCTCTATGAATGAATTACGGCTTGGTTATTCTGAATTTTATAAGCACTAGTTTTGTAATAAAACGTCAAGTAAAAAGATTTTAAATCTTGTTTTAAGATTTGATTTTTCTGCGTAATGCTTGAGTTCATTCTTTACTCCCTTGAAGATGGATCCAGCAGTGAGCTCCAAAATGCCAGACAAAAACATTTTGACACAGATGAATCTTGGAGAATATTATTCAGTCATAAATCAATTTGCACCAAAATTTGATTTTGCGATGAACATGAATGGGGTACAATATTTTATAACATGTTATTGTGCAGGGTTATGCGAGGACACATCTTTTAGATTTTGGTGATGTCCCAAATGTTCCGAATGTTTTGGGGACTCGGAGTGGATGTCCACAATTTTTTTAATTTTTGAAAATATTTCTAATGCAACTTTAAAAAAGCTTTTATTTTATCAGAAACATTGAATTCTTATCTCAAAAATACCCCGAAACATATTAAATATAGTTTACAGTTTAAACCCCTAAATTTCAATGGATAAAGTTAAACATTTAAATGTCAATTTTTATATATTATTTTAATAGCCATCCTCCTGCTGTCCCCAAAATCTGGAAATTTTGTGCTGTCCCGGAAACCCCGTCCTTCCGTCCCCCATCCCCTAGACTTAGGTAACTATGTTATTGTGTATTTTTGCATCTTTGGAGTGTGTTTTTATATTTTTTGGCTTGCTTGCCTCCCATAAGTCTTGTAGCTTGTAACCATAACACAATGAGTTGATGAATGTGACTAGATATGCTAATTGCTTGCAGATGTATCATATTGCCATTCACTTGAGTTACATCTGGTGAATCCTTTTAAGCCCATTTATCGTGTTTAGTCATACATGTACATTAATACAATTTCTTTTTCTTTATGTTAGTTGGCATTCCTTTAAGAATTTGCAGATGCAGGCTTACATGACTTTCATGTTTTTTGTCAATGAGCAGTGACAAGATTCAACATCTTGGGCTCATAATCATGCAAACTTGTATCCTTTAGCTAGACTTCCAACAACAATTTTTTTGATAGATAAACTAAGGGTTTTGTATTGGGGCCCTCACTATTTTTTGGTAAAGTTCATTTATTTTTACTTATCATAAGCATTATGAGAAGAAGATTAAGAGGTACGAGAAGAAGAAAGACCAGAGCAATGAGAAGGGAGGAAGTGATTACAGAAGTACTGCAAAGACTATATCCCAGCTGTAGACATGACATATACAAGTAATCGCAGGACATTCAAAAGTGCTTAAATAACATATACCTTACCACCCCTGTTTTTTCATCTTTCTCTCTCCGGATTCCATGGGTTGCATGCTTGGAGAAGAATTTGTTTGCACCTGAGTAGTATTCAGTTGAGGACTGCATACCACTAAAAAGTAAGGTGATCTATTGGGAAATTGCTACAGTCAGTTATCAGTTGGACAAAAGACTTGTAAGGACCAGCCGTAATATCTCTGGTATGTGGTTTTGTAGGAGGCTGGCCATTGTACTTCTTCATCCAAGTTTCGCCATCCAGTGAACCATTCGGTCTCTTGCCTTTCCCTTTCCTGGTTCTTGGATAGGATTCTCTTAGAGGAGTGTAGGAGAGACTGCCACTGTCCTTCACATATTTGCACTTTGGGGGAGCTGCTTTAGGGGCCAAACTCATTTTTGCTTCTTGAATCTGTGGCTTATTTTCCAAAAGGGAAATCCTAGAGTCCAACTTAGAATGTGTTGTACTGATCAGAGCATTTCCTTTGCCTTGTTCCTCTGGGGTGGTTACTTGAATTTCTTGTGCCAGTGCCTTTGACTGTAGAAGCTCCTCTTCTTTGTCAAGTGGCGAAGTCACAAATGTTGGTGCATATATCAGCCAGATGGTCTCGAGAAAGTCCACATGGAGTAGGTGTGGCAGAGTAAACAAGGTCATGATGATGCATTGGAAGGTGCAAAAGGTGGGGTACAATGTGGCAAGCCTAGAGATGAAATCATCTCGGAAACTTTGGGGTTCCCTAGATGTGCTGCTCGAGCCCAAAATATGCTTAGATAAATTCCTCTGTGAAAGCATTGATAACAAAATGTTTTCTGATGAGGGCCTTAGTGCATGGAGCTTCTGACAAGTCTTCTGAAGTAGGAGTCAAAGCGGCCATTTATGTAAGAGATGCAGGAGATGAAATGTGAAAAGGCAGAAAGCTAGAGGGATGAGGAGAAATTGACTAGCTGTTGGGAAATAAGGGACTTAAAAGGATGGATGCACACTGCGAAATCTAGGAGCATGGATATGTTGATATAAAAAGACGGAATTATAATTGGAAATGCAATTGGATGGAAGGCTGTGGAGGAAATGTAATGATGGCACTTGGCAGAGAAAGATGAAGCGTGGGATAGAGTGAGGAATTAAATGCTGCTTGCAGGGATGAGCAAATCATGATGATGGGATAATCCTGCAAAATCTTGTTCGTTTTCACTCTCAATTGCACGCAAAATGCCTAATTGAGCTCCCAGGTTGGCAAGGTGATCTGCTGCCTTATTTGCTTCTCGATAGCGATGTGAGAATTTGATTTGTGAGAAAGCTTGACGATGTGAAAGAGCCAGCTATAATAGAGCATTTAGCTTCCAATTTTTGGTGGACCTCTTTTTGAGGGCATTGTTTGCAATCTGAGAGTCGCCTCCTATTTCTAGCAATCTTATATTCTGATGTCTGGCAAGTTTGAGACCTGTAACCAAGGCTTGAAATTCTGATTTGTTATTTGTAGCCATTGCCAAATACGCTGCAGTGGCAGTTATGAAGGAACCTGTTTCTGTGTGGAGGATACACCTAAAACCTGCATGTCCTGGATTGCCTTTTGATGCCTCATCAAAGTTTAGCTTTACCCAGCCTCTCTGCGGAGAGTGCCAACTTGAATTTTCCCTTTTATTCCTATTTACTCGTACCCCATCAATGAGGGAATATTTTATTCTTACAATTACAATCAAACTTCCATTGAGTACCATTGAGCTTCAGCAATATGGCCATCTGAAAGCACATTGTTCGTTCAAAGTTCTCTATGGCATTATTAACAGAATCAATGGACTGACATTTACTCAAAAAACCTGTAATTTAAAAAAAAATTGCAATTTACTCTAAAAATATGAACTTTTTGCTAATTTTGGTTTCCCAAAAAATCACAATGGAATTTTCTTAATTTTGTCCATTTCCTCATTTTTTTCCATTTTTCCCATTTCAGTCATTTTCCTGGTCTTTTGGATTCTTACAGTCATTTCCCAATAATGATTTTGACAGTGTCATTGTGTGGTCCTTGAAGACTTGGGATACCAGTTTACAAGCAATATGACCATTTAAATTTTGCATTTTTGTTTCCAGTAGATAGATTAATTAGCCGATAGGCTATATTATGTGGGAAAGACTTTGCTTGTCTCATGCCATGAATTGTCTCACCCATGCCAGAATAAAATGATGTCGCCAGATAGTTACAAGACACCGGGAAGCAGGCCTCGTCAGTCAATTGGTGAAGATATTGTTTCTCAAGATATTTGTACTGTCACAGTCGCCCAGGAGCGGTCATGTTCGCCCTCCCAATGTTTGTTGGAGATAGTTTGATATGACTGTTACCTTACTAGATCCAGATTGCTTCCTGTTATTATACCTAAAAATTACTGAGTATTGATTCCAACAGCAGCGGAATCAAAGCTGCCCAATCGCCAATCCGACCATGGCAACAAAATCAGGGTCGAAGGGCAAGGGGCTAGTGCCGGATTACAATGAGGACGAAAGTTGCATGGTCAAAGGCCTGTGGAACCCTGAAGAAGGCTCCATACTGCAGACGCTGGTGGACGAATTAGGTCCTCACAACTGGTCAATTATAAGCAAGGGCATTCTTGGGCTGTTGGGGAAATTGTGTAGGTTGAGATGGTGCAATTTTCGGAGCCTTGAGGTCAAACATGGCCCCTTTTTTCCGCAGAGGATGCCACCATTTTAGAAGACCACTCCCGCTACAACAATTAATGGACGACCATTGCTAGCCTTCTCCCCGACTGCACTGACATCACCATTGCCGTAAAAGATCATTGGAAGTCCACCCTTGGCCGTCGTTGTCATTCAATGCAACCTCTAGCGTATTAACCAATAGTTACAATGACAAATGTAGCAGTTTGAGTGAGGAGGAGGTCATCTGTAGGAGTCTTGGCAAGGATGATGCTAATGTTGAGGTGGACACTTATCACACACTCACAAACAGACAGTTGGGAGTGTGACCTTCCTTAGCGACTCTGAAGCCGACAATGGCTTCTGCTAGATGATTGAAATAGGGCTTGCCAATTTCAGTGCTCCGGCACAATAGAGAGCCCTCGAGCTTTGCAATCTCACTCCTAATTCCACTACTCTATACACTTTCTCTACTCCAAGGTTTTATACCACTTTGTTTTTTGTAAGGCTTGACTAGGATGGAAATCCGAGGATGTTGATGCACTCTCCCTAGATGGAATACAATACGTAGGACATTGCATATGAGAGATTTGGGTGTGATGCAGGAGTGTACACGTGTGGGCTACCCAGATAGTGCGGTTCCTTTGGTTTTTGCCAAGATAGCGACTCTGTGGTGTGCTCTTTGCTTGACGGATGGCAGGGTGCAACTAGACTCCATAACCTATGCCAACATACTCATAGCCCATGCCAAGTATTTTTGACAGATGTTTTCAGAATGCCTATTTGATGGTGGTGGTTATGGTTTTGGTTTTGGGTAATGTTGGGGGAGCCAAAGGTGGCGATGGGCTTAGTGTTGGCTTTGGTGTTGGTGCTGCTGGTGGTTTTGGCCGCGGGTTTGGCCTTGGTGGTGGAGGTGGTGGTGGTTTGGGGGTGCCTTTGATGATAGTATGGGTGGTGGCTCGGGCCTTGGAGGAGGTGCTCGTGGCAGTTTAAGAGGAGGCTCTAACCTTGGTAGAGGTGCTGGCAGTGGTATAGGTGGTGATAGAGGACTTGGTGGAGGTTTAGGTGGTGGTAGTGGACTTGGTGGCAATTTGGGAATGGAAATCCATCAAAGCGTAATGGAAAGGGGATTCATGTCAGATATTGTCTTAGCATTTTTTCAGATAACACTAATCAAAATAAATTGAATCATTTTCCATTTGACATGTTTTTTACTACACTCATTGAGCCATTCTTCATTAACATTTGAATGGGTTTTTGATCTTAAACAAACTGTACCGCCAGCCTGTCAATGCTTGATATTGTTGAGATGCAAGTAATTGTTACACGAACTCTCACTTTTCATTGCAAGTCCTTTCTTGTTGTTGGCTTTGAGGATATCACGATCCTTATGCCAATAGGGGTGAGGTCACAATCGGTATTACCTCCTCTACAATTCCTCTACAATTGCCTCTTGATATATGCCTTATTACTTATGTTGGATATGCCTCTTTAGTGCATCTTGGAATTGCTTCAACAACTCCAAAAATCTCCCCATATTTTGCTATTAGTGTAACCATTGCACCTCCTTTTGGTGCGAGTGCTAGTATTTGTGTGATTAGAATCATGAAGAGTGATATCATAGGAAAAGGACATGTCTATAATTTCCCTTACAGGACAGATCTATAGAATTTCAGGCTTCCCTTGAAATCCATATGACAAATATGCAACAAACAGATTTTTATTCAAACCCTTATCAATAAATAGTACTACAGTCTGACTTTTTTTCCTTTATTTATCAAATATCGTCAAAACAAAGATACCCATTAGGGCCAAAACACATGTAAACCCTATAGACTCATGAATATGAAGGAAAATAATTTTTGTAACCACAAGAGGAATTTATTTCAGATCTGAAAATAAGGAATGCATACAGCTGACCATTTGGTGCCAAAACTGAAGAGAGAGCGGTTGTAAATTCTGTCCTAGGGCAGATCCTGGCCTTAAGGCCAGCCCTTCTACCAATTGCAAAATTCAAACACCTAGAACTCCCACAAGGGTTCGATCCACTTCCTTAGGGGTTCGCCCAGCTCTAAAAGGACTCAAAACACTCTCAAGATGCCCTCCAATGCTACTACCACCGAATGATGGCTGCCCTAGCTGATATAAGACTGAAAATCTGATCTCTTGTGGATGCCCTAGCTGCCAACCACTGAAATTCACCTTAAACTTGTGCCCTAGCTTTGATTAACTGAAATGAAGCTCTAATGTGACCTCTGTATGAAATCGCCAAGGAGAAATTGAGGGTTTTCATCCCCGAAATTTGTAGGCCAATGAGGGTTTTTGTCCTCTATAGCTGAAGTTGGAGCACCAACTCAAACTCTTCATGAAAATTATGATAATAACTAAAGATCTTGTTGTCGATAAAAAGTAGACCGACAACTAATCAACCCTTTCGCCTAACACAAAAGGTCAAGATGGAATCAAACCAGTTTAATCGTGATGACGCTTAAGAATGGCTTAAGTGTGGTTAGTTTAAGTATATGTTAATCATGAACTAACATAATATTTTGGGAAACTTTCTATATCTTAATAAAAAAGGTAATATACAAGAAAACAACAAAGAAATAAAAGAACATGCAAAATAATACATGATAAGACCACAAATTATTAATTCAGATATGATAATGAGATCATTCAAATATCTTGAGAATTTTCCATTGTACTTCATATAAAACGATTGATCACTTATTGACAAAATTGATTCCTTTGATAAGAAAATATCATCAACCTTTATTCGACAAAGTGAATCCTATTGATTAGATAACCTTTTGAAAAGGTGAAAATATAAGTGATGATCTTGATGATACTTTTCATAATTATTTTCCCAATAATGTAATGATATTGAAGACAAAAAATAGAACAACAAATGAAAGAAACAAATATAAAACATTCTATTCACATATATAACATATTTACCCAATTTGTCAAGATGAAAATGAAGATAGAAATGTTGAAGAGAAACAAATTTGTATTTATTTAATGTACAATGATTACCAAAACAATGTCTAATAAGAGTCATGATTCAAATCAAAGCCAAGATAAATATACATTTATCTTGAGATCAAAATGAATATATCATTCAAGGCCTACTCTGGATATGACAGATAAAAATCTACAATCAGATTAAATGAGATACATAATAATAAATCAGATAATCAATAAAATAATATTAAAACTGGGTATACCTAATGTATATGATATTCATACTCAAAACTCAAAAAAATGTCATTAACACTTGTAAGATAACTTATCTCATAAAACAATATGCACAAAAAGATTCCGTATGAGAATAAGCTTCACAAATTGCTACAATACTTGATTTATCATCATCAAAAATATAACCTCCAATCCTTTTATAATCTTCCCTTGTGCCAAAGCAGTTATAACCGACTGGGCTCCAAATAATAAATTTGAATAATAAATATTACTTTATGTTTTTAAATGAAAATTTATAAAATTTTATTTGAATTTAAGTGAAAGGACTCATGTAACCAACTTTTAATAAACATGACATTAAAAGTATGAGGTATGCAACATAGGACAAGGGCACACTTTAATATAAATGCACTACATAAAATACAAACACATACATAAAACATTCTAATCATTTAAGTAAATCCACCATCATAATAAGAGAATAATCATCAAACATCATGAATCCAAGGCTACCATTATCATCTAACCACATATATATATAAATATTATAATCCACCACCATATTTCATCAAACATAATCCAAAAACTATTAAGTATTTGTAAATATTTAGTAAAATTTATGTCCAATAAAAAACAACAAGCTATATCATGATAAACTATTCATCCCCGATAAGATCACACAAAGGATTTCTAGCCTCTGTCATCAATTAAACATATTCATAGGGTTCAACTATAAAGATAGTGTGAGTGATGACTCCCATCTCTTCCTCTCCCTCAAACTTTACCCTCTTCAAATCTTTGGTCACCTTAGGTACCGTAGAAGGTGACCTAAAATGATTAGAAGGTAGATATGAATCATGTGAATTCGAAGGCTAGGTTTATCCAAGTTACAATGGTGAATTGGAAGAAGGAAATACATCATGTGGAGGCAAGCGAGATGGGGCAGATTAGGCATAACAATTAGAAGAAGATGGATTATGATCTTCCCGGGTGTGGTCAATATTTTGATGCATGTGACTATTATGGAAACTACGGGAAGGTTGAGCATGGGGGTAAGACTCAATAACTTATAGCACTTCATGTAAGTCTGGCTCATTTATGTCAAAATTTATGGAGAAATGGGTAGGATCAGTTCTTGCAAAGGGCCTCCTACCCCAAATCATACTAGTTCCCCTTCGGCTACCCCTAGGTGAACCTCTTTGCCACTATGGCTGACCACAAATATTATCATGACCTTAGGAATGAAGGGAACCTTATATTCTAGAACTCCCCCATCTATCCCATCCTGACATGCTAAGAAATTGAGAAAAATGACAAATTACCAAATAGCTCAATTCACAAGCTTATCAAGTTTCTATTAAACATAGTGAACTGATGTGCCAATTAATATGTGACAGATGGCAATCATTTTTATATAACAACACTGAACCTTATCAAAGTGAATCAAAACTACTCCAAATAAATGTAAAATCTCATTAATATTTAAATTAATTACTTTAAAACATTTTTTGTATTTCTCAAGACAAATTTACCTTTCAATCACAACACATTATTCTTTGAAAGTCATATCTTGTCAATACAAAACTAAAAAAAATGATTATTTAAGAATATCACTGTACTTACACAAAACCAAACTATCTTCTTGCTTTGGGCATTATTCATATTAACATGTTCAAAACAGAGTGCATTTCAAAAGAACTCATGCACAAAAAAAAATTTCCTTATAAAATCAACAACTCTACTTTGATTCCATATTATTTCAACTTATTCAACTTATTTATTCCATGTTTCATCTTCTTCAAATAAAACTCATGTTGCAGAAAGGAATATCATCTCAACTAAGAAACAAACTAGTGCTTCAAAACATTCCCATATACTCTGTATGTAATATTTCAAATTGAATACGAACTGGGAAAGTACTTTTATCCCATATAGTCCACAAATGGAAGCACCTTCAATTACAATGACATTCACATACACCCAACATAATTTTAAACAAAGGTTAGAATTGATTTTCAATTTTGGGTATCAAACTTATGCCAAATAATCAAACAAAGTGTATGCTAAATGGTCATGTATAGAGAATCATTTCATACAAAACTAGTCATCACTGCCTTAGTTTCCTTTATCATTATCATTTCAGTTATACCACTCCTTGGTTTTTATAACAAAAACTAAAAAAATATGTTGCAAGAGAATGAAATGGCTCAAATATGAACTGATAGACCATATTATTCCTACCAAGATTGAGAGCTTTCATTTTGACCCAAATGAGAAATGCATGCAATACGACACTACCTTCCAACATAGATTTGAAATAAAGAATAACACATATTCATATCAAGCTCGCCAAAGACAAATGAACAAATGAACGAAGATTTGCATGCTCTTTCCATTTTATTTTTAACAGCTAAAGATAAAAATGGGTGTGAAACCAACTGCATATGTTGAAAAATCAAATAACGGCTCAGAAAAATGTTTCTTTATTCCATTAAAACTTCATCCATTTCACTATCTATTAAAAATATAAATTTTGACAGAAGGGTAATGAGAATAAGGACCCAAATGTGATTAAACTTCCACAGACTTCACTGTAAAACTGTAACAATGATAAAAAATCATAGACTTCATATTTGCATGCATGAAAGGTAAATATAAATTACCTAGATGGAATAAATACTACTTGAAACAAGAGCTCCATACATGTAAACTTACGACACATACTTTCTTGCAATGAAGTAGCTCAAATGAACAACCAATACATCTAACAACGCCATGAAGAAAAAAAACTAGATGAGCACTGATACTAGACTTACTCTGTAAGGAACAAATAAAAAATAACCCAAAATTCTAAAATCTCCATAGTTCAATGCCACTAATGAAAAAATTCAATACACACGTACCTCATTCAATTCACCACGATGAGCTTACCATTACCCATTTTCCACCTCACTCTACAAATACTGATGCCTTGGAAATAAAACATACACTATGGTTCAAACAAAGGTCAGATAATATGGTGGGTGCTTCAAATCTATCTTAATATATCACCCTTTAATGAACTAGTGCCATTCAAAGCATGTTTATCACCCATACAAGATAATACCAAACTTATCAAAAAATATGAACCCATATTAGGACAATATCAAACTTCAAGAAAAATGGAGTATCATATCATGTGATCCCAACTATGTCACCTTTAACGTTCTTTATCAAAATGAGATAAATCTAGTCATGAGACTTGTTAAGATATGCGAAGTGACATCCAATTAACAAACTTACACAAATAATGATCATTTCAAAACCAACACATCTCCTTTATGTCTCCTTCAACAAATCATTTCCAAAATGGAAATAAAAATTATATCATAATGCACGCTGAAAACCGAAAAATGATATCACAAAATGAAAGTTAATTTCCATTGCTGAAATCACACTATCCAGTTTGGTAAACAAAATGACAGATACATCAATTCCACAAAAGGCAACCGATATAGTAAATAATGCCACGAAACCACTAACTGTTAAATAAAATAAATAATGCATTAAATATCAAGTGGCCGCCGTCTGACTTATCATAAATGTAATGCAGGTATGAGGTAATGGAAATAGTGAAGTTTGTAAATACTTTTGAAAAAGGCGGTGTGTTAAAATTTTATCAATAACAGATCGCTTTCAAATGACCCCTCAACACTCTTTTATAACTTTTCATGGCACACTCCACAAGAAAAGGTCCCCAAATGGGACGTCCCATGTCTAATTTGGTGTATGACTTTTCTTTATTAGAAAGTTACTTCTATTTTACTAATAAGACAGAAGTTGCTTTAATAAAACAATATAAAGTCACTTTTTGGCAACTTAAGTCACATTAATAAAATATTTCCCTTTTCTCACTCTTTTATTTTATTTCTAATAATAGTAAAGTAATATTAAGTTGTCACTTTTTAATAAAATAATAAGTCACTTAGACAACTTAACATATTAACTCTATTTTTTACTTTATTTGAAAAAAGGACATGATAATGCCGATAATGTGTCTTACAATATAAGCCATACGAGAGGAAAGACAAAATGAGGAGAATGATACATTATTGAAAAATCATTTGATTGTTGTGGCCGTATAATTCCATTGGCATTAAATCTATTCGTTTCTAGGGTGAATTGCTGATTGACAATGGTTCATAAGAAAACTTGACACAAGGAAATGGGCACAAATTTTTAAAATTCCACATGTGAAATCTAGAAAACAATGAAACAACACACTCTTAAAATTTACATATACTATTTTTAATAAATATACAAAAGAAAATTTGATTCAGCCTAGAAAAGTTTTAGATTTTTAGTAAAATAGTTTGAAAACCACAGAACTCAGAACACAAAAGAAACTATGAGTGCAAATCCAAAAGTGTGGGTCCTAGGTAATTGACCCAGATGGCCGCTTGAATTCCTAAGTTGGCGTCCGCACTTGATCCAAATCTATGGTTGACGTCAATCATGAACCCAATCTCCTCCTTGGCCATTGTTTTTTCGGTCCACTTTGAGCTTCAGAGTCAATGGTTACATTGATGCACTGTGGTACAGGCGGTGGATCCCTTAGGCCTCAACTTTGTTCCCTTTCTTTGGGAGCCAAGGTGGAAGAATGCTTGATTGAACTTGATGTATGTAATACAAAGCTAATTTTGAAAAATTGAGCTATTGACATAAATATTCATAAATGAATAAAACAAGTGTTACAAATGAAAGGGGAAAGTGTAGGATCTTATGTGAAAATCAGTAGAAGCCTTTTATATGAATAATGATAATCCGGGGAATTGGAAAAGTGCCCACATACCCTCCATGCAAATGGGCTTCATGTATGTGTGCCACCTTGTTCATTTTTGGACCAGCATATAAACGATTCATGCCCCATTCATCATGCTTTTTGGAACAACAACTCCTCGTAGAATCAACAATTGATTTCACCCAAAACTCATCTACAAAATGTGTATAAACCTTATCAGGAATACTTTAGAACAGTTATTTCACTTGCATTGTTAAATCAATCTGCAAATACAACTGGCAATCTGATTTATGAGTAGCTAAGGCGGGCTAAGAAGCATAGGAGGGCAGAAGGTTTTGATCCATCATAGAGTTGGAGTGTTTCCGCCAGAGCCATTGTAAGAGCCCAATTTTGTGGGATTGCGTGCCAGCGGCCTAGCTTGTTATTGTTTGAAAACAATGGTTATATATATGCACACATTCATAGGAAAGGTCCTTTTTCCATTGGCATATCCTGGTACTAGCTTGGGGGATTGGGTTCCAAGGGAACTCTAGTTGCAAGGCTTATCCTAGGAGAGGGATTCCAAATCATGCAAAAGCTCTTTGTAGGTCTTACTTCTATGATGCCCTAGATATAAATCAACACACTGAGCAATCTTCTTTGTGAAGGCTTCCTTAGTACACCACCCAATTTGGTAGAGTATAAATGACTGTTCTCTAAAATGCCACAAGGAAGGTTGCCATCCTCCTTGTGAATGCCTGACTTTCTTATGGGGGATTTTCGAACACAACATAGTGGAGGTTTGCGAAATAGAACAATCAGCTTCCTAGAGCTCCATGGAGATAAAGTATATGGCATGGTCCTAAAAGTGATGTGCAAATCGAAGCCCCTAAGACTCCTCTTATACCCTTTGTTTGGTGCCAAGTAGTCATTGAAGGTAGTACAACCGACCTACTTAATGCTTGCTATGAATCTTCTAATTCCATGTTGAAAGCAAAACTTCCTGACACTTGCAAGATCAACTCTTAGCATTAACTTTACTTTGCATTTGTTAATTTCAGTTTGTGAGCATTCCACCTGATCCCAACTGACTTGCACTTTAGGGAGTAAAACGCCATAAGATCAGGCAAATATGCTAATGTACACTAAAACATAAATGCACAGGAGTGTAACGAAACTTTCAAGGACTTCCCTTGTCTCAATTCCTTCTTGGCTCAATATTTAATGAGAAATGACAACTTAGTCGCTCTATTATTGGTGCTAGTTTGGACAAGGATATGGTTAGACAGCTCATATCAATGACTCCCTAATCCCAAGAATTGGCTTGTCCCCAAGCACATTGGCCACACATGTGGATGACTCTGAATAATGTTGCACCTTTCAAACACTGTAGCATCTTCAGAACCAGGAAAGTAGATTATCTTCTCAATACAACCAAGTGATACATAACATAGTAAGATGAAATAATGTTTTCTGCATTAATTTCGTAGGCTCACAAGCAATTTCAATTATAGTCTTTCCGGAATTAGATACCAGACCTAACACTCTTCATCTAATTGGTGGATGTCTAACTGTGAGGAGTAAGGTGCTGTCCAAGTGCCCTTTTGCACCCACATGCGAAGCATAGCAACAAACATTGTGAAGATTTGCACTCTGTTCCTGGAAACTTGAGTGTCATATGCAACATTGATACCAGCACACACTTCACATTTTACAAAAATTTGTCAAGGACCATAGAAAGGTGGCGTTCCATTACGCTTACTTTGCAACATGCTTTGATTTGAGAGAAGATGTGCTTTTACCAAGGGATGCACACTCTCAAAAACAGGCGTTAGTCACCCATCTTGGAAATGACACTCTCTTTCCTATGCTGTGATCTGCATATGTACTTCTGCTGATTTTGGGCATGTTGGATGTAAAATCCAATGCAACTTTGTAGCTCTAATACCCAAGATATGCATGGCTTCACTGAATTAAATGCTTGGCTTAGCATATTGGAACTCTACTATCCGTCATAACCAAATGCAACAAATGATGGAGCATGCATACCCATCACAAAGCTTTGAAAGGTGACATACCGATGGGCATCCTTGAAAGGTGGTATTGTAAGCAAAAATCTGCCATGTATAACCATTTCATCCATGCTGATTGTTGCCCATCAAGTGTAATTGGGTAGGTATCCTTCCACCAATTTATTGACTATTTCTTAGTTGTCCATCGCGTTCTGAGGATCTGGTAGATCCATAAGTGATTTGGGATATGAGTTTGGTACCTGTCAATGTGAAACAATGTCTAATGCCAAAATATTGCTCATAAATCTATGTTGTCCCTGTCAGTCATCTATATCCTTGTGGTATTTCCATGAAGTCTAATTACACTTCCTTTAAAAACACATCAGCCACTATAGGTGCATTGTACGTAGCTGGGAAGTGGACTTGAAAATCTAGCATATTTAATGAGTCTATCAACTTACCACTTATAGACAATTCTGGACCTATGTTTTTTATGTGCAGCCCCGATTTTATGGTTAGTCCATGTAGATTACTTTCAAACATTTTTGAGTGACAACTAGGAAGATGGTTGTAGGAGCCCATTTTGGAAATTTGCAAGTCCCACTTTGTTTTGTTGGCTCACAAAGCCAGCTCTCGGATTTTCCTGCTATTGGAGTACTTCCCCCTTTATGCATGCTTTCCAAGTATGTGCAATCTTTCTCTGCATGGCCTATGCTTGTAAGACTGTGCAAGTGAAACTGCGCACAATGACCAGGTAATGGGTCATCATAAACAGACTATGCCTTAATATTTTGCACCAACTTCACCTTTGATTCATGCATGCACCACTACTAACATGCCCGCATTCTTATAGAGAATGAGCCCATCTAATACCTTGTACCTAAATCATCCATCATTTCACACATCAAAAATAAGCATTATCAATTTCTTTTGCCCTCATGACATATTCGGCTAGTGAATCAGATAGCTTCCAGATCTGTTGCTCTTCTTAGAAAAAGAACTTGAAGTTGACTGATCTTCTTTGGGAGAGGGGCTTCTATGTTTTTATTTTCTCAAATCATTTGACTTGAGGATTTTCCGGAAGCATACCTTCACAAGTGTCATCCTTCTTGGCCATGTCCCTAACAGCTTATGTTCCATGGTGATCTTAGGTAATAAAAATGATGTTCTCCCATTGAATGCAGTTTCCATTGGACTTGTTCGCCACGTAGAAGTTGCAACCCTGTGAATAATCATGAATCTCTAAGATCATCTGGGTAACAAGTGGATTGTATCCAAGTGTCGGATTCATTGCAAATCCCTTGAGACAAACTATTCTCAGAGAAGAGTCAGGGTTTCCTTCTGTCTTAGCCCACTACAAACTGAACCTACAACTTGTAAGCGTGGGCAACTGAAACTAAATCTAAACTGACAAATTTGTCAGGAAACAAGGTTGAGAAGGGAGAGAATGCTGCAAAATGAAAGAAGGTGATGCACCAAAGCTAAAACATGATTCAAAGTTGACCTGTAGAGACACAAATGCAACCACATCCTCGCCCCAAGAATCAAGGAGAAATTGGTACGGAGACCCTTGCTCAAGATCCACCACATGTTGGATAGCAATTCACTACCTGAAAGCTTAAGAGGGCAGATGAATTCACATCAATAGCACATTGCATGTAAAGGAATAAACTACAGTTGCATGTCACTGAAAGCGATTTCCACTTGCATTTACAAAGAAGAGGTTTAGAGAACTTGCAAAATATGTAGTTATAGAGGTTTGAAGGTGTGGGAAATGCAAAAATCCAAGGGATAGCTCCAAATCCTACCGAGAAGAACCCATTTCCCATGCATAAGCACTTACACATGGAAAATGTGAGAGAGGAGGGGAGCCACCAAAACAGCCATAAATGGCCCATTTCGACCTACCCAGTACCAAAGGCTATCATTTTTTGGCTATTCCTTTAGAGCAGGAAGTGCGGCCAAAAACCATGAAACCTGCAAATTAACTCTTCTGTGCTAAGCATAGATGCAAAAACAGAGATCTCATCACCTTCTAGGCAAATGGAAAGGGGTATAGATGTTTTATCGACAATAAAACCTTTTCTAAGAGAAGGAAGAGTAGATAATAGATCCATTATTTTTTTGGGGGTCCGACAGATCCTTATTTTTGCGGCTCCATATTCCTTTTGGCAGTCATGCTCTAGATTCATAGAAAACCTCTTTGAATGAGGCTTTTGTAGGAAGCGTTTCATCTCTAGAGCTCCTACATTCTTGGATGCTGTCTTGGATAATGCTGTTGGGGGATCCTCCTTTGGGAGTATCGAATTTCCTCAATTGTTCTTGCATGCGACCTCGTGCGTAGACTTGTGTATTAGTGCAGGCGGATCCTCTAAAAAGATTGAATCCTCTCCAAAACTCTTTCTTGCAGCCTTAAGATTTTGTTCAAGGATTTTCGGAGAACGCCTGGAACCCCAACACTGCTCCGTTTGGGCCCTTAGTTCCCACTTTCACGGATTGCACTGTCCACCTTACTTGTCTCCTCCCCATCGGCATTTGCGGTTATGCGGTGAACTCATGGAACATTGGAATTGTTTTGTAGTTCCATTAGTGGCCGATATTGCCGCCGTTATAGATGACCTTGTCCTGCCCCCTCCGTTGGCATTTTCGGTTATGCGGGGAATCAAATGAACTCCGTAACTGTTTTGCAGGTTCCATTAAGGCCCGATTAACCCAATGACTCATCCATGTTCAGCTATTGTAAGTGTTCGGGCACACAAGAACATTTCCAACAGTGCCCCAAAAGGTCAACTTTCCTTGATTAACTCTTTGCAAGCGGCTTGGGTGGGGTGGCGGAAAACTTAGGGAATGAAATATCCCTTTTTGGATCTCTTTAAAACCCATAAATTAATTACAAAATCTGAAGACTGTAATTCTGATTTTTCCAGGACAACAAAGGTACATAAATCTAAAATAATTTATATCTCTCAAAAATAATCACTTCCAAGTATACCAAAAAGATCCAAAAGATGTAGAAAAGATACAGTGAACAACAAACAACTGAGAAATAATTTATTAAGAGTCAAATCTAAATCTTATTTCTATTTATTTTATAACAACAAATGAAGGAGAAGGTACAATTGACCGTAAACTCCAAAATATTAATAGAAAATTGATTGGAACAATTTTGTTTGGCATCAATATGAGACGAGTTATATACATATCTGAAATCTCCAAAAACAGCCCGCTAAAACCCTTCCAAATTGCTTGCCAATCTTCCTAAATAGGTCACTTGACGTATGGGGAAGACACTACAGCAGCCCTGGATCTAAAACATAACTAAAGCCCTTGGTGAAAGAATGGTTGTCCTTTATCTTTGAATCTAAAATTTCTGATTCACTCTCCAAATCTGATCCAAAAATATGAATAACAAGCTAGGGTTATGGGTGGAAAACTCTCATCGAAAAATTCTCTACTAGCTAGGGATGGATCTCTCACCACCGAAGCTAAGGATCTTGTAGAATGTGGCTTCTACAAGCAAAAAGGCTGAAAGTAGCAGTAGCTCCAAAAATGATTGAATGTTTGAATGAATTCTCCAAAAGACCCCAAAGGTATATTTATAACCTTTTTCCTCCAAAAAAAATCCTAAGTCGCACCTATTTGGTACTTTTCTCATAAACATAAATATAACGTAAGTGTTTTTATTATGCACATACTAAAAAGTACACTTAAGTTGTTCCCAACAAAGAAATAGAACATAAAGTACCACCTAGTCGCCCATCACTTAAGTTAATGAAAAAATATAACATAAAGTGAAGGTGCTAATAAAATAAACTAATACCCAATAACCTCCAGGTCTCTAACCCCTTGGGTATGACCAAAGCTAAGACAAAAATAAGCCTCTAGGCCTTTAGCGTAGGAATGGGGACATTATAGTCTTCCCTTCCCGAAATTTTTTTGCCCACAAGAAAATGCAAATGCAAATCAGGATACTGTAAAATCTGCTCACCCTCCCAAGTGGCATCCTCAAGTGGCAAATCCTTCCACCGCTCTAGATACTCAGTAATAACCCTATTTCTGAGCTTCCTTTGCCTCACCTCAATGATAGTCTTTTGTTTTAGAGCCCAAATTTCTCCTCATCATCCGAAGGTGGAAAATCTATAGAAGGCAAAATATGCTGTCCAAATGCTCTTTTGAGGCATAAAACAAGAAAGACGTTGTGCATCCTGCTCTGCTCTGGAAGATCCAACTTATATGCAACTGTTCCAACTCTCCGTACTATCTTATATGGCCCATAGAACCGAGGTTTTAACTTCTCAACATCGCTCTCCTTGAGTGAGGACTGCCTATAGGGCTGCTATCGTAGAAAACACCAAATCCCCTATCTCAAAAGATCTCTCAACCCTGTGTCCATCTGCATAAATCTTTTGTCCTGGTTCTTTGCATTCTCTGCAGATTCTCCTTGAGGGACTTCATGATATCCGTGGTTCTCCTATAACTGATTAAAAGCTTTGGGAGCTCGGCTAAATGACAATACTATGTCCATGAATGATGAGGCATCGTATCCATACAATGCCTGGAAGGGAGCCATGCCAATACTCATTTGGCAGGTGGTATTATAACAATACTCACCCATGTGTAGCCATTTAACCCATGCACATTGATGTCGTGCAACATAGCTACACAAATAGTCCTCTATCCACTTAGTAACTATCTTTGTCTTCCCATCTGTCTGATGGATGATAGCTAGTATTAAGAGCTAACTCTGCACTTATAAGCCTGAAAATCTCTTGCCAAAATTTGCTCATGAAAATCTTATCCTTGTCATTGATAATGTTCTTAGGCAAGCCACGAAGCCTAAAAAAAACTTGTGAAGAATGTTTGAGCTACCTCTGGTGCCTTATGCCTAGAAGGCATAGAAAATAAATGGGCATACTTGGTCAACCGATCGACCACCACAAAAATGCAATCGTGCCCATGCACTGAGGGAAGTCCTACAATAAAATCCATAGATATGCTCTCCCACATTTGCTTCAGGGATGGGAAGAGGTTGTAGAAGTCTTGGTGGAAAAGAATGCACGGCCTTCGTTTGCTAACAAACCAAAGCACTCCGTAATATGGTTAAGGACATCATCCTGTAACAATTTCCATGTAAATCTCTCTCTAATGTACCTGTAGGTCTTCAAATACCTAGGATGTCTTGTTAGAGGTGTATCATGCATTGCTCGAAGGATCTTCTCCTTCATCTTGGACTCAGGTACAAGGAAACTCCTATCCTTGTAGTAAATAAGGTCATCTAAGACTTCGTATCTGTCATCCGGAATAATGCCATCCATGATCTCACATGCAGATTGGTTTTTGGAATACTCAAACAAGTATGTGAGCTTTCCAATCAAGCTGAAATCTGTGACATAGTACTAATCATAGAATCAAGGTAAGGTCTCCTAGATAAAACATCAACTACCACATTATTATTACCTTTTGTGTATTCTATGTCAAAGTCATAAGCCTGTTCCCTATTCACCTATCTCTGTTGTTGCGGTCATTGAGATCCTTCTGCCCCCAAGAAAAACCTCAAACCGTTGTGATCCAAATGAACCATGAATTTACTGCTCACAAGATACTGCCCTGAATTTGGCCAATGCATGCATAATGGCCAACATCCCCTTTGTCATAAATTGAGTATCCCATCTCCACATTATTCAACTTCTGACTCACATAGGAAATTAGATGCCTATCTTGTATGAGTATCTAATCCAATGCCCTCACTTGATGCATCACACTCGAGCACAAATGACTGAGTGAAATTTGGTAGTGCAAGAATTGGACATGAGCTTATCACCTCCTTAAGGTGATCAAAAACTTGTTGTGGTGATTCTGACCAAGCAAAATCCCCCTCCTTGGTCAAAGCTGTCAGAGGTACAGTCCATCAAGAAAAGTTCTTCACAAAACATCCTGTAGGAACTGTATAGACCCAAGAACCCTCTCAATTGTGTCAAATTCCTAGGTGGCGGCCAATCTAATATAGCATGAATCTTGGCTATGTCAACCTTGACTCCGCCTCCTCCAATCACATGGCCCAAGTAAAATAACTTTGTCATGCCAAACTCGCACTTAGAAACCTTTGCATATAACGAATTAGTTTCTAAAATACCCAATACCTCATCAAGATGTCTCATGTGGTCCTCCCAAGTCCTGTTATAGACCATAATGTCATCGAAGAATACTAATACGAACTTCCTCTGGTGGCGATTGAACATATGGTTCATACAAGATTGAAATGTAGCGGGTGCATTAGACAATCTAAACGACATCACAAGAAACTCAAAGTGACCATAGTGGCATCTGAAAACTGTCTTCTGCACATCCTCCTCTCTAACCTTAATCTGATGGTATCCAGATCGTAAATCTATTTTAGAAAAATAGATTGCACCATGTAGCTCATCCATCAACTCATCAATGCGATGGACAAGATACTTATTCTTAATGGTCTTATTATTCAAGGAACAATAATCTATGCACATCTGCACGGTTCCATCCTTCTTCTTCACCAAAACTACCGAAGAAGCAAAGGGGCTGAACCAGGCCTGATATGTTCCATGTCTAAAAGATCATGTATGGTCCTCTCAATATCATCCTTAAACCATTTGGGGTGACGGTAAGGATTTGTGACCACGGGCTTGGTGTCCTCAAGCTCGATCACATGCTCAAATCCTTGATTTGGAGGTACACCTAGAGGTCTATCGCTAAAAACTGCACTGTGCTTGTCCAATAGGGTCTGAACATCAACATGATACTCTGGTCTATCCTCACATGAATCCTTGGTCGAAACCAAGCACTGAACTGCCCAATCCACACCATTGTGCTTGAATATCCTCTCCATCCATTTGGCGGTGATAACTCTGGGTGCATCTGAAGATAATCCTCTCAAGACCACATTCCTACCCTCGAACTTAAATTTCAGCTCCATTGTTTGAAAGTTAGTCCGAAACTCGCCAAGTGAGTGAAGCCATTGTGCTCCAAGCACTATGTCTCCATTGCCAACAATATAGAAATCATTGGTGACTATATAGCTACCCATAGCGATGCTTAACTATGGGATCCTCTGTGTACATCTCATGGACTTCCCATTGGCAACAACAACGTTGAAGCCCTCGAAGTCTTCTACCGGTATACTCTATCTCTCTACCAAAGTGTCATCAATAAAATTGTGGGTGGCCCCACTATCAATCAACACACCACACTCTGTCCCTGCATGACTCCTTGAACCCTGAATGCCTTGTCCCCTTTGTTTTTAAGAGAGAAAATTTCCCGGATTCTTAGGTCGGTCCATGATTAACCTATATTTAAACTACCCACACTTAAGCCATTCTTAGTATCATCACGATTAAATTGGGCTGATTCCATCTTGACCTTTTGTGTTAGGCGAAAGGGTTGATTAGTTGTTAATCTACTTTTTATCGACAACAGACTCCAATGATTTGGTAGACATTATTGGTGCAACTCCTAGTCTTGTTGCTCCTAGTAACTCAATGCTCCAATGTAGACTTCCAAGAGCTCCACTAAACCCTAGCGTCCTTAAATCTTTAAGGGAAGATTTACGAACACAGACCGAACTATGTGATGGTGACGTAGAGAAATTATGACAATTACAATTATTTATAAGGGAACATAACTTGAAGTCATTATCTATCTTAGCTCACGACAGTTGGATGGAAATAAGGTTCTAGTTGATTGCATCAACCATGGTCAATGCAATCAGCCACAAATAGTTTGGCTAAATGGTAAGGAGAGGAGAGAGAACGAAAGTAGAAAAAATACTTGGAAGAGGTAGGAAGGTCATCTGAAGGTGTTATAGGTAGATGTGAAAATGACAATATTGAGGATATCAAGTGGTCATAATGCTAAGTAGGGTAGTAGGGAGGTAGTAAGGAGGCATGCTAGGGTAAGCTAGGGTGATGCCACACACTATGACTCTCCAACAAGTACTACCAACCAATCCAATCCTTCTCCTAATATGCCCTTTAAGGGGTGCACTCAAGAAGATTAATGTGCCAACAACATGCAAAGAGAAAACATTAGTAAGAGTGAAAAATAAGGTATATACAATAATCCATACAACAAATTATTGGAGGGAATATGAACATTTTTCCCCAACAAACTCTTCACTTCATGTGGAATTTCGTCCACTCCACTTATACCGATCTCCATGGGTTTGGGGATGAAAGCAAAACAAAATTTCTCCTCCTTCACATCTCTTAGAATTTTGTTTTTGGAAAGTGGCAAAAACTAGCAAAACTTTAGGGCTGCCGTTTACTTCGTACCCTCTTTCCTTCAATGTGAACCTCTTACCATCCTACACAAGGGTGTAGGTAGTCATCCTACACCACATACAATCTTTTTATGAAATTGCCAAGGTCTTCCCCACAATACATGACAAACATCCATGGGCATAATATCACTTAAAATCTCATCCCTATATAAACCAATCTGAAAATTCACCAAGCATTGTTCACTCACCAAGATTTGCTGTCCTTTTTACTACCAAGAAATTTTGTAGGGGTCATGATGCACAGTCTTCTTCAACCCAAGCTTCTCTAGACATTACCATCAACAATAACCTTGTGACACTTCCAGATTTGCATATGATTCTCAAAAGATTCTTTCTTTCCATTGGTTCAATCTCCTCATATGGTTCATCATGAGAACTTTTCCATGCTCCGTTTCTTCCCTGTGATTGGGTGAAGCAACACTCTCCTCATCCGCTTGTGCAATGTGATTGCTAGCATCATTTTTTCTACTGCGCCTATGGGCACTCATTTGCTCTATGCCCAACATCTCCACATTTGTCACATGAGGCCGTGAATTCTCTACCTCTTTCTCTACCAAAGTAGTCTCTTTGTCTGGAAGGATACTACCCTCTTCCTCTCGGGTTTTAATTGAAACTATTGTTGTGAGAAGTACTTGCTTCTATTTCATGGAGATGCTGTCCTCTTATGGCGTTTTCTTGTCCTTTACCTCATGAGAACCTTCCTTTACCTCTCAATGTGTTTTGTTGTCTAGTAAACAACTTTTTGGCATTCAAAGCACATTGACATGCTTCTTCTACCGACCTCAACCTTATAATCCCAAGACTAGAAATACCATAGTTACCTAAGTCTCGGGGATGGGGGGACGGGGTTTCTAGGATGACGGTAAAAAAATTCGAAATTTTTGGGGACGGCAAGGGGGGCAGCTTTTAAAATAATATATAACAATTAGTATTTGAATATTTTAACTTTATTCAATGAAATTTAGGGATTTAAAATGTATTTAATGTATTGTAGGTACTTTCAAGATTATAATAAAGTGTTCTTGGTAAAAATAACACCTTTTAAATAGTAAAAACATTAGAAAACTTTAAAAAGATTTAAAAAAAAGGGGATGTCCCCTCCAAGTCCCCAAGTCTCCGAAACATTCGGGATGCATCACCAAAATCTAGGGGATGCGTCCCTGCGTAACAACTGTCATTCACATACCTCGAGACCTTCTCATAACTATCTTCCAAGAGAAACTTTGGTAAGCATTGTCCAGTACTCAAACCTTGCATAAAACTTCTTGAAACAGTGTTCATACAACCTATTTTAGATGCTCAAGTGTTGCAAGAGATCTTTTCACTAATTCAACTGAAAAAAAAAGGAGCATTCATTTACCCTTGACATTTGCATAGAAAAACAGTCTAGAAGTGCCAAAACAAAGTCTCTTTCTTGTAGTCTTCTCTCGATTTCTCCTCTCCATATGACTCCTCCATAGGGATGCATGAGCCTTCTCAGCTTTGTGAGAATACAATGATAACTTGACTCTCCTCGAGTTCCTTCATTCCTTTTTTCATATTTTTTAAAATAGTGTTCTAACTCGGTGATCCAATCAATGAGACTTTCATCCTCAAGAAAGACCTTCTTGAAAGTCATTTTAGGGGTCTCCAACCATGAACATTTGTTTCCCATCTTGGCAACACCCTTCAAGAACCTATCTAACATGACTTGACATCTAACTTAGCTCTTCAAGCTGAACCTGTGGGTGCTTCATCTTCATCTTCACTTGTATCTGAGACAACTCCTCTCCTTTAAGCAGTTTCCATGGGATCCAATCAAATAGCCTGGAAATTGGACCACTCATCATTCGTGCCAAGCTTTGCTAGACCACTCTTGGTGGTCTTCCTCTTCCAAGGGGAAGTCCTATTGTGCCATATCTTGAACACTCTCATAACTCTCCACCAATTTACATCTATCTTATTCACACTGATGCTCACAAAGTCATCTACAGCCTCACAAGACTCTTAGCCAGCGAAGAAAAATCTTTCCTCGTAGGATACCAAATGGATGTACCCAATGGGAACGAGGGGATCCAAGATTAATGAAAGCCTGCTTACTTCCTATCCTATCACTCTCAGAGCTTCATGAGACAACACATCAGGCACACACACCCTTGCACCTGAAACCCAAAATTGGATGTAATTTGTTGAATACCAATGATTTTCCTATCGGCGTTTTCTGTGACACAGCACTTTTGCTTTATTGATTCAAATACATGTAAGAAGCCCATACCTTAAAAAATGCCTTGCTTGCTGCAATTTGCTTTGGGTGCACTGCATAGGGTTATATGATCTGGTAGTGGACAATACGTTTCTTCTCCTCATTCTTGTAAGTGTCTCTCATTTCTTTGGAATGAACTTGCACTAGTGACTACAATTCTGATTATCATGTGTGGGCTAATCTGAACATTTGCCAACAACTCAATAATGCAGATAAATGATCTCAATATGCAAGTAGAATAGCTTAGCCACTTCGAGGGGGCAACCTCCAAACCATACAATAAGACTCAAATGCTCAATACGGATGTATTAACTACTCCTCACTACCACCTGTGAGTACACACAATGCCTTTTGACATGGCGCCTTTCCACACACAAAGGTCTTGACTGTACTAAACATATGAAAGCATAAATGGATAACATATGACAAGAAGAGAGATTATGTAAGCCACAAGTCGGACACTACATATCCAATATAAGCTATAGGACTAAGGGCGTAACATGCCCTTCATTCCTTTGAAAGCAACATTGTCCGGTAATGTTGGGAAGCCTTGATGATGTTGCAACACAAATGCTTCATCATCCCACGATGCATCCTAAATATTCATATTCTTCCACTTGACCAGGTACTCGGTAATGACTCTATGGTCCCCAATCTCTTGGTGCGTGTATGAAGAATACCTTCATAACCCTCATAATATGATCCTTCCTTCCTCATCCAGTTTCAAAAGAAGTACCTGACTGGGTGGAAATGTGCTGCCTAATAACTTTCTTCAAGCAAGAAACATGGAAAAGTGGATGTATTTTACTTCTCTGGAGGGAGCTCCAGCTTATATGCCACACTACCAATTTTCTGCAACACTCATGTAAGGACCATAGTATTTAGGAGAAAGTTTATTATCCTTTTTTGGTTGTTTTTAATGATAACTGCTTATATGTTCCATCAACCATATGGAAAAACAAAGTCACCCTCTTCAAAGTGTCACTCACTACGCATGTTGATCAACTTGTTGCTTTCATGTGGTTTTGTGCCCTTGCCAAATTCTCTCTAAGACTAGATCCAATAACTTCGTGCTAGTGTTGAATGTGATGTTAGATAAGCTCTCACCTTCGGTTTGAATTTGAAGCTAGAGATGGGTGATGGAGGATGGTACCTGTAAAGTTCAAGAAATGGAGACATTTTGGAGGAGGTATGGAATGAAGTATTATATCACCATTCTGCAAGTGGCAACCATTGCACCCAACATTCTTGTTTATCCAAAGTAAAACATCGAAGATATCCCTACAAACATTTATTTACCACCTTTGTTTGCCCATCTGATTGAGGATGATAAGATGAACTATGGGCCAGTTGGGTACCCAAACAAGAGAACAAATCAATCCAAAAATTGCTTGTAAATATCGGATCACAATCACTTATTATACTTTTTGGCGTGCAATGGAGCTTTTGAACTGTCCATAAATTAGATAGCAACTGTACTAGCTGTGAAAGGATGAGCCATGGCACAAAAATTAGCATACTTGGTAAGTCTATCCACAACGACCATGATGACACTTTTCCCTTTAGAAAAATTTAGGCAATCATGTGATGAAATCCATCGATATCTCTTCCCATCTCTCGCTAGGAATAAACAAAGGTTGGAGGAGACCTGGTGTCTTAATGGCCAAGTCACCCTTATAATCAATTTGACACACCAAACATTCTGCCACAAATTTTTGAACATCTCCTTTCAATCACTCCCAAAAGAAATCCATGCTTAACTCATTATGCTAAGTTTTCAAGAACCCAGGATTCCCACCTAGTGGAGAAGAATGTTGCTCTGAAAGAACATGATGTTTAAGTGTAGAGTTCTTACACAAATATAACCTATCTTTGTACCACAATGTATGCCCACCCCTTCCCTGACAAAGTTTTTTTGATATGGTTGGATCTATTTGGAGATTCTAAATGAGAGTATGGGTTGTTGCATCTTTCTGCCATTCTTTGCTTGTTTTATCTACCCAATCCACCTTTAGTATAGAGATGGCACATAACAATGCTTCTGTGGACTGCATCCCATTAGATAGAGTATCAATGACAACATTTTCCTTCCCTTTCTCATAAGCAATCTCAAATTCATATCCCAACATATTAGTGACCCATTTTTGTTGCTCTTCTAAAGCTAATCATTGCTCTAAGAAGTATTTCAAACTATCATGATCAATTTTTACCTTGAAGTGTCTACCCATAAAGTATGGTCTCCTCTGTTTGACTGCATGTAATATTATCATCATTTCCTTCTCATAGGTGGGATTCAAAAAATTCTTTCCTTTTAGTTGTAACCTTCACAACACTCAAATGCTATGGGATGTTCCTTCTTGCATGAGTACTACTTCGATCCCATTTTCTGAAGCATCGAATCTCAACTATGAAGATCTTCACGGAGAAATCCCATAGAGTCTTCCAATACCGGAGTGGTGCACATTGCTACCTTCAATTTTTCAAATGCCCTAGAAGCTTCCTCATTCCAATGAAAGGAATATTTCTTCAGTAATTTTGTAAGTGGTGCTATTATACTGCTATAGTTTTTCACAAATTTGTGATAGTACCCTGTGAGACCTAAGAAACCTCATAAATTCTTGAGGGTTCTTGGGACTTCCCATTCAACTATGTCCTAGATCTTGTGAGGGTCCACCTTAACACCTTTAGGAGAGACAATATGGCACAAGTGTTCCACTTCTTGTACTCAAAAAGAACACTTCGAAGGATTGGCATACAATTTATACTTCTCTAGGGATTCCAATACTATATTGACATGATGTAAATGTTTCTCCCAATATTTTTCGTAGATGAGGATATTAGCAAAAAATTCCAAGACAAACTTCCATAGGAATGGTCTAAATACTAAATTCATCAAACTCTGAAATGTGGATGGTGCATTAGTAAGACCAAAAGGCATCACTAGGAATTTATAATTCCCTTGATGATTTCTAAAGGTTGTCTTATGAATATCCTCTTTCTTTATTCTAATTTGGTGATACCCAGAACACAAATCTAGTTTTATAAAATAAAGGTGCACCTTTTGAGCTAAGTCACTAGGTAAATCGCCGAACTTGAAGCTAGAAAATTATAATTCAGATTTACTTGTTGAGTTATTCTAGCAGAAGAAAATCGTTGGCATCCATTGGCGCATCATGAACTGGTTTTCGAATAAGCACTTTAAGTAATGACGATGCTTACGCTTATTTCAAACATTTCCTCCACCAGGGAATACACTTGGCGGGATGTGGCACATACAAGAGTGGCATTGTAAATATGCGAACCGCGTGATCATAAAGGTCTGCATGCTTGGTCGGTGTAAGCTCCTGGAAACAAGACTTATGATCCATTCGAATCCACTGATGCTCTTGTCGGGAGCTATAGAAGGATCCTACGTTTGCAAAGGATCCTTCTATGCAGTTGCCGTCATTGCAAGTATTTGGGTCAAGAAGCTTCTAAAGGTTAAGAACTACCATTGCCTTGGTTTAGTTAGAGTCTTTTGGAGAAAAATCATGTTACCAAGAAACGCCTAGGGGGCGAACCCCCTTGTTTCATTTGCGTTTGATGGAGAATAACGTAGTCTGATGGAGTTTCTGCCATACAAGGATGGCATTTTGAGTGTAGTTCAAGTTATACTTATCCCTCATTATGAAAGTCATAGGAGTAAAATTTTTAGGAAATTTATGCATATATATGTTATATTTTAAAGTTGTGAGCTATTGAACACCTACGACAATGTTTGCTCCGGTAACGTTTCGTAATTTTTTATGTTTCCTGACACATGCTTTATTTAAATAAGTGATGTATTTTATTATTTAGTTTTAACTTTTTTAATTTTAGAACATCATCTTTAATTGCTTTACTTGAAATTCAATGTATTTTACACCATTAATTTAGATACTAACTTTTTAATATTTAGAACATTAGCTTTAATTTTTACAAAGTTCAAAGTATTTTAAATTAATTTGATAAATGATATATATTTTTGAATATCAAATATCAACTTTGATTAATTTAATTAAACATCCTCAACTTAACCACCTCATGTTAGTTACACCTCATACTAGTGGACCTATTAATTAGCGATGTTTCTTTTAACTAAAACTCAATTTCTACTTACCTTAACCGAACTTAATCCGACTTATCAAACCATTGTCAGTAGACGAACCTATGTGACTTAGAATCTCCAACAACATGCAACTCATCTAATAAATCATCAATGACGGGAATAGGAAACTTATCTTTGATAGTGAACTTGTTAAGCTCTCTATAATCTGGACACATGAGCCATCTTCCATCCTTGCGATGCACCATCACAATAGGAGTAGAATAGGCACTTTGACTATGACGAATAATACCCATTTCCAACATTTCCTCCACCATATTCTCGATATCATTATTTTGCATATATGGATATCTATAAAGCCTGATGTTGGGTAGTTGGTTTCCTACAATCAATTGAATAACATGATCATGCTCTCTTTCAGGTGGCAATCCTCTTGGTTCCTTGAAGACAACTACATGTTCATTAATAACATTTTGAAGATCAGGATGCAATACCTTCATTTTTGGTTGGACTTCTATAGAGAACAATCGTGATACAAAACCTTTAGACCCCTTTTTAAGAATCTTCTACATTTGGTGAGAAATCACCACTAGAGAATCTTTAGCTTGTAGACTTCAAATTTTAAATTTTTTACCCTCAGAATGAAAGCGCATGAACAATTCCTAGAAATTTATCTCTATGGTGCCCAAGGTAGTGAGCCACTGAACACCTAAGACAATATCAGCTCCACCCATGGGAAAACCAAACATTGTAGATTCCAATGTGTAATCACTCATCATGATTTTGAATTTATGGCATTTACCTGAACACTGGACTATGCCACCATCTGCAATCATTACTTGAAAATCAGGTGATGTGTAGATGAAACAATTTAGTCTTGTTGCCAACTTATGATTGATGAAATTATGTGTGTTCCCTGAATCAATCGAGACTGTTACCTTCTGATTCTTAAGATAACCCACAACTTGAAGGGTTTGTGGAGTACTAATACCTGATAGAGCATGGCATGAAATAGTGGGCTGAGGATATCTAGATTCTTCCTCTAATTTTTCCACTTCCTCTATTGATTTTTCCTCATATTCTTCCTCATCACTAGATCCTTCAATGTACAAAAAAAAATTCTCAGAACATTTATGATTTGGTCCATATTTTCTAGCATAGTTAAAGCATAACCCTTTGGCTCTTTTTTCTTCAATTTTTTGAGGTGTCAACCGAATTGGCCGAGGGTAAGAAGGAGACAAGGTGTTACGATATTTTATGCTAGAAAAGGTTTTCCTTCTACTAGAAAGAAATTTTTCCTCTACTCAACGTGCCATGATAATAGAATCAGCAACCTTGAGTGGGTTAAACCTGCATACCTCATGCTCAATGTGGTCCTTAAGACCCCCAAGAAATAGGTCATTCAAATACTCTTCTATAATATCCTCCACACGTAAGGAAAAAGTTTGGAATTGATGGACATACTCCTTAACTGAACCAGTTTGGCGTAACTTTGTTAATTGGCTGAAGTAATTCTCAGAAACACTAGAACTATAGTGTAATTGAAGCTCTTCAATGAACACTGTCTAGGTGACATTTAGGCCATTCTTCTGCCTTTGAGCACATAACCAACGATACCAAAAAAATTGATCAGGTTCTAGGTATAAGGATCCCACAGTTACCTTTTGTCCTCTTGGGATCTAATGGAGATCAAAGAAATTTTCCATTTGGGTAATCTAATTGAGTGGATCCTTTCCATCAAATTTATGCATTTCAACTTTTGGAATCATACCCCTCCATTGGTGAGAAGATCCACTTGAATGATTAAAGGATCCTCCATGATTTGAGTGATTTGGATCTATGTGACCATTTCTAGTAGAAGCCATATGACTAGCATTGCAAGTTTTATTAGAAATAGAATTCAAAAAATCTTGTTGCATTACATGAAAATCCTTTTGAATCTCACTCCTAAGGCTACCTTTTAGTTGATGAAGCTCAACATTAATGTCATCCTTACTCACCATATTGTTTACCCTTTCTTGAAGTTAGATGACCACCTCAGATACTCCCAAACTAGTAGAATTTAAAGCCATATCTTCCTTATTTGGGGTCATTCCTGGAGTTTCTTGTCCTTTTCCTTGGCCTTAGGTAGATCTACTAGCCATGATGAAGGATCTGGTCCTAGGGGTAGACTTAATAAGGCAAAATTTTAGGGTTTAGGGTTTTGTAAATTTTTTGGCCAATTATAGGAATTTATAAAATAAAAACCCTAGCTATTTTTTTGACGGGTTTCCAAAAATATAAGAAATTTGAAAAATTTCCTAAAATTACACCCTAGGGAGCCAAATTATGAATAAATATAGAACCATAATAACTTTTGCAAAACAAGTCAAAACGTATTGAAATTTGGAGAGAAGCTTACTTGCCTTATTTATCCTAACCACAAAAACAATTGTAGAAAAATTTGCTACCAATCTTGAGATATGGCCGAACCTTCAAAATTAGGGTTTGATGTTGTCCTGGTTGATATCAAGCTCTGATACCACTTGTAATGAAATTACTTGATTAATTATGATTGTCACCAGCAATAGAACACCAAATAACACAATATTGCACATAAATTCTCTCAATATGAAAGTATAATAGCTTGGCCACTTTGAGGGGGCAACCTCCAGAACATATAATAAGACTCAAATACTTAACATAATGATCATCCACTACTTATAACCCCTATTTATACTATTCCTATGCTATGGCCATTATCAAGGCCGACCAATCAATGATAATAGATCATATATAAAAGAGATACATGATATTAAGTTATGATAGCAACAAGTCGGCTATATCCATCCCATGTAAGATATATAATTAAGGGCGGTAACATTACACCTCCTTTTGAAAAAAATATATTTGCACATAAATTTTATGCCACTTTACTAAAAAAAAATTTGTTATGACTTCAATTGGGAAATTATTTATATTTTCGTTGGACACATAAGAAGTCCAAGTGGTATGAATGGACCTTTCTCAAAAATTAGTCTTGCAAAAACTTAAATAAATTACTCAAATGACTTCCTGAGGACCTAAAATTTTACATGGATCTCAACGACACCTACTTACACCATATCCCATAGTTTTTTTTTATCAAAAATGTATCCCTGAATTTTTCTATCCCATCCCATTGTCATGTAAGTTTAGTTTAATTTCTTGAGGGTAACTGTAGGTAGAAGTGGTATTTTTCTTCTAAGGCATATTTCTTGACCTTCTAAGCCCTGAAATGAGTTTATCCACCTATAATACATGTCCAAATGATTGGGCTCATTATAATTCCTTCACTACTTCACTTTTTTAGACCCCTAAGGATTATGCTTGTGAAATGGAGTTAACGTTTCATGTTTCCTTCCTTGAACAATTTTGTGACTTGAGTTTCTTAGATGGATCCTTCTTCCACCTCCTAAGACTCCTTGTGACCAATCATGATGATAATTCCTTCATTTTTTTCTTCAGTAAGACGCTATGCATTCAACCTTGAAGATAGAGAGTGATAATTCATAGACACTCAATTATCTAGACCTAATCATAGGCCTATAAGACTGTTAGAAATATTTATCTGACATGAGAGAATATAAATCATGATATAAGGACTTGATACAATCCAAAAATATTATAAAATCCACAAATAACCAACCTTCAAGACTCACATAACTCATATGCACCTCACAAGACTCTCACTTACCTTATAGACTTTGGTTTCCCTTTATACCAAATTTGAGAGATTCAAGCCACACATATGCACCTTAGGAGACCTTTATATCACCTATCCATACTCCTAAATCACCTAACCAACATACCTAGATCATGTAGATCACTTGATCTGAATGACAACACAAGTGACACACACTTCAAATAAACTCCCCCTTTTTCATTGATGGAAACCATCCTAGAAACATTGATGAAAACCATGATAGAACACACACTTATATGACCCTCATTTGCATGTTTATTGTTACACTTCTCCCAGTTTAACATATATGACAAAGGTATTCATGGACTTTACATGGAAATAAGTGACTTAAGACAAGAGAAGAACAAATTACCTAAACAAAGATCCCCCTAGGCATGAATTCCATCTTCTATAAATTTAAACAATTAAAAAATTCTATATAAACTTGAACTAGGATCCCCCTGAGATGATACACCTCGTTTTAATCCTTCATTCATATTTTCACCTTGTAGGTCTATTCAACACTCGAGAATACCCAATTTTTCTCTCTGTCTTTACTCTTCTTGACATATCTCATCCTTTTTTACTGAATTCCTTGAACAAGAACTTCATTTTTTTAAATATAAATAATGATGAGCTCTCACACACCCTTCAAGATATAGAAAAACATTCTATAGCTCCCCTTGAGCTAAAGACTACTATCTCTAGCTCACATGCATAAAACTTAGCTACCTACTTTGATTTCTTGGCTATAAATCACCTTGACCTCTTTTGCTAGGTCTTAAACAATTTTTTCAGTTCTTATCAATTTTAGTGACTGAGATCATGCATCCAAGAGATAAAATTTCAAATTTATTGTGTACACATACCTAATACCACCTTGTGACTTTAATTTCACCATCTAGAAGTAAAATGATTGACCCCATATCATGAAGATATCTTACACTCGTTCTCACACTAATAGCTTGTCCTTTTACCATCTAAGCACACTGAACACTTAATCACACTAAATTTTAGAAATTTTGAACCACAAGAGACTTCTCAACATACTATGCATCATCACTATACTTCAGTAGATACTTACAATCCTCTTCCCTTGTGGCATAAGATTCCTTCACCTTTGAGAATTATTCATGATTGTCTCGGACCTATTATAAATGTAACATATCCATTATTATACTTGTGAATGCTCTCCTTTGGTCTAGGTCCACTGTAACAATATAATAACTTACAAGCTTGTGGAAGACCAACCATTTGTCTTAAATCATACACTATTTTAATGAAGTCTAAAGCATACCATATCATTGAGATAAAAAACTTAGGATCAATAATTAGCTTTATTTTTCAGAAGATCACTTCAAAAATATCAACCTAGTCTGAACTACACAAAATTTAAGAAAATTTATTTAACCTAGACTAACACCAAGTAGTCTAAAGCAAAGCTACAAGTTCATTCTAGAACCATCATGATCATAGCTTATGAGAATGCACAATGAAAATTACATGAAATTAATCATCTAATCTATAAGCATTCTTATGAAGTTAACTGATTACTAAATTAAAATGAACCTAATTAGATCTATGAGAAATCAAATTATGTTGTTGTTTTCTAAATAGAGGGAGAAGGTCTCACCAAATAATGGATATAATTCCAATCTTGGATCTTCTTCTACTACTCATCAATAGTAGTATTGAATGAAAAGAAGCTATGCCAAAATAATGGAGAATCTCTTAATCATATGTTTTATATGAGATATTATGCAAAGTATAGTGTAAGGTGTGAAGGTAGGAGCTTGGTCCTTTTTATAGCATTGTAGTTGGGGAAAGCTTGAATCATAAGGAATATGGGACAACTGATTAAGTAACTTTAGGCTAATTAACCATGATTAGATGATTTAACTAGTGATTTAACAACTCATGGGATTTGGGGGTGCTTTAATTAATCAATTGAAATTAATTAACAGGATAAAATAAGATTTTTAGGCTATTTCAGAGATGATTGAGGAGGAATTTGATAAGATTGGAAGCATTTGAAAGTGGGATTTAACAAATAAAATATTTTATTGATTAAATGCATGTTAAAAAGACTTAATTAACTAATAATAGTAAATCAATTCATTTGAAGAGGATTATAACTAACGAAGCATCGTTAATTTGCATCCAAAATGTGATAAAAGTAAGTTAATTAACGAAGTGTCGTTAATTTACCAAAATGGAGGGAAACATTAGTTGATTAGTAAAAATAACTAATTATAACATAAATGATGATATAGAGGATAATTGATACAACTTTATCATTAAAATTGTGTAAGAACAATTTAGGTGTCTACATTTTCCCCTCTTTGAAGTGACGTAAGTAACGCCACTATAAAGAAAGTAGTGTTGCTGCCATTTTTCATCTTGCACTATGTTGCCCTAATTTTTTAAATATGTATTTTCTCAAAAACATTTTACCCTTTGAATTGATGGTCTGAAATTCTTCCCCTCCAGTTGAATGCTTTAAAATGTTCACAAACTTCTTGTTTTTCCCTAATTTGAAAATATAATCCAAGTTTACCCTTTTCTATGCCCTAGTTTTTCCAATTTTGCTGGCTATGTCATTTTAACCTTTCACATATCATGTAAAAATCAAAATTGATCAAATCATCCTTGTATGCCATTGAAAATTCAATCCTAAGGTCGAGAAATGCTTGGAAATCATGTTTTGTTTGGTTCCAATTCAAAAAAAAATTGTCCTTGGTGAAAAAATCAGATTCTGAGAACAACTGGAAAATTTTTGTGTTTTTAACGGTCAAACGAGCATCATTTTCCCATCAATTTCTTCCTCAAACATGCATTGGCAATGTGGCGGTTTCTAATTGGCTTAGGAAAAGCGGGGAAATATTGTAACTTTTCATTTTTCACATTTTTGACAAATGGGGCATTTTCAGGCCCAAGGACCTGTTTTTTTCCAAATTTTCCTACATGGCATGTTTTGATTGGTAGGGGGATGGTGGGTGGTCAGATTCCATTGGAATTTTTAGACTTTACTTTACGAAAATTTTAAAATTCAAAATTTGTCCCAAAACCCTGCAATCAATTGGGAGTGAACACGTGTCCATAAAAGGTCAAAGGAAGGAGCGGGCCAAGGGGGAAATTAGATTTTTTTAGCTCTAATTCTCTAAAGTTTAAAAATAAGCTTCATCCACACTCTAATCAAAGGAGGACACATGGCAGCACGGTAGGGAAGAACAAGTCGGTGGGCTGGCAAAGGTAAAAGGGGATTTTTTCACTTTTTCAGAAAAGAGTTCAGAGTGAAAAATTTTAGTGTGCCCCCATGAGCCAATCACAGGTGGAGTCATGTCCAACAGAGTCAGAGGGAAGTGTAGGCCATGGAAGAAAAATAAAAAATTTCCCTTTTGGTAAAAAAACCTAGGATAAAATTTTGGAGCATGGCCCCGTCGTGAATCAATGATGGACATGTGGCAAAGGACAAAGCGGGTTGGTGGGAAGACGGTGGTAGGAGGGAATTTTTTCCCTTTTGAAAAAAAGGCTTAGAATCAAAATTTGAAGTGTTGGATTATGATGAATCACAAGGATACATGTGGCGAGGGAGAAATCAGAGGTGGGCACCCACAGGCCAAAAAGTGAAAAATTTCTAATTTTCCAAAAATGATCAAAACACACAGAATTGAAGCTCGATCCCAATGGGACCCACCATGTGCCACATGTTAGCTCTAAAATTAAAAGGCAGAGGGGTAGGAGAAAAAGTCACATTTTTCCATTTTTTCAAAAATCTCAAAAATTCAAAAAATAAGCACGAATTTGGTCCCAATCATAGGCTTGACACGTAGCAGATCAAGGGAAACTGTGCATTTTCAATTTTTGCCACAATTTTTCCTCCAAGATGCTTGGAATCATGAATTTTGCATAATATTTCATCAATTTTTTGGTGATTCCATGTTTTTTTGGCCTTCTAGAGATCATTGGAATCATTTTCATGACTCGATATTTTGATTTGAGATGTTTTTGAAAAAAAAATTGCCCCAGCCTGAGCAAACACATGAAACAAAATCAAAAGTTACAGATGTAATTTGAAAAGGTAAAAAGGTGAAAATGATGAGTAAAAGGTGTTTACGTGCCTCAATAATGAAGAATGTGCCTCTAGGATAGATAATGATTCAGATATTTGTAATGATTTAGTCTTTTTGGGCACACCTGACAACCTGCGAATGTTTTTCTATTTGATGTCATTTTCATTGAATCATGAGGATTGTTTTGAAAAAAATTGATCCCATGGCATATTATTTACTTGTGAAAGAAGGCTCCAATGTGGCATGAAGTATATAATGCAATTTGGAGGAATAAAAAGAGGTTGGGAAAAGTTGAAAAATCATGAGCAAATTTTGAGAGAAAGCTCATTTTTCTAAAAAACCCACCAAAGAACTAGGATAATTTCTTCTGTGTTCAATATTTATGTATGTGAGTTGGCTATAAGTGTTTAGCCATCACAAAACTTTGATATTGTTCATGAAACTCTCCCTTGCTGATGAATCTAGCAAGCTTTTGAGTTAATTTGTGTTTTTCTGGGTAATATGATGTTTGTTATCATTTTTAAATGCTTGCAAATAGTTTTCATTATTCTTGTTGCAATCTTGCATTGAAATTCTTTAGAAATCACATAGAATCCCCATTTTTTGTTGATAGTTTAGTGGCATTTGCAATCTCATGTTCAGAAGAGCCTTCATTTGATAAAGAGATAAACAAATTGAAAATCACTTTACCTTCATTGACTACAGAGATTGCTTGTAAGCCTTTGGGGGTACCTTAGGCATGGTTTGATCAAGGATTTTTGTGTTTCATTGAGTTCTATACTTCAACACTTTGTGGTGAGTTCTAAAATATTGTGTGAAGAGTACTGCCTGGGCTTCCATTTATACCTCTTCTAGTTGAAATAATGTCTTGATTATTTGAAGCATTTTATCTGATAGTTATTTCAAGTATTGTAGAGGTTGTCAAATATTTGATATATCCCAGTTGGTCTCATCAATGCCCCACCAAAAAATCATTCTAAATAACCCATCTTACCCATACTACCCCTGCATTGCATTGTGTTGAACAAAGGAATATAATCCATTTACAAAAATGCATAAAGCAAATCAGGATCATATAATGTCTCCAGTAACCCTTTCCTTGCATTGAAAATATCTCCATAATCTGGAAGTGACAACTTGTGAAAGTTAGATTTGCAGTGTTGATCATATTTTCCCACATCCTTTTCATACTACTTACATAAATTAAGGGATATATTCATCTCCTTCACCATTTGGGGATTACAATATAGGTTCTCTTACCTTGGTTGAAAGACACAACCTAAAATAGTGAGGGTCAGATCAGATCCTTTCAAGGTGCTATCCATCTCTCCACAAATATGAGTGTCAATTAGATCACATCCCCAGCTACAAAACGACACACATCAAGATCTATCTGACTTCAAGCTTCATGCCATATCTCTGATGTTGCTCAGACTGAAAAGGAGAACAAATTTGGATACCAACAGGATGAAGGTCAATGGTGGTTTGGTCCATTGGTGAAGTTGTTTGGTTCACATAGAGCCCACCAGGGATCAATTCTTGCTGAATGCAAAGGCCTTCGACACTCGGACACGGAGAGTCAAGTTGTTGAGGCCAGGATAGTGTCCTGGGTGACTCAACGTGGATGTTCCTTACCCGTAGTTGCTTATCTGAAGGCACTCACTGGTTTAATTTGTACGCTTACTCAATATTGTAATTTTTCTATATGTTTCCTCCGAAACATGGGCAAAGATGCCGACAATCTATGTAAGCCAGTGCCCAACTTTAATGATTCGACATTCAATCAAAATAAAATAAAATATTCTATTCGTAATCAATATTCTACAAACGTCGTATGCTATATTACCTTTTGTGCTGAAATTGATCGATCCCAGTACAATTCAATGAACATTTAAATTAGTTGAATCTAAATATTGATTTCAACTAGAAGGCAAAGATAGCCAAAGGGATGGAAACAAGTAAAATGGTAAAAACACAGGCAGTCGAATGCTTAGTGCATCTCCAATAAAAGAGAAATACATGGAAAAGATGACCTATGCAATGAGCAATGAAAACCTAGGAAGGGTATAAGAAATGAGAGTCTAAAAGAGGGACTAGGAAGGATGCTCAAAAATACCAACGTCCATGAAGATATGTTAAGCTTGTGCTAGCTTGTGAGACTTGTAATAGTTGAGGCTGGTTGTAATGTCCCCTAAAGGACATATAAGAGCATACAATGGATTTTCCCAAATACCAAACTTTAATTAGATCACAAAAATCAAACAAAATATAGTTCTGGAATTTATTTTTGAAAATGCGAGTAGTTAGGGTAATGGAAACCCTCCAAAGATGAACTAAACCAAACACTTTTTATATCAGAATTAATAGGCTGAATTTAGAAAACAATTGCAGAATAAAAAGTACCAATTTGAAGCTCCAAATATGGCTGATTTATTTATTTTATTTCTGCAAACCCTTGTCTTCAGAAATAGCTGGAAATGATAAGTTTAGGAGCCAAATACCACTCCAAAAATGATGATTCAGATGACTAAAAATCAGAATACATATCAGCAACACAGATCTGATTTTTATTCATACCCAACACCTCCAAACAATCCTCCAAATGGGTCGCTTCAGCTGAGAACAAAGAAAAAAACTCAACAGCACCTTCCTCTTTCAAAATCCTTATGAAAATCAGCTTCAAAGACACTAAAACAATGCTGGAAAATGAACCAAGAAGAAGAGGTTTCGTTCTTCTCCTCAATCTCAAGATGGTTTTTGTCCTCAAGAGAGAAACTCTTAAGGGTTTTCGTCCTTAGAGAATTTTTGATGAAAGCACTAGGCTTAGCATATAAAATTCAGATTTGTAAAATTAAAGTGAGATGTTCCTCCAAGCAACTTGACTTGCTTCAATAAACGAATAGGGCCCAAAATGCCACTCTCATACCCAATCACAATCCTAATTTTTTAATGTGTTTCCCACATGTATTTATTCCCAAGGGAGGTCGCATTTTCCCCTAGGATAAATAAACTTTACTAAGTGCTTTTCTCCCCTTTCTATTTTCACTTTATCATTAAGTCATAATAATTTAATATAAGTGCTTTATAATTTTCTTTTTCTTTTTTGGCACTTTATAATAATTTACTATGACTTAAGTCACCCTTGTGTTCACCCCTTAGCCGTCGGGTAGACAAAATAGGCCAAGGGTCTTCAACATTGTTATTTTAGAAAGAGGGTCATTTCAGTCCTCCCTTCCTCAAATTGCTTGCCCACAAGCAATTTCAGATTTAGATGCTCTAAAATTTTTGCACCTTCCCAAGTTGTATCCTCAAGGGGTAGACCCTTACATTGTACCAAATATTCCCTGATAACTCTATTCCTCAACCTCCTTTCACACAACTCCATAATAGATTCAGGTTCTATTATCAATTTGCCCTCATCATCAAGAGGGGGAAACATCATGGAAGGAGAGATATGCTGCCCCAATGCCTTTTTGAGGCATGACACATGGAATACATTATGAATTTTGCTTTGAGATGGAAGTTCAAGCTTATATGCAACATTCCCTACTTATGATCTCGTAGGGACCATAGAATCTTGGTTTTAATTTTTCAAATCCTTTTCCTTCGAGGGAAGATTGTCTATAAAGTTGTAATCTTAGGAAAACCATATCCCCAACCTCAAAAGACCTCACAATCCTTCGCTGATCTGCATACAATTTCTGCTTGTTTTGAGCATGTGAAAGGTTGTCTTTGAGTGCTTTCATGATGTCTTGGCTCTGCTGCACCAAATCTTTAGCTCTCGGCACTCTACTATCCGGAATAATAACATCCACAAAAGAAAATGCATCATAACCATATAAGGCCTTAAATGGAGACATACCAATAGACATGTGGTAGGAAGTGTTGTAGCAAAACTCCCCCAAATAAAGCCATTTAATCCATGCTGATTGCTGCCCTGTAACAAAGCTTCTTAGGTACCCTTCCACCCATTTATTGACAATTTCAGTTTGCCCATCCATTTGTGGATGGTAACTTGTACTTGGAGTCAATTCAATGCTTGTAAGATGGAAGAGTTCTTGCCAAAAGGAACTTAAAAATCTGCTGTCCCTATCACTCACAATATTATTTGGTAGCCCATGAAGTTCTGAAAACTTCTTTGAAAAATACTCCAGCAACTAGAGGTCCATCAAATTTAGTGGGGAGAGGAAAAAATGTGCATATTTAATCAATCTATCCACCACTACATAAATGACACTCTTACTTTGTACCGGAGGAAGACCAATGTTGAAGTCCATAGAAATACTCTCCCACTTTTGATTTGGAATGGGTAGAGGCTGCAAAAAACCTGTTGGAAACTCATGTTGTGCTTTTGCTTTGTTGGCATGTAAGACACTCCCTTATGTGTTGAAGCACTTCCCCTTTGAGTCCCTTCCATACAAACTTTTCTCTCACTTGTTTGTATGTCTTAAAGTATCTTGGATGACCAGCCAAGGGTGAATCATGCATAGCTTCTAAAATTTTACGTTTTACGTTAGATTCAAGGACCAAGAAGACTCTATTTTTATAGAGTATGATGCCATCAACCACTTGGTACTTTTCATCATCAATTTCTCCCTCTAGGACAACAGAAGCAACTTGATTTTTTGCATATTCCGCTGTTATAACAGCCCTCAAATCTGCTGTAATTTCACTCATAGAGCAGTAGTATGGCTTCCTTGATAATGCATTTGCAACTATGTTATTTTTTCCCTTCACAAACTCAATTTCAAAGTCAAAAGATTGTACTTTTCTTACCCATTTCTGTTGTGTATCATTTAAATCAGTTTGATTAAGAAAGCACCTCAAACTATTATGATCTGTTTTTACTACAAATCTGCCACAAACTAGATATTGTCTGAATTTCACCAATGCATGCATGATTGCCAACATTTCTTTATCATAAATGGAATACCTCTTTTCAATATCTTTGAGCTTCCTACTTTCAAATGCTATGGGGTGTTTATTTTGCATCAAAACAACCCCAATTCCATCCCCTGATGCATCACACTCAACAACAAAAGGTACTGAAAAATCTGGAACAACAAGTACTGGGCATGAACATCATTACCTTTTTGAGGTGATCAAATGCTTGTTGGGCTGATGGTGACCAACTGAAAGCTCCTTGTTTTGTCAAATTTGTTAAAGGGGCTGAAAGTTGTGAAAATCCTTTCACAAATCTGCGGTAATAGCTACAAAGACCTAAGAATCCCCTTAGTTGAGTCAATGTGGTGGGAGGAGGCCAATCTATGATAGCTTGAATCTTATTGTTGATCCACGTGCACCCCTTTGGCATTTATGAAATGTCCTAGATACAAAATTTCTTCCATGCCAAACTCACATTTGGATAACTTTGCAAAAAGAGATTGCTGCTCCAAATGCTTAAGACCATGTTGAAGTGCCACAAATGTTTTTCCCATGATTTGCTATAAACCAAGATGTCATAAAAAATACCAATACAAATTTTCTCAAATGCTCACTAAAAATATGATTCATACATGACTGAAATGTAGCAAGGGCATTGGTTAACCCAAATGGCATCACTAGAAATTCAAAATGACCAAAGTGACATCTAAAAGTTGTCTTATGGACATCTTCATCTCTTACCTTAATTTGATGGTAGCTTGACCTTAGATCAATCTTTGAAAAGAATATAGCTCCATGCAACTCATCAAACAACTCATCAATTCTTGGTATTGGGTACCTGTTCTTGATTGTCTTCTTATTCAATAACCTATAATCCACACACATTCTCATAGTTCCATCTTTCTTCTTCACCAAAACAACTAAAGAAGCAAAGGGACTAGAACTTGGCCTTATGTGGCCCATGTCCAACAACTCCTTAATCACCTTTTCAATTTCTTCCTTAAAAGCTCTTGGGTGACGGTAAGGAGAAGACATAACCGGAGTTGAACCTGGTTCCAACTCAATAATATGCTGAAATCCTCTATCCGGAGGTAATCCGTGAGGTAAGTCTGAAAATACTTTATTATGCTTATCAAAAATTGACTGAATATCAACATGATATGATGGTTGAGATGAAAAAAAAGATGTATCCCTTACCAAACAATGTGCAGCCCATGCAATCTGCCCCTTTTTGAAAGATCTCTCCATGCTTTTGGCTGTTACGACTTGTGGAGTTCCATTCCTTATCCCTTGCAAAGTGACTTCTTTGTCTTGTGCCTTGAATTTTAACTCCATGGTTTGATAATTTTGGGTGAACTCACCCAAAAATTGCAACCATTGTACACCCAAAACAACATCTGTTTCAGCAATACCAATGACATAAAAATCATCACATACCTTGTGCCTTCTTAGAGTGATCTCTAGTTGGGGAATCTTCTTTGTGCATGCAAGAATATATCCATCCGCCACTGTTACATTAAATCCTTTGGAAGTCTTCTACCTTCAACCCCATCCTTGTCATTAAGCTCTCATCAATAAAATTGTAAGTAGCCCCACTTTCAATCAATGCTATGTTTCTTTACCCATGAAGAACACCCTTGACATGAAAAGCATAGTACTTTGGTGCTCCAGATAAGGTGGCTAATGTTCCATCCGTGGAACTGTCATTTTCCTCTTTTGCTTTCTCTTCTTCTTCCTTGTGATCAACACTCTCTTCTTCATCTTCTACATCTGAAATTACTTCACTATAATGGGCTAGTGCCTTTTGGAAGGCAACGGTGGCTAGGAGTCCAAGGATCTTTACATGTGAAACATAATTTTTTCCTCCTAAGCTCATTTCTAGCCTCAATTTCCTTGATGTCTTTCGACCCCAATCTTTTACATCAAATTTATTTTGAAAAAACTTACCTTGCTATCCAAAATTTTGTGTGCCTTTGGACCACTTGATGAAGAAGTCTCTGGGCTGTTCAAATCCTCCCTTTTGGCTGCGTAAAAGGTGCTGATTTTTGCTGCTGCCCATATCTGTAGATTTCTACCTCTGGGAATTGAACTTTCCAAGTCTAATGCCTTCTTAATGACACCTTGTAAGAGATGGGAGGCTGAATGCTTTGGCAAGACCCTTTAATGGTTCTCCTAACCCTTCAATAAATAGTAATACTAGTCTCTTTTCGCTGATATTAGGTACCATGACTGCAAGCCTTTGAAAATCAGAAGTATATCTTTTTAAAGATCCTTCTTGCTTGAGTTGGTGCTAGCTCTCCAAAGTGCATGTCCGAATCTGTTCTATCAAATCTTTCAGTCAAGCATAAACTGAATTCTTGAAGGGTAATAATTGAACCATGTCCTTGGGTGATCAACCCATGGTACCACCACTCGTGCCACTTCTTCCAAATGCAATGTTGCAAATTTGAGGGCTTCTTTCTCCTACATTGGATTTAAAGAAAGATATGTATCAAAATTTTGTAGCTAAGCTCTAATAGAACACTTATCAAATCCATCATAGGAAGGAAGAGTTACTTTACCCAACCTTTGGTGAATGTCTCTCCTTGGTTGTTCTTGTTGCACTCTTCGATTTCTTCCTGATCCTTTGCTATTCTTTACTTGGCAATAATCATGAAATGATAGCATTTCTCTTACCTTGTAGCTTAGATTTGTATAATCTTCACCCCATGCTTCCACATCATCCACATCATTTTGGGCTTCCTCTTCAATTGTTATGAACTTAGCTCTGAAAGTTTTATGTGTACCCTTGGAAGGGGTCCTAGTTGGCCAGGTACAACTCCCTTCTCCATTGTTGGTTGCTCCTTGGTTGATAGATGCATTGTTTCCTTGTAGAATCTTGGCCAAGTCTCTAATGAAGTTAGTGATGAATCTCGCATTTCTCTTTGGTTCTCCCTCATAGATTGTTGTAGCTGTCTCTGACTTCGGTTATGATTTCATGCATATTGTTGAGCTCATCATTGGGAGGAGCCCTTTGATCATGCTTTTCCATTGTTACTTTCTTTGGAGTACCCCTTCTTTGATATAATGGAGGATTTTTTTCAGCTTGTATTCAGATCTGATTTCTGCTTCTTTTCCTCACAGGTTGGGAAGATTTCAAGTTATAATACCACTGTAATGTCCCTTAAAGGACATACAAGAGCATACAATTTTTTTTCCCAAATACCCAATTTTAAATAGATCACAAAAATTAAACACAATGCAGACCTGAAATTTATTTTTGAAAATGCAACTAGTTAGGGCAATGGAAACCCTCCAAAGATGAACTAAACCAAACACTTTCTATATCAGACTTAATAGGATGAATTTAGAAAACAATTGCTGAATAAAAAGTACCAATTTGAAGCTCCAAATATGGCTGATTTATTTATTTTAATAGCTGGAAATGAGAAGTTTAGGAGCCAAATACCACTCCAAAAATGATGATCCAGATGACTAAAAATCAGAATACATATCAGTAACACAGATTTGATTTTTATTCATACCCAAACACCTCCAAACAATCCTCCAAATTGGTTGCTTCAGCCGGGAACAAAGAAGAAAACTCAACAACACCTTCCTCTTTCAAACCCTTCTGAAAATCAGCTTCAAAGACACTAAAAGAGTTGCGGAAAATGAACCAAGCAGAAGAGGTTTCGTTCTTCTCGTCAATCTCAAGAGGGTTTTCATCCTCAAGAGTGAAACTCTAAGGGTTTTTCGTCCTTCGAGAATTTTTGATGAAAGCACTTTGCTTAGCATACAAAATTCAGATTTGTAAAATGGAAATGAGATGCTCCTCCAAGCAAATCGACTTGCTTTAATAAAGGAGTAGGGCCCAAATGGCCACTCTCATACCCAATCACAATTTTCGTAATTTTTTAATGCTTTTCCCACATGTATTTATTCCCACATACCACTCCAAAAATGATGATCCAGATGACTAAAAATCAGAATACATATCAGTAACACAGATCTGATTTTTATTCATACCCAACCACTTCAAACAATCCTCCAAATTGGTCGCTTCAGCTAGGAACACCTTCCTCCTTCAAACCCTTCTAAAAATCAGCTTCAAAGACACTAAAACAGTGCTGGAAAATGAACCAAGCAAAAGAGGTTTCGTTCTTCTCGTCAATCTCAAGAGGGTTTTCATCCTCAACAGTGAAACTCTTAAGGGTTTTCATCCTTAGAGAATTTTTGATGAAAGCACTATGCTTAGCATACAAAATTCAGATTTGTAAAATGGAAATGAGATGCTCCTCCAAGCAAATCGACTTGCTTTAATAAAGGAATAGGGCCCAAATGGCCACTCTCATACCCAATCACAATTTTCCTAAATTTTTAATGCTTTTGCCACATGTATATATTTCCAAAGATGGGCATGCAGAAAATGGCAGGCGAAGGGTAACATGGAGATCTCCTGTTAACACAAGGAGTCTTCCTCGCGCACTTCAACAACCTGGAAGATTGCACCCGAGTTTTAGTGGAAGGCCCCTGGTTCTTGGGAAGCATGGGTCTATTCTTGAGAAGGTGGACTTCAGGATTTGACCCAGATAAAGAAAATATTAATACCATGCCCATATGGGTTAATCTCCCTGGACTACCTTTGGAGTTCTGGGAAGAGGAGTTTTTAACGAGTATAGCAAAGTCTTTAGGGTCCCTGGTAGCCTTCGATGGAGCGACCAAAACTAGAACAAGACTAGCCTTCGCTCAGATCTGCGTGAATGTGGACTTGGACAGAGACTTACCGAAGGTCATTAATATACACTCAAAACAATTAGTTGGAAGTAAACTCTTCAATACGAGACATCCATAGCAAGATGCAAAAAATGCAACAAGTTGGGACATAGTGTCAAAGCCTGCAAAAAAGTCATATATGATGGACATACAAAGGAACCAAGAAAAAGAATGGAATGACATGAGAAGAATAATGAAGTAAAGGCACAAGAGGTAGACACAGAAAAAGGCAATAGCAGTCAAGAAACCAACAACAAATCTGAAGAAAACCAGTTCATGGATAAGGAAAATCCTTTCTCACGCCTTGGAGCACAGGAGCAAGATTTATTGGAGGAAGGTGAGTACTCTCAACAAACCCAACTAAATGAGCTCATCATATTCACACACATAGGAACTGCTAGAGGAAAAAGAGACAAAGAAGGAGGAATCACAAACAGAAATGTATGAGAACAGAGAGAAAAAAAGAGGTAGAGAATCAAGAGAAAATTAGAATAAACATAGGACCAGATTCAGGATATCTCAAAGGTATTGGTAGATCAGTTTCAAAACTCTTTGGAAGAGGAGGACATAAGAGAGAGAAACTTAGAAGAGACAGATGAACAGGAAGTAGAGACATGCCAAGGAACAAATATGGAGGAATTCCCGAACATAACAATTCAAAGTGGTAGTGACTCCTATAAAAGGGAAAAACAAGATGCAAGAAGCATCAATATCCAAATCCCCCCCCCCAAAAAAAAGCTGATGTAGGGGGTAAAGCAACTAGAGGAAAACCATTTGGCAAAGAAGAAAAAAAAACAGAGATGGAAATTGCAACAAGGAAGCAAAGAACATTTGATCTTAAGGGGTCCAAAAAAATACAAGATTTTAAATGAAAGACATCACTTGGGCTTGCAAGAAGGTTGAAAAATGCAATCAAGCAAAGGTTCTCAAAGAGTTTAGGAGAATCGCAAGCCTAACAATTTCAACATTAAAGATTAACAAATAAAAAATACTTAGGTTAAAGGTAATAATTTTTAGAATGGGAAATTACTTTTATTATTTAGGAGTTTTTTAGGCCCTTAGAAAACATTCAGATGAGGGGTTGATATTTGCTAGAATTTTTGTGTTAGGATGTTTTTTTCAAATTTTCCCCCTCATCAAGGGACCTATAAGACTCATTTTAGAAGTTTATTGGAAATCCCTTAGCTCATAAGTTTTTCCTTAGACTTTATAAAGGTAAGTCAGCTAATGATAGGTTTATAGGATGGGGAAATGTCATGTTTGGGAATATAATCCTTAGGATCAGGTTTTAATAAATTAGGGCCGATTTAAACCCCTCGGTGGAAACACTTCCTCCCGTCCCCTAACTTGGTGGAAATAATCATAACTTTTAAACATGATTTTCATCATGAATCTTTACTTTGAGATGTTAAGTTTGAATTACAGGCAGATATATCGTTGGCATAATTACCCTATTGCATGGAAGACCTCTCACACACTTGGAGATTTCATTGAGATTTCTTGGCATGAGTGGTAGTTGTTTTTGGGTTCCCAACTGAGTATTCTGGTGGAGCAAATCTTTCCCATTTTGTCCTGCAAGGTTAACGGGAAATTTTTCACATAGGAAAGAAGAGAGATGGGGGGTGACTTAAATCAAATCGAGCCTCCATTCAACAGTAAGATAAAGGAGGATGAACGTCTTTGGAACATCCTTGGCGCAGGGAGATTCAATGCCTTCCTCGAACGGGTCAGAGGCCACGATCCACATATTTTCTCTCAATTTGTGCAAGAGTGGAAGGATAGATCTGTCATGTTTAGAGGAGAGAGACTCCCTATCTCGGAGGGATTAATCTTTCATGTTACAGGAATGAGCATATAGGGCTCTAAGTTTTTCAAAAACAAGATTACCAGGGCAGAGCAAGGAAGCAATTTTCCTGGTGAAGGAGAGACTCTGAAGCAAGTTTCCGGAGGCATTCAAAGAACCTCTCTGCCTAGCCCCTATGATGAAGTTGCAAAATTGATCATCAACTACCTGACACTAGAAGGCATGCACCACAGGATAAACACGTACCATTTAGTTTTCCTCAATCACTTCTGGAGAAAAGCCCTGGTGAGTCTTCCTTTTTATATACTTTTATCTCTTGAAAGCTCCATTAAGGAGGTTCAGTGTGGTAGAAGAGCCTTCCCTTTACATCAAGCCTTTATACTGCTTATTTATCTGCATTTCAAATTCAAATTCAAATCTCCAAGTAGTAACCCTCCTCTTGTACCCCCTCTCCCCCTTGAGCCTAACACCTGTGTGTTAAGGAGTAGCAAAAGAGACAATCTCATCGAGGGGCCTAGTACTAGGCAGGAGAACATGGAAGGAGAGGCAGTTGACTATCTGATGAGTTTGGGCAAGAAACCAAAAAAAGGAAAATTTGGACCTGAGACTTCTGGTCTGGAATGTCAAGAGAAATAAATTACTGAGTTTAAAAATATATATTAGTAATATGAAAGGAAATCTCAACAAAATTCAATTTGTAAAAATTGATAACATTTTTTGGAATGGTCTAAATGACCACATTAATAACGTTGAATACAAATGTAACCTTATAGGGGACAATTTGGTCAATCGATTTTAGGCAAATCCCACAACCAAATGCAAGCTCACAAAATTAAAATCAGATTTTTACTATGCAGATCTGAATTTTAATGGAAAAATGTGACTAAGGCATAACAAGAAACTCATACAAATCAGCGAATAAATTATACTTTCACCACTTCAATCTGATTCTTCAATTTTATAAAGCCTAAATATGAAGAAAAATACAGATTTTGATGCACAAGAAGGCTGAAATTAATTTATTTTGAAACTCCAGTCTGTAGAAAATTATGGCAACTTCAAAAATTCATAACTTCCTCAAAAATGCTTCGATCCACACAAATAAACTATGCATGGATTCAGAAAATTAAGGAGAACGCAATGATGTTACCCATTCATGCAAATAACTACCATAAGTGCCCTAAACAGCCAAAATACCAACTCGCCCCTAGGGTTTTGGGCTGGAAAAATACTGAAAAGTGGCTGTTTTAATTCGTAAAAATCAGATTATGATATATCAATACAAATCTGGTCTGAAATACCTCAAAACAATTCTGATTCATCAAGAGATAGGTTGCCCTAGGCTGAAATAAAGCAGGAAACACAGTTGCACTCTTTTCCCTTCAAACCCTTGTACCAAATCTACAAAATTTCTTTGAACAACTGCTGGAAATAGCTAACAACTTTACAAGCTTAATGGAATTCCTTGTGTGGAAATTCCTCACATGCTCTAAGAGGGTTTTCGTCGTCTAGAGGTAAATATACTAAGGGTTTTCGTCCTTAGAATATTTTTTACAAAAGCTCTAAGTTTCAAACACAGTTCAAAAATTATAATATGATCATAGAATGCCTTCCTACAAGTCGACCTCTCATTTTTAAAGAAGAACTGACCCAAAAGCAACCTCCTAAACGTTCAATCTGCGTACAATGAATTTCTCTATGCATTTTCCACCCTCCATCCTTTCCAGGCCAAGTCGCATTTTCCTTGGGGGGATAACTTTTGACCCATGAACTTTTGCCTTTTTCTATTTTCTTATTGCTCCTCAAGTTGGTTGCATTTTTCCATAGGAATAAACAATTTAATAGGTGCTTTTCTCTTGTTGGCTTTTTCTATGTTTATTTTATCATTAAGTCCATTACTTCATTAAAGTGCTTTTTATAATGTTATATTTATTTATTTGCACTTTATAATAAAAATAATAGAACTTAAGTCTCCCTTAAAATCCTCCTTAGCCGTTGGAAAGACATAATAGGCTAAGGGTGTTCGATTGGGAAGGGGATATTACAGTCCTCCCTTCCCAAAATTGCTTTCCCTCAAGCAATTCCAATTTTGTTTTGTCCAAGTGCCATGCACAAAAGACAAAACATACTGAAGTTATCTACAAGCTTGGCCCCTGTACCTATCAAGTGGGCTAAAATTTGCCACCATATATCATCCACAAGAGGCTTATATACATATACTTGGAACAATGGCTCAACAAACTCCATATTGAAGACTCCATATTCTATCTTATCATGCATCTCATTGTGGAAATAAACTGGAATAGGCAACAATAAATAAGACACATTATTATGTTTTTCATACCTCGGAATATCACCAACATCCTTGTCAATCTTGGCCTTCAAAATGGCTTGATTTTGTTGCACCAAATTTTGAATATTCTTGTCCATAATAGGCTGCATATTCTCATGATAGAACTGCTGAAGCAACATAGTATGAAGAGGATGCAATGAATCCTTGTTACTATTGACCTCCTTAAAGAGAAGATTATCAAAACGTTTAACTTCAGCTGCTGATTTAGAAACCTCCAAAACAACACCACCCCTATTGTGATTGGGAAGGGGATATTACACTTCGGTACTTTTGCTGTGTTTAGGCTGGTTTGTAGCTGGTACTGTGCTGGTTTTGCTGTTTATACCAGTTGTGTTTGATATTTGGTTCTTTTTGTTTCATGAAATGTTCATTGATATATCTGGATTATAGATCCATGTTGTAACAGGAAAGGGCCCCAGACAAAACCCTCTTTTTACCCAAATATCAAAAATAATTTAATATAAGTGCTTTATAATTTTCGTTTTCTTTTTTGGCACTTTATAATAATTTACTATGACTTAAGTCACCCTTGTGTTCACTCCTCAGCCGTTGGGTAGACAAAATAGGCAAAGGGTCTTCAACATTGTTATTTTAGAAAGAGGGACATTTCAGGGAAAAAATTGTTAATCATTTAGTCACTAGTGAATGTATTTTTCTATGATATTATGAATGTATGTTGAACATTCTATGCATATAAAAATCTTGAAATAGATTGTTTAAAATCTTCAAGAATAAACTAAGATAAAATTTATCTTTAGTATGATTGAATTTAATTTGGAAAAACTTATAGTTCAATGGTTAAATGATGTAGAGGGTTGGGGAAACAGAATTATGCAAACCAAATATTTGAAATATTTAAAATAAGCTAAGTTGAAAGTATTTTAAATAATATTACTTAATTTTTGACAATCTTTTTATTACAAATTTACAGTTTAACTTGATGTTAACTAATCATACTCTTTTTATTTTTTGAATGTATGCACCTTATTTTACAGTATAAAATAATAATATTCCATAATGAAGTACAAGGGGTAATTTAGCATCTTTAATGGGGCGTTGCTTGACATGAGCAAGGAGACATATCAGCTCTTGTTTATACACCTTAAGAATCAATATATCTTCTAAGAACACGGATTTGGGAAATGGATGTTAGCAGCTCAACCAAAGAATCAATATATTTCCCAAGAACACAGATTTGGGAAATGAATGTTAGCAGCTGAACCAAAAAATCAATATATTTCCGAAGAACCCAGATCCGGGCAATGGATGCTATACATTGCTGAAGAAACAAATCAGTTATCCTGATTCCCTACCATGTTGGGTCATGCACAAATCCCCAAGCATCCTTTATTTCAAGATAGGGACCAATGAAGAACGAGGTTTATTAGGAATCATCCCACTGAGATGCCTGAAAGCAACAACAAAATAGTTGCACATGGACCACACAATTCGATAAGGATGGGCATTTCCAAACTACATCTAGAAGGATGGGCATCCTTTGTGTTCATCATTGATAAGGCATTACAAAATTGGACTCCAACCAAACTTGTCTTCTCTATTTAGTTGAAAACTAATAGCTTATCAAACTCACTAATATCATAGCAATTTGAGATTTCAAGATTCTATAATCTGTGATGTTTATTAGAAAAAAGCTTCAAGAAAGAAATTGCGTAGACGAGAAATGAATTGAAGTTTCATGCCGCCCTTTGTGGCTCATCATTGTAATGAGTGATATGGATCACAGATTAGAGCTCCTTATGATACCTCCAAGTACAAGAATCGGGAAATATCTTAGAAGTACAATAGCGGATACAGATAAATGCATAATCAAATGTATTTATTGTTTTTTCCCTGTAGTAATGATTATTCATAAATACATTAAATACGGTCGTTTAATCATTTGAACTTTTAGACCATCTTTACGATGAGTGATACAGATTACAGATCGGAGCACCTTATATAGATACCTCCAAGTACAAGAGTTGGGAAATATGTTACAAGCACAATAGTGGATTTAGCTAATGCACATTAAATGTAGTTATTGTGTTTACCATACAGTAATGAATATCCATCAAAACATTAAATCAGGTCATTTTATCTTTTGAGCTTGTGAATTATCGGTTGCTGCGAGTCACTTAAATCTATGCCTTCATCTCTGCTTAAATTATTAGGATGTTTCCCAATCTATATAGCTTCTCTCAGCTCCTACCGATTGCATGGAGAGTTTTCTTGAAAATAAAATTTTAATATGTTTAAATTTGCAAATATAATAATTATCAACTGATAGCATAATGTTGTTTGCAAAGTCTCTCATTCAGTATAGGCAGTTGGTCGGGTAGACTGGAAACATTCCAAGCAAATAGTTAATGCTATATTTTATGCAATTCTTATATGTGTATGGGCAAGGACATGTCAAACATAGTTCTTGTCTTGTGAAATGCTAATTCTGTAAGGATAATTGATAGCAATTCAATCGCTTATAATCAAGATGAGGGGGAAAAATATATCTAGACTATTGCCATTTGGGATCTACTAATGCGTCCAACCATTTGTATTTGCTAATTTTGGTGCATAGTTATTCATTGCTATTTTGGGTCACAATTGCACATGCGAGCTGTTGTAATTGATGGCTGAAAATTTGAAAACTCGTGCTAAAATAACGAAGATAAATATAGGTATCTAAGTTTGCTTGTTTCAACTGTGATCATTTGAAAAAATAGCAAATCAATTGCATATGGGAAGTTGGTATGAGAAAAGATTGCAATATATGTGAAATTGGACCTAAATGTCAGTAGAAAATGACCATGCATGGACAAAATTATTTCTGTTCATCCAAAAAATCTTTACTAAAAGAGACTCCTGCCTTGTTCATTTCAAAATCCACAGGCAGCAAGGAAATAGCATGCAATGTGTGCTAATATGCAAATCATAGGTAAATAAATAATGGTTATTTAAATTTTTACGTCATACAGGTTTCATTAAGAAACTTTGTGGTTTGGATCCCAACATTAAGAATTTACAAGTGTTTTCAAAATGCTATAAAATCTTATGCTGGGTTTGACTTTTAAGGAATTGAGTTGAAACATGTTCAAATTGCTCCTAATCTGTGGGTTTATTTTTACTTGCACTTTTGGCTGCTCGCTGCAGGACGTTTTCGTCATCCACATGGGATACATCCAGGCATGCTAGCCTGTCTAGTATGCCGACTGTTTCATCCAACATCATCTCTAGCAACTGCATGTGGCATGCAGGCATGCAATTTGACATGGGGGATGCCCCTATTTATTTAATTTCTCACTCCCACAATATATCTGGAATGCTTTGTGTATATGTGGCATCTTCTTGTGTGTAGTTATTGACACAGCTATGGGATTTTTGTGATTTGTAGACTCTCATTGATATTTGTGGAAAATTGAGGGTTGTATTTGCTTCTTTTCTTGCTATCATAGCCAGGTTTGATGTCTCTTCTTTGTTTTCTGTTCTTTATTTCATTGATCTTAAGTCACATTTTTACTCAGTAAACTTTATTAGAGAAAATTTGCACTTTGCAGATTTTTGGGAATTCGAGGGATGTTTTATCGTCTAGCAGGTGAGCAGGTAGTTTTCTCCTTTTTTTTGTAGATGCCTTCAAATGAAATAATCTAGGATTCGCATATTGACCTTGCTACAAGTAGAACCTAAATGTGATATGGCAGGCAAGGCTCATAGATGATGCTAGTGGAACATTGCCTCCATATGACCAGTTTGTCACTCTTGGTCCTGTAAGTAGTTCCATCCCTTGTATTCACATTGCAAGCTACGCTATTTTTTAATACATGTAGAAGGGTTGCTTACATTGCATTCTTTTCCATTCCTGTGATAGGTGTGTTGTCAGGAAACAGTTGATAATCTGAAGTCAAAGACAGGTTTTGTGCTTGAGCCAGCTTTCTTTGGCATAATTCTGCTGAAAAACAGTTTTTATTTGTCTTTGCGTTACAGTTCGTTATGGACATAACTATGTTTTATCCTAGTGCAGGGTATGAAGTGGCTATTGTGGATGTCAATGATCTAAAACGGGTGCAGATCTTGGCTGTGAGTACTTGATTAGAAATTTAGAACCATAAATTTCACTTTCTTTCCTGGAAATTGTACATTGAGTTGTTAAAATAGCTTTAGAATAACAATATAATTTGGATTAAGATCAGATTTTGTTTACTGTGGGCTGTGCTGATAGTATAATGGTCAAATTATGGTGAGTGTAGGCATCATTTGGTGTGGATCATAAACACCTTGAGATGGCCCTAATAGACAATCCTGCTGGCAAGCCATCTAAACTTCACTGCTTTCTGAATCTTCTCTAAACATATTTCCATCTTCCTATGGTTAGAGATGTTTGCTAAGTTTACCACTTCTTGAGCAGGAAATCAAGACGAGCAGACACCGTTTGTACTTGTGAGAGCTTTGGGACCATCCTTGCATATAACCAATTGATAGCTGCAGGTAATTTCCTGTGAAAAACAAAAGAAAATGGAGGCAATTTCTTTGGTTACTAGGACTGATCTTATTGAGGATATATTCATAATAATATTCTATCATTATGAAATTTGTTTTTTAATCTTTTCTGAGGATTTTTTGGAAATTTGTTTTTTTCTCTTTCTGAGGCGTTTTTGCAAGTATTAAAAGGGTTTTATGTCCATGCATTTCCTAATAATTCTCATTTTTTTTGTCTAAGCTTTACAAGTAGGAGTTGATATATTAATTGTGTAAACAGATGATACTATCATCTGCTGGTCATTTAAATCACCTTCAGAGGTCACATTTGTTGGATGGTATATATGACTGCAATGAAAAGCAGGATTACAGTGTTGATGGATGCTAATGGCTTCATACTTTTTTAATGCTTATCCATCCTTATGTTTTGAATTGTTGTGAGAATGTTTTTTTCAATATGTAACGCCCACACTAGCAACATGGCCAAAACATGAATAATTATTTTTAAAACTTAAAAGCTTATGACACTTATCAACCACACCTACTTTATCACTTGGGTCGACATAACAATAACACGATGCCTGAACCAAAACACAACATACGTAACTTCACATGTATCTCCAAAACAAGGAGATGATTACGTGAACTAAACATTAGAAAGGAAAGTATAATACCGCCAAGCTATAACATAGCCTGTCAAGGGGAAATGGTGCCAATACTTCCACTTATCCTTCCACTAAGGAAATGAGACTAGCCTTTGGTTCCTCCAAAGCACCTATGCAACTGCGCATGAAAACACACTTATCCCTCCACACTTATCGCTCCACTAAGACTAGTTTCACCAACCTTTGTTTCCTCCCAAAATAATTAAGAGACCCCATACACAATAATAACACTTCTCCCTTGACCTTTGGCTATGCAAGTCCCCAACATCACACATACAGAACATACTCATGCATACCAGAGAAGAAAACTTATCAACCAAATGCACATGCATTCCAAATAGATGCCAATTAAGTCCACAAAGGATTAACATTAAGAGAGAGAAAATATGATGCAGTCAAAATTCAATCAAACTCAAATCACCATGTTAGAACTGATACAAAAACTCAATTTACCTTTTAAGGTCTTCAAAACTAGCTTCTTATTCAACTCTCAAGCTCCATTCTTCATTAAAATCCAATTCTTTGGCCTTAATGCTCTGTCCTAACCACCTCAACTTGTTCTACCTCGCTCAATTAGGCCAATTCTTCTTATTCAATGAATCAAAGCAACTAAATTAATAAGATAACTTCTTTTGACAACTCTGTCTGTTTAAGCTCCCTAAAGACCTTGCTTCTGGCTCATTCGGGAATGGATCATCCTATCGGTCCCTTGATCATAGTGGTCACTTTTGCTATCTCCCATCATCCCATTTGTAGTGTGGGTAAAGTTGCTTAGTCCAATACTTTTAAGTCACTTCTCTTCAGTGATCTTTCCTTCTCTGGTTTTACTCTTCCTAGCCCTGTCTTGTTTGGATATTCTGTGGTAGTCTCTGATCCAAAGGCATAAATTCACATACCCATTTTCATTTCAGGAACCCACTTAGTCCATTCAACTGCATGCAATTTATCCCTAGCCTTCCTTTGTACAAGTTCTCTCAAACATTATCTTTCAAGCTTCCAACTTAGGTTCTTTAGGTCTGTGTCATTGTTTGAGTCTCAACTGTCAAGAGTTGTAAAAATTAGGGAGTGATTTAGGTCTTAAAGGCTTGAGTATCTCACAGAAGGAGGTATCTACATCACCACTGCACAATTTCAATACTAGACTCAACTTCCTTACCCCTAGTTTGTTTTCTTCTGTTCTCATACCTAAGCAAAATTGTGTAGTACAGTCTCCTTTGCAATCTACTGTTAAAAATAATCAAATGAATCAAAGCCTTTTACTCTTCAAGTCCTTAACTCTCTGTTTTCTAAGGAATTTCAGAGCCTTCTTTATAAGTTCCAACCCTTATCTCAATTGGATGACCTTCTATAGTCCTTTGATCAATATGTTCTTGGTCTCCAATCCTTACCTACAGGTTATCTCTGCAACTGTCACGAATTTCTTATCAATGGAAGCCTCTCAGATCTTAATATTTTGGATTTACCCTCTTGAAACACCCCTGAAACTATCCTCAAACTTTGAGTTGATATCTCCTTGAAGAAATCAAGAACCACATGAATTGCTCCAAACCCTAATGAGGGTTCTCACACAGACCTGATAGGTAATATTTTGCTTTGAAAGAAGAACTACTCACTTTCAAAACTGGAAACGTAAGCTACAGGTTCCTCTTGACCTCGTGTATATATTTTCCTTAACAGTAGGAATCAGGGTGCCATAAAAATCACAAGAAGGTCAAAAGCTTTATTATTTTGATCTCAGGGAACAGGGGACATAGGATTGTTGCAGTTTTCTTAGGGATTGGCTCCTAATTCAGTTGCAAGATCCCTGTTTTGAAGAAAATGAACTTGTAGGAGATTGTTACCTTCTTACTTATCTATCTTCCTCGACCTCTAGATGGTCACTTGTCTCAAGCATAGTTTTAAAACTCGCGATAAATCGGGCAATAATCGCGATTTATCGTTTACCCTGAGCTAAACGATAAAACTTTCAAAAAATTGCGATTTGTGTAGAGGCGATAAAATGCGATTTTTCCGGCGATAAATACTTTGAAAATCATTGAATCTTTCTTGGAAATCGTGGAAAATCGTATGACTTATGGGTTAAATGCAAAACGTGATCAAAACGACACATTTTTTTTTGCCTTGAGTGACTCGTATTTTCTCCTACAACTCGTTTTTGTCCTGTGACCTGTTTTCCATCATTTCGTGGCAAAACGTGGCGGTTCCGTGCCATTTCGTGGCAGTTTTGTGCCATTTCGTGCCCCAAGTTTTGTGCTTTTTTGTGCCCTAGCCAGTTCGTGGCCCTAGGTACTGTAAATCCCAGCAAATCATATACTGTAAATTCTAGAATAGTAGAATCTATATAATGTAAATCGTATACTATAAATTTTATTTCAGATTTCCTTAAAATATTAAAATCCTATAAAATCGTATATATTATATAATATTATAATGTATACTATAAATTCAAAACAAAGATGTATACTATTACATTATATTTCTTTTTATTTTATTTTGAAGATTTTAAATAATATATTGTCACTTGTGTATAAACTTAAAGTTATAAACGAGTTTACAAATTAATTCCTTTTGCATACATTTGAATTTTTAATATTTACCATTATATAATATATTACGAATTAATATATTTAAAATCGTATTGCAATATATTTCCTTTTGCATATATTTAATATATTATAATTTAAATTTGTATTACGAATTAATGTAATTTAAAATCGTATTACAGTATATTAAAATCGTGATACTTCAAAAGTCACTACTCTTTTTTGGTCAAAACTTAATCGAAAATATGCAGATTGCCCTATGGCATTCTATAGAGTCATTTCTCGCATCATTTAACATTGTTTTTACATTTAATTTAAGTTTATTTTATGAATTTAAATGTGTTTAAAAGTAGAGATAAAGTTGCCGATTAATGCCGATAAATTGCTGATTCCCGATTTCTGAGTCAAAATTTGGCTTGCCGATTAATTGCCGATAACGATTTTTTGAACTATGGTCTCAAGGTTCACCATTTGTTCACAAATGCTTCCTCAGGAACTGTCACACTTTGTGCACTAAGTTCAAGCTTGATCCCTTACATAAATTACACCAACAACAATGCAAATACTCAGTCCAAGATTTCTTACCTTTGATAATTCTTAACTACTGTGCATGGACATACTTCTTAATCATCAAAATGCACAAGGAAACATGAAAATTCCTCTCTACTGTGTGTACACCAGATTGACTTCCAAAACCTTTCGTGAAACTCTTTTTCCACTCTATGATCATTCGAATGATGATCCAATTAGTTATATTGGAGGCTTTTATGGGTTTCTACAAGCTTTACATCTGAATCATGGCCCTTAAGACCCTTCACTTTTAAAGATTTATCTTTTATTGAGTTATTAAAAGCCTAACCTAGTGTAGGTCCTAAGAGTCTAGAACCTAGGTTTCAACCTTGACCAAACTAAGACTTATAGGCCCCAACAAAACTTGATATAAGCTTATCATGCCCCTTAAAGGCTCTAGGATTACACCAAAATATAAATACATATCAAAACTGCCCTCTAAGTTCAAATTGGCACTTTTTGGAGGGAAGGTACTTAATTCAAACTCATGAAAGACTTATACCAAACAAACACTACATAAAGACCCTAGACAACCTCTAAGACCTATGAACTCTTCTTGAAAGCCAAAAGTTGATGCTATACCCCATATTTACATATCGAGAGTTGATGCTCCTGCATCAAAATAACATTTCATCACATATGCATTACCGTGTCAAACCTTTCACAAGAGGCTCGAAAGAGAGAGGGTTAGGAACATTCACAAACATTAGCACGCACTACCAAGCTTCTAATGGCTTGCAAAGGGAACTAGGGTCAATCCAAACGACTTATCGCTCCACTAAGGTATGGGGTGTAAGTTCTTGGTTCCTCCAATAAAACAAAATGCATGCCACTTATCCCTCCACGTAGTTTATTACAAAACCCACTTATCGCTCCACTAGAACAAAACCAACATACCTTTGGTTCCTCCTTATTGTCATACAAGGTTTACTTCAATTTTATCATTACCTATTCCTCTATAATGACTCTACCTTCCCCCATACACACATCACACTTGCTAGTCCCGCAATGAGCACTAAACAAGTACACGACATAAAGGAAAACCACATTCCTACTCAAATGAGCAAATAACACGTACATCCCATCAAATGATGACAAAATAAAATAAGAACTTACAAGAACAAGGAGAGAGAGAGTGAGGTCTTGACCATTACTATGCATATCACATGGGTTGCATTATATTCAATTAAATCCTTTGAATTGAACAAGGGTTGAAGGGCAATAGTCTTCCTTCAAACACACAAACACGAAATGAGATTATGCTAACCAACACCACATTTGCTCAAACGAGCTTAACACTATACAAAAAGAGACCAATAGAGAAAGTTAAGAAAAGAAGGCTTTGTCAATAGGGTAAAATGATAAATTAATTCGCATTTCCTTTTTTGATAGTTCTAATCATTTGATATTATTGTTTAAATTGTTAGGAAATTATATGTTAGTGCTCCATTATTGTTAGTTACCGTATGGTAATTAGTTGTTACTAGTTAGTAAGTTCGTAATATTATTATAGAGTTGCTATTATACAACTTATATCAGATTTACGTATGTAAGTGGTGGTTAAAACCACTCACAAATATAGGGGTGAGTTGTTATCGTAGGTTTCCTATTTTATTATTGTGTGTTAAGTTGTTCGTCTACTGTGATTCCTCTAGATAAATGACGATTAGGAGTACGAGGAATATGCTTATTACTCAAGTATTACAAGTTTCCCATTTAGTAGGATGAATGGTCACTAATGAGGCCCTACTTTATATTTTTTTATTATAAAAGTCAAATTAGTCATTTTAGTTATTTTGGCATCATTTAAGACGCATGTGATATTTATAACAACTGTTCCCAAAATCTCATCTCATTTACTCATATTCTTATAACTTTTACGTCATTACATTGGCTTCATATTTACTTCATTTTAGAACCACTAAGGTTCATATAATTACTTGTTCTTCCCTTAGACATCAAGATTCTAAGGAGTAGGATCTCACACATAACAATAATTTACATTATTCTTGGGAAATTTAAGTATTAGATACACATTACAAAAGAGACATTCAATTACAATTGTATACATCCTATTACCTTCTAAGCCACTACTCTTCTCGTTGGGCAACATGCATTAAAGTATATTTCGCCCTAATTCTCATGAGAGGTCCATGTTTGACTAATTTCATTAACACCCAAAAGGGGTCTACACCATACCAGTAGGAAAAAACTTTAAGAAATCCAATATACTTATCTCACAACTTTTGCACAATTTACGGTACTTCTAGCCAAGGTAATACTATATTTGTGAAGAGACTAAGGGCTTCAAACTCAATAGTTTCATACATAGGTAACTTCCGACAAAAGTTCCACTCCAGTCATTTGAATCTCTTTAATGGGCTCATTTGAAGGTAGAAACACCTCAATAATATTCATATGGCCTTGGCTGCCCATTAGAGCACCAAGGGCAACACACACATGAATGATAGTTTGTTCAATAGGAGACTAGAACTACAACATCTAGGGATGACAATCTTATTCACACTAAAAGTGATGTGGTACACATAGTGTAACCCTTTCCTCATACGAACATACATAATCTATGGAAAAGGTTTCGCAAAGCTGGTCCCAAGTACATACAAGGGAATACCTTGAAGTATGTTTAAGTCTTATTTTATCGCGATAAGGGTTTTCGGACTTGACAAGACTTGACTAAGAGTTAAGGTAGCACAAAGGGGTTAAATACTAGTTTTGTTTAGATAACTAAGATAAGATAAGTTCCATTCAAACATTCTAATAGTTAAGGAAGAAATACATGACAATTAACATTGCAAATGATTGTTTTATTAACTCTAAAACACATTCCAACATTCCATTGTAACTACATATGAGTTTAAATATACACATGGAATAACCAACTTTTATTTTATTTTATTTTATCTTCTCAAAAGGGAAATAAATACAATTATTAAACCATATTACAAGATAACAATGTTACAGTATAAGCAAAATTTTAGAGTCCAAATCTCATCATAATTTGTGATTGTTACGCTACCTGCAACTTGTCACAATATTGTAAGCATGGTCAGGTAAAGACGCTGGTATGAAACTCTCCTACTATCAAGCACAATTCACGATTGCTAATTTTCTATTCGCAATAAAATACAACACTTTACACATACAAGTGAGGTAAGAAATACTTTTAATTTCGTTTCATTTTCCAAGAAAGAGTGAGGTAGAGAGAGGAGATAAGATAAGATACAATAATTATATTAATGTCCAACAAACAACCGCAAAAGGTGGGTCAACGAGACTGCATAGTACAATGCTAAAAAGAACCAGTAGGGAGACTTGAAAAGGGTCATCCAAACAACAAGAAAAGAAATGAGAAGAGAGGCGAGAAAGGGAAGAAGAAGGAGAAGCAAGGGTCTCAATGGCAACAAAAGCGCAGATGGATGGAGCTGAAGAAGAGGGGCGGAAAAGCCTCATCACAGACACTGTGACCTAGCATTTGAGGCCGACTGGAAGTAGTTGGCGATATGCCTATAACTTGTAGCTGAAACCGTGGAGAGTCTGGAATTTTGGTGTCTAGGAGAAAGACGAGCAAGACATGCCCTCTGTATCCTCCTGGCTGACCGTGACCCATGGGGGGGCCCTAACTGAGTGCAATCATGAAAGCCTCTTGGTTGGGAGGTGGCATCCCAGGTCTTGACGGATTTGGTTTGGGAATCCATACTGGTGTCAGGGTGCCACTTGGTGCCCCTCTCTGATGGGAGCACCATAAAGAAAGATGCGAGTTGTCGAATAAGAACCTGTCCTGGAGGGAACTGAAGGGTCTCATTCCGAAGCTTGAGAGCCTCATGTAGATAGAGAGCAAGACATTGTTGATCGCGATACTTGAAGAAAGCTACAAAGGAAGGATGCTCCCGGAATAGGCAATGGAATCTCCCTCTGATCTCATAGTAGATGAGGCACTTGAAAATTAAGTGTTCCTCCGTTTCAACATCCTAGGGAGAACAAAGCTGACAAATCCTCTCCGAGCGGTCCAGCTGGTGGTTCTCCACATGAAGTCTATGAGAGCCTACTCTGAAATGGCCTAAGGATATGCGGAGTGCCTGCAACCAGTGTCAGGAGATATACATATGCCGGCTATTAAGCCCATCATTGACCTCAAGGAAGTATGCAACATAAAAGGCCATCTTATTACATAATCCACCCGAAGGGCTGATCTAAGTGTGTTGGATGAACTGCTTGTAAATGTCCTCTCTGATATTCTTGTGCAGATCCTACTTACTCGGTAGAAGATGGGCAGGAGCATCCACAAAGTATTTGTATGGTGGGAGGCGGTCCATCTAAATCCCGACAGAGCGAAGAAGACGTGAAACTTTGGCGTACCAGCAGCGGGAATGTCCATTGTGGTCAGAAAGAGCAATAGCCTTGGAAGAATAGTAGGCGAGGTAGAGATACCTATCCTTGCCTGCAGAAGAATTTGAAAGCCCCCGGATGCAATGTAAAAGCAAAACAAGGCCAAAAATAGTCTCCAGTCTAAAGGGGCGAGCCCCAAACTCAGCCAAGAGGATGTTGTGGGGAACTGCCTCTTTGCAACCGATGATGCGTTTGAGCATGCGGATATGGACTCGCTCAACAGTAGCCCAGTTAGAATCAAGCACGGATGGCCCCCAAGCCTTAGAACCATAGAGAATTGTGGGCCTCACAAGAGAATCCGAGAGAGACATCTTCAACAAGTTGTCTTGAAAGTGGTGGTGGAAGCACTATCTCTCCAAGATTGCCAAAGAGCCATGCCTCTTGTTGATGCGAGGCTGAAGAGCAGGCCAAAGACTGAAAAAGGGCTCGATGAATAAAACTCCCAAGTAAGTGTAGGAGCTGGTGATCTCAATCTCTTCCCCTCTAAAGAAGTGGAAGTCAGAAGTCTCTAGCCCATTGAAGATCATGACCTTGGTTTTACCAAGGTTAACTGTCAGCTGTCTGTGGTCACAAAAGAGGGCTAAGGCATCAAGCTGTCTCTAGAGTCCTTTCGCGGAAGAGGCAAGGAGCACTACATCATCTGCGAAAAAGAGAATGTAGATCAACCCCTGGTGAAGAAGGTAACCACCCCCCTTGTGGATAAGGTCCTTGAGAAATTCCTCCAATTCATCAATATAAATGCCAAACAATGTAGGCGAGAGGGGGAGAGAAATATATCATTTTCCCCAAAATCAATTTTCTCAAAACAAACAACTAGATGGAGATTCATAACATCATATGTCAGTGTCTACGTGTTTTTCCGCCAGTGGATTAACTTAATATGGGTCCACAACAGTGTTTTCTGATTTTGCTACTGGTTTGCAAAAAACGTCCAAATTAGCCCAAGTGGCTATAAAGTGCAGTCGGAAAACCGATTTTCAATGGTCAAAGCACCATGAGACAAATCCTATACGTACACCTACATACAGGGAATTCATTGAAGTTGACGGGACTTGGAACTGACGAACAAGGTACAAATGGCGACTTCTTTTCCGGAGCCACCGGTCGTAATTTGACTAGTTTGACATGGTCACCCAGTGACCAGAGGCTTACAAAACCCCCTTGTAAAACTAATTGGCGAAGTGTTTTTCTCAAAACTAAGGGTTGCAAGCAATTTTCATGGATAAAGTGTACGGAGGTCAACATCCATTTCTTCACTCGAGGCCCAAACAGCAAGCCGAAACCAAACTCGACTTTTGATTTTCAGCAGCTTCCCAAACTGCAAAAGGGTTAACATTTTGCTCAGCTTGGGAGGATGCTTGCTAAGGTATTTGGAGTTGGCTTTATACCTGCCAAACGCCTTTGTTGGTTGACAGGATTTTTTTTAATTTATTATTCCAACGTCTATTCAACAGACTCATTTTTTTTTGCACAATCTCCAACCATTGCAGTCCATAAACCACATTTTTCTCAGACATTTTGACAAACAGTCCACATGCCTTGCTCTCACATTTTCCATACGTTTCTCACCAATCTCAATCACAACCTCAAACTCACAACATTATGTAGAGAGAGGTCAGTTGAAAGAGGCGCTACACAATCTGCTCACTACACACAACCCCAAATTTGTATGCAAATCTAATATATTCCTTGCAACTACAACATCTGACTAAACATTGGGGGGGTTGGCTTTGCACCTGCCAGTCGCCTTGATTAAGTTTCCAAGGTGTTTCAAAAGACCTAGTTTGCACAGTAATAACCAACAAATCCACATGTCTACCACAAGTTTAAATGGCATCACAATAGAAAAGTTTAGAGCTCCCTCAAGTCAGCTGGGTAGGGACCACACCCACATCTTCCTGTGGCAAAAAATTTCAAACAAACCAAACAATGCCAATATCATCCACTGCCAATCCCAACACACAGTAGGAGCAGTGCGGCCCATTGGCGGAGGTGCTGATCAATGACTGTGGAGTCAGGCCTCACACCTGTCAATCTTAAACAACTCGCTCCGTTTGCATCCCGCAATCATGGCATTCCATGACCTTATCTCTCTCAGGCACCTTGAACAGTTTTTAAGCATCCACGTTTTGCATAAACCTAAACCAGTGCACTTGCAACAAAACATATGGTAAAAAAAATCCTTTCTCCAAAAATGCTCGACATAGGTTTCAAAGCTCCTAATTTGGCACAGGCTTGGGAGGACGCTGGCTAACTCTAGGGAGCTAGATCTAGGCCTGCCAAAGGCATTCGTTGAAAAGTTTCTGAAGCCTTTTCTTCCACGCAATGCAGACATGTCTGGCAACACATGTAACCAAAACCCTTGACAAAATATTTTCCTCTTCCCAACACGCCAAGCCCATGAAGACCACCACCAGAAAATTCATTATTCTATTTTTTTTCCCCTTATTATCATTGTTAGAAATTCATTCCTTTAATGTTTATTTATTTATTCTCTCTTTTTTAATTACATTCTATATATATATATATATATTGTTAGAACCTTATTTAATTATACTGCTATTATAACTTTTAAGTTTTAATATCTTGTTTTGTTTTATTTTTAATCTTATGATATTTCCATTCTCATTTCATCATTTTTCAATTTTGTTTTACGATTATTATATATACATATGTATTTTATTATTATTATTTTTGTCATTTGTTAATATTTTTTTTATTTAACCACTTATATTTGTGTATAATATATATAAGGTTGACGACTCTGAACCGACATAAACAAAACTATCGTGAAAGGATCTATACTCTCACTGACGGGGCGAAACAGGGGCGGGGTACTACACAATACATTCTCAGTAGCTTTTTCAAAGACATTTCTTTTTAGAGTAATCATCTGACAAAAGGCAGTAATCTGTTAAAACATCTTAGAGCAATAGCAGATCATAGCTATTGTTGTCCTGAAAGTGGATCATGGGAATCCTCTCTGCTGAATGTTAGCAAGAGTTGATAAATGGGGGATAATTTTGTAAAAACTAAATAAATTCTGACACTTGCAATTACAATGCCTGATGATGATGCCTTGTAATGAAGCGACTAATGAAGTTTGTACAATGGTTTTGAAATGGCTGACTCAAGCTTAGACATCTTATCTTCCAATTCAATCTTTCATGCAGCAAAGTGGCAATCAAGCTTAGGCATCTTGTCTCACATTTCAGTTGTCCATGCAATAAAAAGGCAATCAAGATGCTATGTGAAGGCAGAAACCAGCCTCTATTTCTTGTAGACTACAAAACATGTGAAAAGCACCTTTATATATATCATAATGCCCTCAACGATTTCTAGAATCTGATCATGTGTCTCTGCAAAAGGCTTCCCGTGATGCTGATTTCTATGAAGCCACTGCACCTTTATTCTTGCGCAATTCTTCTTTCAATTAAGGATTTTTACCATTATGTTGAAAAGAAAGCAGAACTCATTTTAATGAATATGCACCATTGTTTTAAAAACCGGCTGAACCGGAATCGGAACCAGTTGGTTCGACTAGAACATATTTAGGAACCGGTTAAAAAACCGGTTCGATACTAAACCGGCCGGTTCCGACCGGTTCAACTTATTTAGACATGAACCGGTTAAAAAACCGGACCGTTCGACCGGTTTGGTACTGAACCGGCCGGTTTTGTAAGGAACCGGCCAGTTTAGTACCAAAATGGTCGAACCTTTCCGGTTTCATTTTGAACCGACCCAGTCCGGATTTTTTTCCTTTTTAGGCATTTCTTTCCTTTTTCGGATTTTTGGTGAAGAAAACACAAGCATAGAAAAAAATTTGCCATTTTTGGAAAGGGTCCGGGAAGATGTAGCAGCAAAAACTTGTATGTACCATAACTTTCATTTTGTGGCTCCGTTTCAGTTGCCATTTTTTCTAAAAGTGTATATTTTCTCAAGCTCTACACATTGATGGCAATATTTTTCTTATTTTCATAAAATCCATTTTTGCACCTTTTTGGACCAAGCCACTTGCAATCTTCTGAAAGAATCATGAGCTTTCGATCGCCTGTAAACAGATTAGTAATTAAAAATACTGGATAGCTTTCCAAAACTCGGCGAGTATTCTCCCGTGCTCGGACTAATCGTCCCACTTGCCAGCTTGGTCGCAACCTGCTTATTCAAATGTTGACTTCACATATCAACAGATGCATAGGTTTTTTTTTGCTATTTTAAGAGTTTTTTTTGTGTTTACACTCCAATTTGCGCATCCTCAGACACAAGACTGAATACTATCGTAAAGTTCCCAACAAAAAGAAAACATTAATAGCAATGAAAGAAAACCTGCAAATACACGATTTTGGCTACAAATTTATGTTTTTTAAAGAAATTTGCGTATTTTTTAAGTTGCCCAGTATTCTCGAGTATTGGCCTAATATTGTCGAGTTTTTCTTTTGGGGCTCTACCGAGTATTTGCCGAATGCGAGTATTCCAACTATGGTACTATATACATGAGCAAACTATGCATATTTTGTGTGTAATTGTTGGAATTATGGTTTTTAACCTTTCAAATATATTATTTTCCTTAAAAAATATAAAATTTTATGTATTTTTTAGTAAACCGGTTCATTAAGTTTGAACCAGTCCAGTTCCAGTTCGGTTCCGAACCTCGGCCGGTTCCGATTTTTAAAACATTGACTAGGAAAGCTTCCTTGCCCTAGCGCATTTATTTATGGTGCAAATATGATTATTGATGCATTATTTGGGAGTATATTTGTTGGTTTTCAGATCTGTTTTGTTTTGCAATTAATTTCATAATTTTTGTAGATGATTTGATGCCCTAAATGTGTTGGACGACCTACTTTTTAGGGCAAAATTAGGGTTTCATGTTTGTTGTGCAAACACTAATTTTGGAATATTATTCTTCATATTTTTGTGGCCCAAGATCCAAAGTTTCAGCTCATTCGGACTTCTCTAGCAAAAGATATGAATTTTTGAAGTTATGTTGCAAACAGAGTTTTTTTAAATAATTTCCAGAATTATTTGTAATGTTTTTGGTGATCATAAAGCAAGATCTGCAAACCTGATTTGTTTATCATTTATTTCTGAGTAAGGGAGGTACTTTGTGGTGTGTTTGGAGGCCGGGAAAAGTGTTTAAAATATTTTATTAATTTCTTCTAACCCTAACACCCAGATTTGGAATTTTAAATGTTATTTTGGTGGGGTTTAAGTGCTCAGAAAAATCTGATTGTTAGTGCATTGGAAAGCTCTAAAATTCTAGTTTATTATGCACTTGGTTTCATGCAAAAATATGGAGTAGTGATTGAGTTATGAATTTTTGAAGTTTTCAGCTATCTGCAAGCTATTTTGAATTAATAGTTATAACAATCTGACCTGGAAAAGCTTGGGTTTCCAATTGGTTCTCCCATCTAACCCACCACCTTGGCTAATTCCAGCCCCATTTTGGGTTGTAATTACGCTGACATTGGGTTATTTGAGGTTAAATTAAAAGGATCTCATCCTTCTTGGTTCGATTTGTGTTGAAGGTGCTACAAATTTCTATTTGTCCCAAAAGGGGACATCACAAACATTTTTGCGAGTTGTATGTTATATTGTTGTACGATTTTATACAGCTTATTTTGATTATATGCATATTGTATTGGGCGTATTGATGGGTGCAATGTGTGTGCACAAAGCAAGTGCAGACAAGAGATTAAAGGTAACAAGGGTCCAAAAAGCACACCATGTCATTCGTAGATGTTTTTGGTCCACCATGCCTTTTGGGCCTTTTGGGTTGAGCACACCTTGCTATGCTAGAGGCGTCTTACAATGGAAAAGACCCTTCCGTAATAGTGTATGCTTTTCAGGCAGGCATTTCCCAGTGCCATTCCAACTTATTCTGGCGCCATTAATATGCATTGTTGTTTTCTAGCTTTTCTGCATAGGTTCTAAATTTTTTAATCAATCACCCTCGGTGTTTATGGCATATGCAATGCATATCACAATTGAGAGGACATGTTGGTCTATTTATTCTTGTTACCAATATGTATAAAAGAGATTATGTCATATTTAATCAACAAATTCTGTTGCAAGACGATGGACGAAATAGTCCCAACTAAAATTGGTTGTTGTGACATGTATCCATTTTCTTGGCTCCATCTAGAGAATTAAAGATAAAATCTCGACCTAAGTGCAAGATGAAAGCCTGAAACTAAATCCAACAAAACAATATATATTTTGATAGATGAGTGCAAAATCGTTCAGCAAAGCAATCATATTTTTTTATAGATGAGTGCAAAATCAAAAAGATTCAAGATCTCTGATGATAACGGTAAGCAATACTTCCGAGTCATAGAAAAAAAGCTTCTGATTGTGGATAAGCTGATTCCAAGAAGCTCCAAGGCAAGCCTTGGAAATATTAAAATATATTAGTTAACACTTAATGAGCCATTAGTTATTTGCTAACTAATTTTCAGTTGTAACCTCCTCGACTAGTATGTAACCTCTTTCCAGCATAATAAGATGATGGACACACGGATCCTGAAGTATGCCTTCCAGTTTCTCTTCATTCTCTCTCTCATATTCTAACATTGGTATCAGAGCCATTGGTGCTTGAATTGTTCGAAGTTCAAGACAACCCTAAAAAAGGGTACGAACTGCAGGAGAGAAAGAGAAGAGGTTGCAGATTAGCGCACTTGATGCTAGGCACGCGGAAGGAAGGAATAATTTCTTAGAACAAAGAAAGTGCATTTGCAGAGTTCATGAAAAGAAGAAATGAAGTTTTTGCAGAGCGTTGTTACAATCATTTGAAGGGCATGAGAGATGCTGTTACAGACATTTGAAGGAAAAACATGACATCTCAGACTGATTCGAATTTCAATCCAGAGGAAAAACACGAATCAGAAGGAGAAATGTAAGTTATCAATCAGTTCATGCTAGGGCACAGGACTGCACTACAGAAGACCAAATCACGAGTTGAGTGATTTGTGATGGTTTGCAGACATTTGTGTAAAACACAATTTGCAGGAGGTGGTGTGGAGACCAGGCAAGGGAAGAACTGTCACTTGCAGACAGAAAAGAACGAATTTCTAGTCATGATTTCCATCTGAAAAAGTCACCAAGTCTAGACAAAGTGAAAGCACAAAATAGGAGAGAAAAAGCACAATTTCGATTTTACTATCATTTGCAGATTTCTGTCAAGTTGTAAGTGCAATTAGGGTATGGAAATCAGACTTTTTCGTTGAAGGAGGTTAAATGGTTATGAAAAATGTCCAGATCAGACCAGACAGTGAGGTTTTTGAATTTCGTGATTTTCGGACAGCTAATGTATCTTTCACGATTTTCGTGGTTTTCCAAGGCACAGACCAAAAAGAACAATCAATTGATTTCCAGAGTTTTTAATTATTTTGTTTCAATTGATTTGCAGTACTTTGTGTTTCAATTATATGCAGTCATCAATAATTTTTTGAAGTACTTTGCTGTGAAAATTATCTGGATTTCCACTTGCATTGATTTCTGGGTCAAACATTGTGAATAAGTGAATAATGGCCAATATTCAAATTTTGGTTCTGCCAGAAGCGCAAAAATCAACGGGTCAAAATTATAATGTATGGACACAAAATTCGAACAATCTCAGAGTAATAGGATTGAGATAAAATCATTCTTGGCAGTTGGCACTGAAGGTGGCGAACTTTGTGGATTGTGACAAGTGTCATAAGGAGGCCTTTCTGCTGTTGATGTTGTCTGTGTCAATATGATTTGACACTCGAGGTCCGGAACGCCACTGAGGCAAGTGTGCTATGGACCAATTTGAAGAACAAGTATGACTTCAAGGAAAAGTCGGGTTTTATGCCTGAAGAATTCTCTGTTTTCAGCAACAATGCATGAATGTGGATACCTGTTAGAACACCTTTGGATGAAAGATCTATGAGACAAGCTCAGTGCCATCAACAAAAAGGTGGATGATGACTACCTGGTCGCTCTTGTTCAAAACAATTTGACACCCTCATATGTGTCCTTTTTGAAAACATCACATTTGATGGTTGAAAGTTAGACCCTAACTTTTGATCAAGTTAGCTCCTACTTGTTGCAGAAGGAACACAAACATACTCAAGCTAGTGAGTCTCCTTTTGAACACGTTGAGAGTGCATTTGTTGGATTTTTTTTACCAGAGTTGCGAATCACTCTTAGTAAGGTTCCTTGAAAATTTCAAACTTTTTTGTTGTATTTTATAACAGTTGTTGCAAATTTAGGGTTTTTCATAAAATTGCTCTCTAGGCTGCAATTTGTGGAAAATTTCAAATTTCTTTATATTTTCGGAAAGAGGATAAAATATTAGTTGGAGTTTGTTTTTTTACATTTTTTCATATTTGGTCGAATTCATATCGAAATCCCAAACCTTAAAGTTTGACCTTGATTTCTAAACACTACCATTTTGGGGCATCATGGTGGGAGCTTCCATAAGAGGCAAAAAAGAATCCCGTCACTCCAGGCATAAGGATGAGATAATAGTTGAGGAGCTAGAGTCGGAAGACTTAACTATAGAGTCCTTAGGGTTAGGGTTTACTTTGACAGACCATAAGATAAGCCAACTTGAGTTTAACCTACGAGACCTCAAGTCTAGGGTGGCCAACAAGGAAAATGTAGACAAGATTGGAAAAATATTAGAGGAATTCATTCACTAATTCAATTCTAATATAATGGGCCATCATATCCTTCCTAATCAGCCACAACTCAATCATACTCATATCAACCAAGGCGAATGTTCAGGGCAAAGTAATAGACAAATGAGACTGTGGGGATCTTTGAGCATGTCTAATTCAAATACAAACACTCTACTGACTCGTAACATGTTTCCGAAAGTGGAGATGTGTAAGTTTGATGGAAATGATCCACTCAATTAGATTACCCAGACGAAGAATTTCTTTGATTTACATTAGATTCCATCAGGGTAAAAGGTGACCATGGCATCTTTGTATCTTGACCCTAACTAATTCGTCTGACATCGATGGTTGTGTTCAAAGGCAAAAGAGTGGTCTCAATGTTATATGGACAGTCTTCACTGAAGAGTTGTAATTACACTATAGTTCTAGTGTGTCAAAAAATTACTTCAGCCAATTAACAAAGTTGAGACAGACATGATCTGTTAAGGATTACATTCATCAATTCCAAAACCTTTCTTTGCGGGTGGAAAATATTATTGAAGAGAATCTGAATGACCTATTTCTTGGGGGTCTTAAGGATCACATTGAACATGAGGTGCATATGTTTAATCCTCATAAGGTTTTTGATTCTATGATTATGGCACGAAGGGTAGAGGAAAAATTTGTTTCAAGCAAGAGACTAAATTTTACTAATATCAGAGATCACAACACCTTACCTCCAACACTCCCTTGGCCAGTTAGATTGACATCTCAACAAATTGAAAAAAAGATAGCAAAAGGGTTATGTTTTAACCGTGACAATAAATATGGACCGGGACATAAATGTGTTGAAAAGTTCTACATTGATGGGCTGAGTGAGGATGAAGAGAAGGACGAAGATGAAGAGTCAGAGGTCGTGGTTGAGCCAGAGGAGGAATTAGGAGATCCCCAGCCAATGATCTCATGCCATGTAATTTAAGGCATTAACACCCCTCAAATGTTCAAGGAGGTTGGATTCTTGAAAAATGAGAGGGTCACAATGTTGATTGATTCAGGAAGTACTCACAACTTCATCAATCATAAGTTAGTAGTGCGCTTGAACTGTTTTATTTATCCATCTCCTGAATGCCAAGTAATGATTGTTGATGGAGGTACTGTCACTTGTTCCAGAAAATGCCATAACATTAAGCTTGCCATGAGAGATTATATACTAAATAGCGCCATGTATGCCATTTCTATGGGAGGAGGAGACATTGTGTTAGGAGTTTAATGACTTACCACCTTGGGAACTGTTGAGATGAACTTCCAAGAATTGTTCATTCGCTGAAGGAAGGACTTTTGAGCTAAGAGGATTAAGAACAAAGTCTCCACAGCTAGTGAGATCTCCTTCCATGACTGCTTCCCAATTATACACCTCTGCAGATGGTGTGATCTTGTTTTGTTTCGAGTTATACCGTATTAGTTCTGCATAGAAATGAAGATAGAATGCATTCTGATTGTTGGAGGACTGTGCCTTTGCTGTGAAAATTGATTTGTTAACTATTGTGAACTGTGTTGATATGAGAAAGTAACTGTATATGCCCCCAGGAAATAGGCACCTGAGAGAGGTAAGGAGCGCCCAGACACTAGTGTTTGTATCTGGGTGCTAGAGTCTGTGCTGAACTGAGGACCCAAGTCATATTTTTTGGTCGTTTCTGTGACTGTAGATTGTGCTATTCCTTTGTTGAACTATATTGTGTTGTAGCTATGAGTTACTGTATGGGGTGACTGAATCACCTAATGTATGCCCCCCTCGTTTTGGGTGCATGCAACATTGCTAGGAGAATGTGGCCCAAAGGAGAGGACTTGATGCTGATTTGAATTGTTTCCTTGCAGGGGGAGGGAATGTGCATGGTAGAAACTAAGGCACATGAAAAAAAGTGGCTGAATAGATGTGTTAGTGCAATCAAAGCTGGTATGCAAGTAGGAGATATTGTATTAAACAATCAAGAAGACAAGAAAGACTGCAAAAAGTAGGTTTCAGACATGGGACATCACTCACAATGTTGTAAATAGTTCGATGGTGGTAAATAGTTCTTGGAAAGTAAATGTTGCACATTAAGCACCCGTTAGCATGCTAGAAAGATAAAAAGTATGTGAAAGCATGTATAGACCAATATAAAGTATTGTGCTAGGAAGTAGAAGTAGTAAATAATGAAATAATAACACCTGTGATGTGTAAGAGTAGAAATGTAGATGCCCTTAGGAGCCTCGGTGTGACTGGTAAGAGGTACAATACCAAGCATCATTATTGCGTGCAAAGATCTGTAGAAAAGATGCATTCACAACAAAAGACCAAGTGAACGCGCATGTGTATATAAAAAATATATTGACATACCAAGTATTTGTCTAACATGGAAAACAAAGTGTACATGTAAGTATAAGTAAGCAAGAATATATGCAACCAAGATATGTAGTATGTTGTAAATGAATGAGATAAAATGGTATGCAATATGAATGTGATAGGAGTAGCGTGCCCCCCAACGAATGTGTATGAAATGAGGTTCATTTATAAAATACCCCTCGACAGTAAAAAATGAACCATAGAACAAGAGTGCGTCATCAGGAAATGGTTTGAAAAGAGATGCTAAAAAGATAGATCATGAAGCGTAGAGCGTGAAGTGTAGAAGATGTGAGGTTCATTTAAGATTGACCCTTAGCAGTCGAGTATGAACCGTGGAACTAGAGCGTGTCATAGGGTGGTATGTTGTGTGAGATCAGTATGCTCGAAAGATGTATCGTGAAGCGTTGAACGTGAAATGTGTAGTGTGTTAGGTTCATTTATGTAGTATGCCCTCAATAGTCAAGTGTGAACCTTAGCACAAGAGTGTGTCATAGGGTATTGTGATGATACAAAGTGTATCAAGATGAGTAGGATTGCTTAGAAATATAAATTATGAAGCATGAAACATTAATAGTAGAAATGATAGACGCCTGAAGATGTTAAGAGGGGGGAGTAAGCATGATGCCCCCCAAGTGCATGATGTGCATAAGAATCATGTAACATCGTTTAGAAGATCGTCATTGTTAAAATCATAGCCAATTGGACTTGGATCAAAGACTTGGTAAGCAATAGTGTGGGGTTGATCATATAAAGAGCCATTGCGACGTAAATTGTACATGCCCATAACATATTCTTCATCAGTGAAAGGTGGTTGTGGACAATCGTGTGCATACCATCGAGTGAGATTTGGACAGTAGTTGAGAAATGAATCATTACAAATAGAAATGCAACTGAAAGGCATGGGAAATGTGATACTAATATGATTGAGATCTAAAGTGCCACCAATGTAGTCAAGCAAAGACTGCCCAAGTGTAAGTGGAAAGGAACGAGGAGTACATGCAACAAATACTGATAAATAGAAGACCCAAAGACCATAAACAACAATAACAAAGACACATTCATGATAAAGGTGAGGAGAATGAGGCAGTGGGCATAGATCATCAAGTATGAAGCCAAGCCGGGCTAAGCCATCGTGGGTGCAAATAGTGTTAGAGCAAGCGGGATCGAATGGAATATGAGGCCAATAAGAGTTGTGTATGAAAAGAGAGCATGTGAAAGGAGGTAGTGTCGAGGTAGAGTGAGATGAGGTAGGCGATACGACATCCAATATATGGCTAGACCCCTGAAAAAGTATCATGACATTAGTAGGAGGGGGTTTCTTGAATTGATATTCACCAGGGCCAATAACAATAAAAGTATGATTGAAGTAGGAGTCATCTTTTTTTAAAGGAGTAAAGTTAAATTGCGTAATGTATCATCGTTAAGTTCTAAGGCATCAACCTCATCATCGTAATCATTACTATTGACATTGTCATGTTGAATAACAGTAACAAGGATATTGGTGGTAGTGGAGCCAAATGTGGGAGTGAGAGAATTCTCGACAGGCAGAATAATGGTAATTATGGGAGTATACAAGGTTTATGTAATGATGTCAGTCGTGTGAGTGGGAATAGATAATATGCTATGGAGCACTACATTTTCCAACATCATAGGTACCAATATTGGTAGTGGAATAGGCTACGATGGAGGAATAGGCATAACAGTAACATGGTCTATGCGACAAAACTTGAATGGATCTGGGTCAGCGGTTATGGTATGTTCATAGCCATCATGTAAGAATTTAACGCATCGATGAACTATAGAAGTGACAATGTTCATTACGTGAATCCATGGTCTACATAACAAGAGATTAAACTAAAATGATGCATCAATAACGAAGAATACCGTAGGAATAATGTTAGGTCCAACTTGTATAGGTAGAGCGATAGTTTTAATACACGTGCAAGTAGTGGAATCATAGCCATGGATGAGAGTAGAATTCTTAGTAATTAGATTATCATCTATGTCAATTTTCTTGAGAAGGGAGTGAGCACATATATTTATGACAGATCCATTGTCAATGAGTACACACTTAAATCAAATGGTGCTAATGGTAACGGTGATGAGCAAAGGTGTAAATGGATTATCAACAACAGATGGCTATATATCCTCATCACTAAATGATATATCATGTGGTAGGTTTTTGAGAGACTGAATGATATGCGTGAAGGCCATTAGCAAATTATTGCTTTTAATGTGGATAGAGTGAAGGGCGGCCTCTAATGTATGATGACAATTGGGTACACTGCATAATAAATCATAAGGAGAGATTTTTGTCGGTGCATTCTTAAGTCGCTCTATGATGTCGTAACCCTTAGAGGCGGTGGTAGGAGCTATAAAAGTGATAGGTGGTGGAACAAAAATGGGTTGAGCTGTAGGAGGACGAGTGCGATGAGTGGTGACTACATTGATGGTTGGATCAACCATAGGATTAATGAAACAGGGAGGATGCTGAGTACAAACTTGCATAAAATCAACAACGGTAGTAACCATACCAATAACCTTAGTTGGGGTGAAAAAACGATAAGAAGATTGATCCATGAATTCAAAAAAGGAGAAATATTACAATGCATTCTCAGAAGGTAGGGTTAGAGTGACGGGTTCACCAAATGATTTAACAAAAAAAAACTTTGGTATAAACCCTAATTATAGTTAAAGTACAAATTTAACACAAGCAATAAGCTAGATAAATATGAAACCCTAAGTGCAAGAGAGGGAAATAATGACTTAGCTGATTTACACATGATTATGAACTGATCTTGGACTGGAAAATTGATGAACAGGAAGGGAAAACTATCACAACTGTGCACAATAAATTATGGAGCTGTCAGATAAGGTTGACCTAGGGTGTCTGGATTAGGGTAACGACGCCTAGGTGCCAAATACCTCTGTTGGGTGCTTGTGACTATGTAGGAGCTCAGAACCTGATTTTTCTGGTGTCACAAGATTGTTGTTGTTGGTCACCTGTATGTCGCACTATGATCACAAAAGTTGATTGTAACTTGTAAAGAGATGTTGACATGCAAAACCCTCAAAGTACATCAAATCCCCAAAAGAAAAGATGTAATATGGGGAGTCAGACTAACCCCGACAGTCACCTGAATGAGTGAACTTATGACCAAGCACTACACTACACCTCAGACTCCATGTAGGTCTTGTGCGTGTGTGAAAGAATCGTACCCCAGGAAGCCCTTGTGCAAGTGCACTTGATAGCGAGCAATAACTAGATGTACCAATGTAAATAGATGTGTGGATGGCAAAATGAACTTCCCCTTCCTATGCGTGTATGCAGAAAATGTAGTCCCTTGTCCATTGTAATGGATGTTAAATAGATGCCTTGAAGTGCTTTAGGTGCCTTTAGAAGCAAGCTTAGGTGTTAAATAATATGCTTAGAGTTTGATCCCTTATTTTGGTCACATAACTTTGTATTTATATGATTCCCTTGGTAGAATTTTGTAATTGAAAACTGAAAGGTTGACCCATAAGAAAATAAGATGCCCAAAAGATAAAAGAGACCCAAAAGAAGTGAGGAAGATAGAGAAGGGTTAGGGACGCCCAAAGGGGATGAGGGCACCTGGGCGCTGGTGTCTTGACAAGGTCTTATTGTCTGAAGTCATGAAAGATAAAACAATAAAGTTTAGAATGGGCTGTAGGTGTGTAAGACCAAAGAGATAGCAAGAAGGACAAAAAAGAGGCCAAAGACAACAATCAATTACTAGTTTTCTTGCTTAGAAATCATATGAATGTAAGTATGTTCTTAGGACATAGAAATGTATCCAAGTGTGTGATTTTGTGTGTGCAGGAACCTTTCTCGAAGAAGATTTTTCACAAAGAGACAAATGCATGAAAGCTTCTCCAAAGGGTTTCCCCATATGAAATTGCAACATACGAAAGCATATCCTTGATAGGAGGTATTGGCCCAATTCACTGCTAATTATAATTTGGGAAAGCCACTTGTAGACGTAAGTCAACAGGGGAAAGCAATATGGGGCTAATGGAAGGGAGGCATCAAAGTGGAAGGAGTGAAGGTGAAATAATGCAAAAGGAAGAGGGGGTGATGAAGACGGGTCTTGGGTTATGTGAGAACATAACAAGCTATGAGACTCAATTCCAATCCTATATAGTTTCGTTGAATCTATTAAAGAGGGAATCAACAAATTCTCAGGGCATTGGATATTAAACAACAAATTCGTTGGCGAAAGGCTTTAGAATTTGTATCTTGGAATATATTTTTACTGAAGTTTGTCACACTCAACATGAGTCATGGACAACTCGAATGGATTCGAAGGGGATACAACTGATAAATCCAAAGGGAGATTGTCATCCCAATTAAAATCCCATGATAGCTCAAATCCCTCCTTTTTCATCCATGGTACTCTTCTTTCTTCTAGTAAGTCACATATAGATTATGTGTCATTTATGTAAGCCACTTGAAGGAGAAAGGGGTGTGAACTATATGAAGAACACATGGAAAAAATTGTTGACTTCGAGATAAACAATCTATATACTATATACCATTATTCTTCCTTCCAATAATAAATGAAAAAAAATATTGTGGATAATCATGATACCAATTGTCATTCATACATGGGACCTAAAATCATTTGGAGTTATATTCTATAAGGGACTTGAAATGTATGGAGTTCTCATTCCAGTGTAGGACCTCAAATTATACAACACATTTTTTAGACAAGTATTGTTTTCCCAAAAATTGGATAACAAGAATGTTTGGTCATTTTTTTAGGGTATGCGAGAACACAAAAGGATGTGAGATCCTATAGTTATATTTTTAATAGAGTTTATCACATGTGGCACAAGGTGAGCACAACATAAGTGGATTTGAATGTAGTTTTAACATGCCTAACACTATTTACACCCCATTTAAATTTTAGAATGTTATTATACAACAAACTAAGAAGGATGTAAGGGTTAGCAATTCATGATTATCTTGATCTAATTGAATTCCAACATCAATTATAGATGACCAAAACAATGCATTCAACTTGAAATGGGTCAAATAATTGATAAATGATAAACAACTAGTTTAAAACATGAAGGAAGAGAGACTTAGTTGTTTAGGACGATTCGAGAGTGATTTGAGTGTGCGAGGAAATGGAAAAAAAATATTTGGAGCTATGGATTATGCACTGAAGATGTTGGAAACAAAAAAATGAGTAGGTTCATGACTGTATGGATTATGTACACATTATGCAAGAGTTTTACATTCTAGGACAAGGAATGTATGGTTCTCTTACCTTGAGATAGTTTGCGTGTACAATTTCTTGTGTGTTTCGCTTGCTTGGAAATATTTTTAATTGTGTGTTTCTCTTGCTTGTGTAACTTTAGAATGACCTGTGATGACTCGCAACAAATTAGAAACCCTAACAACCTGCATAACCCTTCATTAGAGCATTATCAAACAATAGGAGATAAACATGTGTGTGTGTATGTGTGTTTGAGGTTGGACCACCCTTGATGATCAAAATCCTAGTCTTCAAAACCAATCCAAGTGCTACACTACATATCCTTGCTGCAAAAATCAAGCCTTATGTAGTTATCCTATGTGTGTATAGCTAACCAACCCCCTAAGGGAACCCTTGTGTCTCTTGACAATAAGATAGTGGACTAAATGCGTAATATAGAATGTACCCAATGTAGTGATAGTGAGATGTGTTGTGCCTCAAATATGTGACTTAACTCTATGTTGATTGAAACCCTTGTGAAATGCTTGGAATGACCTTGCTCTTGTTAGGACATGGCTCTATGATCTTTGCACATTTGTGGATGGATGAAGCTAGACTCTTTGAACTAGTTGAGTGCTTCAAACTTGTAGTAAGGATTGCCCTAGATGATGTGTAGCTAATTTGAGTAGATTTAGGAACCCTTGAGTGATTTTGGAATAATGCTTGCAATAAGAAATTTTAAGAATGCTAGGTGAGTTCTAAAGTGATAATGAATTGCTTATATAGTCTTTTGTAGGTGAGATATTCCAATAATACCAACCATAGGAAGATGAAATGCCTCAAAGATTTAAAGTGGAAATAAATTCAGTGATTAGGAAGGGGTGGAACCATACAAATTTGTTATGTAAAAACATATTTTTACTATAGGTAATTTAGCATTTAGCTTTAATAGTTATTTTGTTACTCATGGTTAGGTAGGTTGGAACCATATTATTTGGCATATTGTAAGTCACATATGGTTATTGTTATATGGTTATGTTTTCTATAACCATATTATTGTCTTATCATATTCACGGATGTGTGTATTGTTGCACCTGTGTAACTTTATTTTTTTGTACTCGGTTGCGCAATATCTATAAATATTGCATCCATCACTATTGTAAGTTGATGATTGAACATTAACATAATTGTGAGGTTTCCGTCCCTCTTCTACATTTGGTACAAGAGTAGGTTAGAGGAGCTTGCGTGAGCAGAGAGACTGTAGAAGAGATAGAGGAGATTAGAGAAGCATTTGGAGAAATTTTGCAGCCTCATGTAACTTCTCAGCCCCATCCCTACATCCCTACAACCTCCTGTTCAATTCCATGTGTTTAAAAAACAATTGTTTTGGCATTAATGCTTCCCGTACCATACAAAATTTGCTGCATTTGGATAAATTATGGTTCAGATAAAATCATAATCAAGAAAAATAAAAAATAGTTTTTTTCCCCATTAGGGGTTTCTCCACTGCTTTTAGTGGATAGTTTAGTCCCTCTTATAGTTAGCATACTATTGCATTTAGAGGTTTGTTGCGCATTATTGGGTCAAGGACACCCATCGAGTTGGTTGAAAGCATTGGGTATTTTCAAACCGAGTTGTGCAAAAGAAGTGTGAGTTACACCTGACAGATTAAGTTGGCAATGCATTTGAAAACAACCAAGCCTCCTACGGATACATACGAGCCAACACATTTGCGAGTCGAGCTGCATAGAATTGGATCGGCCGTAAGACCTATACAAAATGATCGGCGTTGAAACCGTGTTGGTATTTAGAGACTAAGTTTGGTCTTATTCCACTGGTGCATACAAACAAAGCGACCGAGTTGAGTCGAGCTCTCCTCTGTCTCAGACCGAGCGAACCATTTTCTACATCATTCATGCTTCCTTCGTCCCTTGTCATTGATCCAACACCTGCTCATGGTCAAGGAAAAACAAAAAGCGAAGCACCAAGCAAAACAAGCAAATGGCGGACAATCCCTTCACACAAATGAGTCTTCATTCCCAGACCTTGCTTAAATAAACGGTGGATCAACATTTTCAAAGGGAAAATAGAAAACTGAAAACGATATACGATGGAGTTAAAACAGAGGAAACAAATCACAACAAGCAGTTTCTGTGAAAACCCTAAATCAATTTTTTCCTCCAACTGCCATGCAACCCTCTGGTTTTCTGTCACGTCTGGTTACAAGGTAAGGGACTTAAAACATAGTTTATGTAGAATTTTTTTCACTTCGTACGACGTATGCATTAAGCGTTGCGTTGGTTAGTGAATGATAGTAAAACATTGGGTGTGTGAAAGTCATCGGTTTGATTTGAACCCATATTATGATTTTGGTGGCGTTTTTGACAGGAAAACCATATATAGCGGCCAGAAACCATCGCTAAACCCCTTATCCATAACTAACCCCCTGCTAAATATAGTGAGAAAAACCCTACTTCTGGGATAATTTTTTTCCCCAAATTTGCTTAAAAACTCATATTGAGAAACTTTTTCCAAAGGAGGGGTACTTGAAAGTGCATTCTTCAACTATTTTTTTTGTGGTTTTTTAGTGTATATTTTAGTGGATTGTACTAATTTGTAGGTTACCATATTCAACCGCAAACATTATAACTAAAAAAACTAGCAGAGATTTGAAAATAAAAACAAATAAATTTTGGTTTTGCAATACTCACGAGATCTTCAGATTTCTTTCGCAGCATTCGGTGTACACGGTGCCTCTAGGAAGCCCTTACAGGTAAAGTCGTCGTGACTAATACTGCACTTAACACCTAATATAGCTACAACAACATCGTCTGAGCATCATCCCTATAAAATCGACAGGGATAAATAAGGACATAGTGTACACACTTTGATCCCTCCCATTTGTTTATGAATGATTGCATGACATGAATTCTGACACTGAAATTATCCGAGTATATAACAAAGTTACGCGTGCGTATGAGGATATTTCTTTGAACTGGTGTCAATAATTGCATAGACCCCTTTCAGTATTGTATTGGTACCACGTATTGAATTCTTTCACGTACATTAATGTCTCTTTTACGTACCACCAGGTATATTGAAAGGGAGAGATTCTTCCACGTACCAATGGGTATATTGGAAGGGCGCGTATATAGAAAGGTTTGGTATATCAAACTGATAATATATAGATTGGGAGACCTTTTACCTGGAGTGATAAGAGCCTTACCATTTGTTAGTTGATTTAGAAAATGGGCACCAATGCCCCTAAGTTATTTCTTTTAGACTCATAGCTTCTAAGAGGAGATAATTATGCTGCATGGAAGACTAAGATCAAAACACAACTCGAGTTTGCAGAGATTTGGCCTGTTGTGAATCGTTCCTCAACCAGATCACCAGATGATGCAACCCAGTAGAGATAGTTTTATAAGGCCAATCGAAAGGCCAAAGTCATAATCTTGTTTGCACTGTTCGATGACGTGCAACCCCACATTCGAGATACCAAAATAGCCAAAGAAGCATATGATAAGTTAATCATCATGTATGAGGCTAGAAACAAGAACACAATATTGAATTTATAGAGTCAGTTGCATACACTCAAATTCAATCCGAACGAGAAAGTGGAAGCTTTCTTGAGGAGATTTGCATAATTGGGGGCTTCATTTCTAGCCATGGGAGAGGAGGTTACTAATACAAATTTCTTGCCCATTGTTTTGAGAGCACTTCCTCCTTACCACATTTTCGCGACAACACTTTTGGCTAGAATTTTTGATTGGTTACATGCATAAATCTAGGCAGTCACGGGATAAATCCCCTTCATTTAATGATGAAGCTCTCGTGTGATATATTTATTTACTCTACAGCCTATTAATTAATTTTTTGGGTATTACTTTAATTACACGGTTCATGGACCATAGCCAAATAACTCTGCAACAAAGCAACTATAGGGGAAAGTAGTGATTCGAAAGAAATGGAGAGAATGCATGGTAGTAACAATAGTGATATAAAAGAAACATGTTTCACAACAAGTAGATTACAGAGCTTGTTACAGCCACATAGAATAAATAAATATTTGAGAATTTTAACAAATTCCAACAGATGAAAATAAATACACTCAAATGGAAATTTGAGATAAAACAAAGTTTACCATAAATCTCCATAGTGCGCACAACAAGATATTATAAGACACAAAGTTCCACAAAATCTTCCTCCTTATTTAAGTTCAACTAATTTACAAAATGAACATATGATTACTTCAACCCAAAGTTTGAAATAATAATGCACAAAGTATAACAGTTATTTACCAAAAAATTTCCGATCCCTTGTCTTGTAGGCCTCTCTCGCCATTTATAGCCTCTAGAAAGAAAATACAAATAGGAGTCATTAATTACATTCAATTCATGTGCCTCGCTACAAAACTGCAAGGAGTTGAGCATTTTCTTCGTCAAAACTCTCAATGTTTGGTGCACACATTATTGGAATGTTCCACAATCCCAACTAACTTCAACTACTTCTCATGTTATGCCACATACTCATAAGTAATTGAATTTTTCAAAAAACTTGAATTAATGTTGTTTAACCGAATTACTTAAGTTTTACAATAAGGTTTCAGTACTTTATTACATTATCAAATCATGAGAAGGAGGAGCAGAAAGAAGAAGAAGAAGAAGAAGAAGAACATGAAGAAGAATAATAAGAAGAAAATGAGCTATTCCAGCTATAGGAATTAAGTTTTAGTTTTTCCTTCCACTTCATTCTCAACCTTGTTTTTCTCTCGATATTTGGTGTACTAATCCAACATATATTTTATCACCTTTTCATCGACCTTGGCAATGGCTTGCATTTCTATTTCAAATATGAGTAATTCCCTTGCTAAGATATTGCCACATCCTCTTACACTCCCTATACTAGATGCAAGATAATTTACATCCTTGTTGAAGCTTTGAGAATTTTCCATTGAATCATAGGTGAAGGGAGTAATAGCATTATCAATTTACTTTTAAAAATTCTAAAGGAATTCTTCCATGTATTTTCATGGCTTAGTATCATTGCATTCAATGACATCATATATGGAATCATCAAGATCATCTATAGATTTGTTTACCTCTCCTTCTAGTAGCTTCATCTTTTTCATCATTTTACTAAGTATCTTCTTGTGGAAAGAGATAGTCAGCTCTTCATATTTATCTTTCTTCAATGATACCTTCAGGAATTTTTTTTTCTGAAAGTATCACATTTTCCTGAAAGTGACCTTATTGCTTTGAAAACTTTATAATTGAAGCTCTGCAATCCTGCACTCATTATCAGCCTCTAGTGTTATACTCTTTCAATGTATACCACTTATGTTAACAATATTTCATCTTGATTAACACCTCTATATATTCTTCATTGTCCATTTTAGATATCTTTATTATCACTTCATCTACATCTTTGGCCTTATCACCTGTTTCTTCCATTATTGTGATGACTTGGGGATTAACCTATTCCCTTGATAGCATAGGTTGAGAGGAAGACCTAAAAACCTTCATAATAATTTCACATAGCTTAGATGTATGTTCCTTTAGCTTAGAAGTATTGGCTTTTTCTTCATCAAGCTTAAGGAAGAGACTATCAATCAGGTTTTAGGTGTCCTCTTTAAGTCCTTCAGTATTTATTTTCTCCAATGGCACTCTTTTCACCACCAAGTATTCTTCAGTTAATCCAAATTTTTGTTTTCCTTTTTCCGAGGTGGAAAATTCAAAAAAATTATATCTTTATGGCTCAATTATAAGCTTATAAGTTACCTTGGACACTTTTTACTTCTTACCTTTTATATCAATACTCCTCATCAATTGTAGATCCATTTCTTCAAAATTAATTACTTCATTAGTACTTGGAAGTTTCTGTGAGACTAACCATGTTGAGAAGTCTCATGTTGAAGAGACGGGAGTTCCTGAATGGACCACCATCTCTTGACTAGTCACAACTATGGTAGGGTGCACAAATATTTCTTATTTCATCTCAAGTGCTTCAACTGTAGTACCTTATAACAATACCTTTTAGAATTTGGCCATATTCTCAATAACCCATTGATTTTCCATCTCCTTCTCCTCAACGGTCCATTTTTTGGATTCCAATTCAATTTATACTCCCTTCAAAACCTATTTGTTCTCTTGTGTCTCTTATACGATCTTTGAATGATTGTGCTCTTCACTTTCTTTTTCAATTTCTCCTTCTTCCATTTCTCTAGTCTTGAGTGTAGCTTTACCTCTCCTTTGTAATTGTGACAATTCATGAAGTGAAGAACCCTTCATGGTAGCATCATTTCCTTCCTCATGTTGATTGGTTGATTGAACATATGAAGATGGAGGAGGAGGATTTCTTGGCAGAGAGAAAGGACGGGGATGGGGAGAAGGAATCTCTACCATTATTTGGGGAAGAGTGAATAAGGTAGGATTCAAGGGTGGTATCATAAATTCCACTTGTGAAGAATAAATTTGTGTGGAAGAGGCAGTAACAGATGAATATACCACTTGTGTAGATGAATGAGAATATTCACTTATAGTGACTTTAGGATTTGATACTTGTTTGGGAAATGGGATTTATTTTATAGGATTCTTCATTGGTGATGACTTCATAGACCCCTTAATACTTTCACTAGGTCCTTCCTTCATCTTGGTAATTTTTTGGCTCATCATTATCATTACATATTCTTCTACACAGTAACCTTTATCAAGGATTCAATTTAAGGTGTAAACAAAAACTCTTTATGTTATTTCTTCAACTATTTTAGCATTTTTTTTATGGATGGGAGTGGAGCATTGTATCCTCCCATATGGTTGTAATAATCAGAAATTACACTCCCATCATCTGGGAGGTCCTTAGGAATTATTGCTAACCCAAAACTGGTAATCTGTTGCACTATCATCCTATTGTAATCTCTCCTTCTAATTTCAAACTCATCCTAACAATCTATCCAAAAATATTCAAGTGTTGGAAGATACATATAGTCCAATGAGATAGTATTTTGTGTAATATTCTTGTAGTTAAAACTTATTCTAGACTCATATAACTCCCGAGTATAATTATAGAAACATATCCTTTGAAAAATTCTGAGTTTTGTGAATGCTAACACAATGATAATTGTGAATAACAATTGGGAAGCTAAACATTACTCTATGAAGTGCTAATTATAGGTCATGTAACTCCACTAGTTTCTTGCATAGCTCCAGTAGTATCCACTTATCATTAGGATATCTAGGGAGCTTAAGTGGTTTTCCTAAGAAACCACATAGTATGAGAGAAGTGAAATTAGAAAATTAAATGAAGATACACCCATATTGGGTGACTGTATTCCATGTTGCATTTGTCACTCTTCTTTCTCTGACTTCAGTATTAAACTTGAAAATTATGTCATAGAAGAAGCAATCATTTACTTTCCTATATTTTTAAAAATATTATGACAATACGAACTGAGGGTGATGCAGATAAATAGGTTCTGAGGCCAAAATTCATTTGCTATGCAACCTAGAAAAAGTTCCATTTACTCTTGCATCATACAAAAAATAAAAGGTCATTTTAAAATTGAGATTTTTTCATACCTCGTGTAGATTATGATCAATGTTTATGCTTATCAATTCAGCCCAATTTATCAGTGCATTGGTCTTGTTAGTCTCAATTATTAGTATAAAATAAGACATCTAAGTGAAGAAGTTCTTGGCACTATTTTCTCCAATAAATATACATAATAAATGGGTTATGTCATCCATCTCCTGAACAGGGTCTAACCTCACAATGGTTTAATAAAACCTAGAGGGATGCTTAGGTGTCTTCAAATAGTTAAGATTCATAATATTGATACAACCACAATGATTATCCTCCTATTTATTAATGGCCTTCTTCATATCTACATCTAACACTTTTTCCTTTGTGGGGATCTTTAAGCTATAATTGAAAAATTTAGAATCAATCCTCACCACTAGGTTACCTTAGGTATCTTCAACTTCCATTTTTAAAGGGTCATAATACTTGACACATTCCAAAAAACTCAGGTAAATAAGTAGAACTTGGAAATGTAATTTCATGTATCAATCCACTGTCATTCAGGGCTTGCATAAGAGGTGTCTACCTTATGGCCTTTTATATTTCTATAAGCTCGGTTGTGGACACATGCCCCATGTTTTTATCACTAATCTCAACAAGATTCTATGCCAAAGAAGATTTGAATGGATAACCTTTATATTCATAAGTCATCGTGCCCCCTTGTGTCTCACTAATTGGCCTGGATCTAGAATTTCCCTTTCCTTTCCTAGCCCTAGAGGTTTATTCAATCACAAGATTAGGGTCTTCTTGAATGATGGAAATTTCCTCTACTTCCAATGAATTTTCCCTTACTTCAGGTGATCCCTCTCTTGCCTCAGACATTTTATCTTATTTTCTTCAAATGAATAATATGTGTTAACTACTAAAATATTAACAAAAAATCCATACTTGAAATGTGGAATTCAAGTTAAGATAAGAGACTTCATGTACATGAGAATATCTAGATCTAATATGGTCATGAAATTACACAAAAATCCTTCTCTATAAATAAAGTTATAATCATACAAAAAGTGAGCTAATACAACAACGTTTTTTATAATGTATTGCAGGCTTTTAGGGTACTCTTTCTTGAAACTTTAAGTAAGTAATGGTGGTAATAAATGTCCATTCAAAAACCCACATATCATAAGTCTTAACTAATGGGAGTTTGATTTAGCACATAGCATAGTTTAAGTATTAGGTAATCGAAAGCCCACAAAACATAAAGAAATAGTGAGGGGTCATAAACATGCAAAGCACAAGTAAGTAAGAATAATTGGAAAACCTACAAAGAAAAAGGAAGCAATAGTGATTCGAGTTAGCACAATGAATGCAAGGAAGTACAAGGAATTTATAAACCCATAAAGCATTGTTTAGGAGTTGTGCATGGTGAATTTTCCACAAAGAGGGAAGTAACATTTGTTTAGTTCCCCGAACGAGCTAGGGAAAAATCAGGGTTTCTCTACTAGTGAAATTTGAAGCATTTTCACACAAGATAACCATGAATCCCACTAATCTACCCAAACACTAACTCTCCTTCAATAAAAATGACCTATTTTCAAAAAATATCTCAAAATGTAGACTACACAATCAAGAAAATATCCACGCGAAGGAGATTTTTTTTGAAAGAAATAGCGAAGAAAAAGTAAAAAACTAGAAAATAAGGTAGAAAACAAACAACATAGCTTTCTTACAAATGGTTCAAGGTCAAATTTCTCAAAAAAAAATTCAATCAGCAAGCACAAGGCTGTTTTAGGTTCACAGGTTAAATTACTTCTCTCTAAGTGACTAGGATGTGTGGAAATGACATGGAATAACTTGGCCATTTTAAATGGTCCACCTCATTAAATATGCATTGTTAAAATTCCATGTCTTCATGTGGCTTAAATTCAGGTTTGGAAAATGAATTAGCTTATCTTGGCTTTTGGAAGTAACAAGTAGTCACAAACCCAATTAGGTCATGGGGCAGGGAGTAATGTGGGGTTTAAAAGTTTCTCAGCTTCTATACTTTTAAGAAGTAAAGTAGTTTGAAAAACCTGATAAACAAAATCCTTATTAGTGGGGTTTAATAAGAGCTTTACTTGATAATTTTGAAGCAAATAAAGTAGGTCCAAAATATTGATGAACTAAATGCCTTAGTTTTGTATATTTGGACCACTAACTAGCTTGTACACTTCTATAAGTGGAGTAGATTTGGTTTATCTCAACTAGGGCAGTAAGGCCATATCGATGTAACTCAAAGAGGGAATGGGAAGTAGTTAGTTTTATGGGGTGAACAAGCTACTTATCTTGTATACTTTAGAGAAGTAAATTAATCCCATTTTAGTGCAAATATGGAAATAGTGCAAATTGGGTTTTAGAGGGTGACTTACTTGTAACTTTTAAGTAAAATAATTTGAGAATCCTAATTGCTTAATAGAGAAAGAACTTATATTTTAGGGACTTCAGAACATTTTGGGAAAATGGGTATTTCTTAAATTACTTACAAGAAACCTCTTGCAACCTTCTGGAGATTTTTAGAGCAATCCTGCAATCCAAATGAGTTAAGGTAACACCCTAAAAAATCTAATACTTACACAAGGAGACACAAGCAACATGAATACAAATCTTCACAAGGAAAGGATAATGAAAATTTTGAAGGGGTAGCCCAAAATTTCTAAGTGATATCTTTGGGACACCAGTTGGCTCCGTTTGTGGACATCTTTATTTCTTCCAAAATGGAAGAAATGAAGATGAGATCTTAGCATCTCTGGTTTCAAGCATTGTTCATTGGGTTCAGGGTCACAAGAAGGGAAACAAAAAATAGAACAAACACAACATAAAATACTGAAATTTATTTATATATATACAATTTTTACCCTGAATCATCAATTCCCGAAGAGCTTCAAATGGCGCACATTGTATGGAAACAACATTGAACTCCATCTTGGTAAGAAAGGATGAAAATATCATTTCCAACATTTCTTGCAATCATGAATGGTTCTTTACATAGTGAATGAAATTTTCCATGCATGTCCTTTGGCTAATTTTATTTGTTCCACAAGAGTACCCAGTCTCCAATCTCAAACTTTTTATCTATGGCCTTTTTCTCAAATACTACCTTAACCTTCCTTTGATGCTTAACTAATCTGTCAGCTACTTGAACATGGGATTCTTACAATTTAGATAAGTACATGATTCTTTTGTTAAGTGCATCTGGGGAAGTATCATCCTCCATGGCTTTTGTCAGGCGCAAAGCAGGCAGTTCAATTGTAACAGGTAATTCAACATCCATCCCATACAATAATTGAAATGTTGGGATACCTATAGCCTTTTTGGGATTCATCTTGTCTGTTTCCATGAGGATATTGATTGGAAGAATTCACATACTGGACACCATATGTTTAACAAAAATCAACCATCTCCTCAGAATAAAGATTGACAACATTGGCTGTGACTATCTTGTGTGGGACACCAAACTTTACAATTATGTTTTATTTGATAAATCAATGTAATGGTGACCAACACTTGAGGGAGGATTTAACATATCAATGAAATCAATGCCCCACTATTGGAATGGTTTGGTAATCACAACTGGTTTCAGAGGAAACACTAATAACTTAACATGTCCAACAAATTTATGGCAGGATTGACACTTAGTGACCCATTCAACAGTAACTTGAACAAGAGTAGGCCAATAATACCTCGCTTATTGGATCTTATGTGCAGTGAATTTGGCTGAGAAGTGGCCTCCACATGCTTTGTCATGGAACTGTTCAAGTAACTTCTCTTATTGAGCTTTTTCAACACATCAGAGAAAGACACCATCAATCCCTTTCTTGTATAAACCATTGTCCTAAATGACAAATTCCTTTGAATTTAACTTGATGGCTCATTTTTCTTTACATGTAAGATTTTCTAGGCACTCTCCATACATGAGGAAGAAGGAAATCTTACTATACCATTCATCCAAAAAGTTCATAAAGATAACTGTGGGCATGTCTTCGTCAATTGTTTCCCAAAGTGGAGAAGCTATCGTCTCTAGATCATCGTGCTTCCTTTCAGTCATCAGCTGAAAAATAAATCTATCTCTTACCAGCTTAGTTAACTTGATATCAAGATCATATTCTTGCACTTTAGTCACCCAATTTCCTCTTAGCAGTCCTATCTCTTGTTGTGTTAGGATATATTTAACTGCAATGTCAGGTACATATACAATGGTATGTGAGGTGTAATACTTGAATGATTTACATGATTTGAAAACGACATATACATGCTTCTCCATGGGAGTGTATTTTAATTCATAGGCCTTCAAAGTCGTAATTATGAAAGCAATGTGTGCTTCAATGATCTCTTCATTCTTCTGCATTAGAATAGTGGACATAGTGTGTTCAAATGAATAGAAATAGAGGATGCATTCCCTACTAAAGTCAGGCGACACTAGCACAGGAGCTTCGACAAGAGATGCTTTGATTATTTTGAAGGCATGTTTTCCTTCTTTGTTTCACTTAAAGTCTTTCTTCTTCTTCATCATATCTGAAATACGACGAGTTAACTCAGTGAAGTCTGGAATAAATCTTCATAGAAAATTTACCTTGCTAAAGAAACAATGGACTCCCTTTTTTGAAGAAGGAAGAGGTAAGTGCTGAATTGCTTGCACTCTTTCAGGGTCAATATTGGTTCCCTCCTTTGAGGCAATATGACCTATAAGATTTCCTTTGGTTACAACAAATATGGACTTCTTGGGATTCAGGGATATCCCATTCTTTCTACATTAAATGAATGCTTTTTTTAAATCAGTAACGCGGTTACCTCTCTCTTTAGAAAAGACTATCAAATCATCAAGATACACCACTACGTTTTATCTTTTAGGTGAGAAAATACCAAATCCATATCCATATCGCTATGAAAAGTAGCTCTTGCATTGATCAACCCAAAGGGAATTTTCTGGTAATCGAATGCTCCCCATGGTGTGGTGAACACCATTTTTTATTGGTCTTCTTTTTCCACTTGGATCTGGTTGTAACCCGAAAAACCATCTAACATAGAAAAAATTTCTGAGCCAATAACTACTTGAAGAGTATTATCCATGATGGGGATTGGGTAGTTATCCTTTAGTAATGCTTGGTTTATATTTCGGAAATCCACACACAAGCGTATTTCACCATTATTTTTTCTAACATGTACAATGTTAGCCAACCACTCTGAATGATGTGTTGGACAAATAATTTTTACATCCAACAATTTCTAAACTTCAGCGTAGATTATACCTGAAATAGTCGGATTATTTCTTCGTAACTTTTTCTTGAAAGCCTTCTATCTTGACTACAACAGAATATAGTGATGCACTTCATGGATGATATGTTTTTAGGTCTTTGTAGGACTAGGTGAAGATGTCGCTATAATTCATTAAAATATTTGTGAAAGCTTCCTGCTCTGTCTCGAAACAACACTTATCGAGATGTACAAACTTGGGCTCATCTTCTAGACCCAAATTCAAAGGCTGCACCTCTGATGAAGAAATTTCACCATACTATTTATTTTTCTTTAAGAACTGGTCATGCTTATCAAAAATTTCTTCAAAGGAGACTAAACCTTTAGGAATTTTTTTACCTTTTAGCTGAATTATCTCCTTCTTGTCGTCATGATCTGGATTAGTCTCTCTGATTGTTGTTTGGCATAGAGGTGAGTTACTCCCTTGAAATTATAGCTCGTCAAAGTTGTCTTTCTGCACCAAGAATGTACCTATTTGTTTTTCGTCGTTGAACACTTGTCATTTCTCGACATTATATGAAACTTTCTGGTGGTATACTTTCTCCACTTTAAAGTTACCTTGGCGAAACATTGAGGGTGGCTGATATGGATTAATCAACACACCATTAACTACTAGTGAATCTACCCTTGAATTTTGATCTCTAGGGATGAAGTTAATGGATAAAGACATGAATTCGAGAGTAACATCTATAACTCTATCCCTGTAATGCCTCAACTTGTCCCTTTTTTCTTGATATTGACCTCTTATTTGCTTCACAATAAGTTCTGCGTCTCCCTGTGCTTGGAGTAATTTTACTCCCATATTCTTAGCTTGTTCCATTCCTAACAACAATACTTTATACTATGTTATATTGTTAGTATTCTCAAACATTAAATTTTAAGAATAAGGATGTACCTTCCCTTCTAGAGATATTAAAACAACACCAACACCCAATCCAAAGGAACAACAACTATCATCAAACTCTAGCGATCATATATTTTCTTCTTCTAAAAGTATGTCCTAGATCTCTAGCTCTTGGGATTCTTCATCTATAAGTAATAAACACCATGATCTAATTCTTGGAAGAGAATATGAGATCTTGGATATTTTGACCTCGTGACTGTATACTTTGATTTCTTTCTAGGTTCTAATTTCTGATTCACTCCTTTAATCAGGATGTGAGCACATGACTAGTCCATCTTTCCTTCTCCACCCAGATCTTTGCAAAAGTTTTTACTTAACAACATCCCATAAGACACGAGGATGTCTGCTACTAGAATAGTCATCTTCAATCTCTTGTCAAGGAAGGATGCCAAGACAAATTGAGCATATTTAATATGTCCAATAAGAGGCACATGCCTTTCCATAAAATAACATCTCCCAATTTCCGGGTTAATGTGAGCCCAAGAGCGTTTGCAACTCTAGTTGGCATAACATTATTAGAAGCCCCTGAATCTAAAATCCAATTTCTCTATTTGAAATCATTAATAAGAAAAGACACATAAAATGGCTCGATCCTTTCAGAAGATGTGGGAACAATAATTGTAACGTTATTTTGAGGAGGGGCATTTTTTGGGGTTAAGAAAATTGCCTTTTTTTGTACCATTAGGTGTGTTGTTTGGTTCATTTCTCTGGATGTACTTAACAAGCCTACTTAATTGATCAGTGAATGCTCTTAGGTATTCAGCTTCTGACATTTAAATTTTTGTTTTATTAATGTGTTCTATGATGTCAAAAGAAGAAGTAGATACACTTAAGTTACTTTTTGAAATAACTGGTCTTTGTACTCGCAGAGCAGAAGAAAAATGAGAGCTTACATACTTATCTTTTGGAGTCAGGGAAACAAGTAGGGGACTACCCCTTTTGAGTATGGTTATATCTGACCTTGGCTCATCTCTTCCTCTTCTTTGTCAATCAACTGATGTTTCACCACATTATTGACCTTGTGATCTTGTAAACATTGCAAAAGTGTGACCATCATTATCTTCAAAAGTCTCATAATAGTCGTGATTAGATTTGTAGTCTAAGTAACCATTGTTGGAGTCGCCAGCAGGGTCTACAAAATATTATTCTTCAGGTTGACCACAATCAATAACAACTTGATATTCTTTATTCATTTCCACATTGTTCCTCGAGGAAAATTCAATTGTCAGTCTTTGAGGAGCAACTACAATTTGAATTTGATTATGATTATGATTATTACAAGTTTGTGTATGTATGTTCCTAGCAACAACAACATTGCTACCTTGAGCCATCTGCTTCTTTATCTGTAACATGTCATTGTCCAATATTTGTAGCAATGGATTAGATGTGTTGGTTGAGGTAGTTCCTTCAAATTTAAAAGTTGAGTGCTTAATTTTTCCTACCATGATGAGGTCATATTCAACTTCAATAACAACATTTTGAGCTGCTAACAAATTAGCTAGATGTGCTCTGCATAACTAATAACCAACTTCAAGAAACAAAGTTTTAATGAAGATTTTTTTTTTTTTTCATCACTACGAGCAAAAGTAGGAGGAATTTTGTAAAGAATTCTCTAGAACTTAGCAATGAAGTCCCTCATATGTTCATGATGTTCTTTTTTAAGTTGGGCTAGCTGAGTGATCAATGTACTTGCATCTTCAGTAGGTTTAAATATTTTCAAAAACTGATTTTGCATAGTGGTCCAGCTGGTTATGGTTCCTGGAGAAAGATGGTAAAACCATTATCCAGCTAAGTCATGCAAGGTGTCAATGAAGATCTTAACAGAGACATCCTCATGCTCCACAATGAGCACTCCACATGATATGAAGAAAGTGGCTAAATGATCATCAAGATTATGTTTTCCGTATCCATAAAAATTTGGATTTTTTTTTTCTGGAACCTTTGGGTAGCTCATGGAGAGGAGGTGTTAAATTCAAAGCGCTGAAGGTCACACTCCATGGAATAAGAGGTTGCTTAGCCATCTGGAGAGGAATAAGCAATTGGGGGTTAACTGGTTGAATAATACCAATGACTGGGTTGTGCTGTAACTAGTTTGATGAAATTTTAACTCTTAATAAGGGTGAAATAATTTCTCTGCATGTCCTATCTTGAGGAGGATGATTAAAATTAAATTGTTCTTGCAAATGAAAAAAATGATCAGTCCTGCCTTGAGTCCGAATTGCTCGTGTAAAAGAAATATTTTCTAGAATGAGAGGTTATTAGTAGCTATGGGTGGGCTTCAATTTTTTTTTTAATAAGGGAAGAAGTTAGTTTATGAATGCACATCAACATACTTATGTGATAACTTTCAGATTTTGGGCTAATCAATAACATGCAACTAACTTCCTTTCACGCAACTAGTATGTTTAAACAAGCAAGATGCACCAAAAATAGCTTTTGGGTACATGCAAACTTTAATTTTAAATAAAACAAGGTATTAAGTTCCAATGTCTTAACTCAAGAAATCCAGTTACGACATAAATTACTCAAGGTTGTTTCTTTTAATTATTTTATGGGAAAATCACAAGTTAGCATTTAAATTGTTCGATCCCTAGCGGAGTCGCCAAAAACTGTTGGCTAGATTTTTTGCTTTGTTACATGCATAAATCTAGGCAGTCGTGGGATAAATCCCCTTCATGTAATGATGAAGCTGCAATGTGATATATTTATTTATTCTACAACCTATTAATTAATTTTCTAGGTATTACTTTAATCACATGGCTCATGGACCATAGCCAAACAACTCTGCAGTAAGTAAGCAATTATATGGGAAACCAATGATTTGCAAGAAATGGATAGAATGTAGGGTAATAGTAGCAGTGATATAAAAGAAACATGTTTCACAAAAAGTAGATTAGAAAGCTTGTTATGGCCACACAAAATAAATAAATATTAGAGAGTTTTAACAACTTACAACAAATGAAAAGGAGTACATTCAAATGGAAATTCGAGATAAAACAAAGTTTACCATAAACTTCCACAGTGCACACAACAAGATCTTATAAGACACAAAGTTCCATAAAATCTTCCTCCTCCTTATTCAAGTTTAACTAATTTACAAAATGAACATATGATTACTTCAACCCAAATTTTGAAATAATAATACCAAAAATATAATAGCTATTTGCTAAAAATATTCTGATCCCTTGGCCCATAGGCCTCTCTTGTTATTTATAGCCTCTGAAAAAAATACAAATAGAGTCATTAATTACATTAATTAGTGGCACTAAGGGAAAAGATATTGTTGTGGCTGAAATTATTCTTGATATCATCTAGTCTTCCCTTGACCCTTAAGCAAGCATTGACTTAGGAGCCCAATTGAAAAAACAGGCTGACACTATCAAGGGCATACAAGAAAATATGGAATTTCTTCTTAATGAAGGAAGCAATGAGGAATTAAACCCTTATGTTCTTTCAAGGCTTGAGGAGAAAATGGAAAATCTCACTAATCAGCACAATGTGTTGGAGGAGAGAGTGCAAAAAGTAGTGAACAAGTAGATAAACCAACAACTTGAAGTAATGGTGTTTAACCGAATTACTTAAGTTTTACAATAAGGTTTCATTACTTTATTACATTATCAAATCATGAGAAGGAGGAGAAGAAAGAAATAAGAAGAAGAAGAATAAGAACATGAAGAAGAAAACGAATAAGAAAAGGAGCTATTCCAGCTGCAAGAATTCATTTTTAGTTTGGCCTTACTCTTCATTCTCAACCTTCTTTTTCTCTCGATATTTGATGTACTGATCCAACATATATTTTATCACATTGTCTTTAGCCTTGGCAATGCCTTGCATTTCTGTTTCAAATATGAGTAATTATGGTGCAAGAACCTCTTACTCTCCCTATACCGGACGTAAGATAGTTGACACCTTGTTGAAGCTTTGACAATTTTTCCATTGAATCACAAGTGAAGGGAGTAACAAAATTATCCATTTATTGTTGAAAAAGTTGAAGGAATTCTTCCATGTCTTTTAGTGGCTTAATGATACTGTATTTTGTAACATCATAGATGCAGCCATCAATCTCATCCATAGCTTTCTCTACCTCTCCTTCCAGCGACTTCATATCTTCCATCATTTGATTAAGTTTCTTCTTGTGGATAGAGAGAGTCAAATCTTCATGTTTACCCTTATTTATTGATCCTTCAGGAACAATTTGTTCTTCAATTAAAAATTTTTCTAGAAGCGAGATTATTACTTTGAGGCTTTCTAATTGGATCTCTGCAATCCCACATTTGTTATTAGCTTCCAGTCATAAAACTTTTAATTTATCCTACTTATCCCGACAATATTTCATCTCGATCAAAACCTTTGCATATTCTTCATTGGCCATTTTAGAGATCCTTGTTATCCATTTGTCTACGGCTTTGGCCTTGTCACCTATTTCTTCCATTATTGTGATGACTTGGGGATTGACCTTCTCCCCTGATAGCACATGTTGAGAGGAATAACTAGAAACCTTCACAATAATTTCACATAACTTAGATGTCTGCTCTTGCAACTTAGCATTTTTGTATTTTTCTTCATCAAGCTTGAGGAAGAGACTATCAATCATGGTCAGGGTGTCAATTTTCAGCCCTTTAGTAGTTATTTCCCCCAGAGGCACTCTTGTCACCACTAAGTCTTCTTCAGTTAATTCATCTTTTCGTTTTCCTACTATCGGGGTGGAAACTTCAACAAACTTCTACCCTGATGACTCAATTATAATTTTAGAATTTACCTTTGAGTACCCGTATTTACGACCATCTCTTGAATAGTTACAACTGCGGTAGGGTGCACAACTAATTCTTGCTGTGCTTCATTGGTAGTACCTTGCAATAACACCTTTTCTAGTTCGGCCATATTTTGAATAACTAATTAATTTTCCATCTCCTCCTTAGTGATCTTGTGGCTTGCTACTTTGGATCTATTCCCCTTTCTATAAATACATGTTGATTAGTTGATTTTCAACAACCGTAGATCTATTTATTACAAATTAATTACTTCCTTAGTAGTTGGAAGTGTCTGTGATGCTAACCATGCCGAGAAATATTGTCTTAAAGAGACTTGAGTACCCGTATTTACGACCATCTCTTGATTAGTTACAAATGCGATAGGGTGCACAACTAATTCTTACTATGCTTCATTGGTAGTACCTTGCAATAACACCTTTTCTAGTTCGGTCATATTTTGAATAACTAATTAATTTTCCATCTCCTCCTTACTGTTGCAACATACACTATATAAGAGGTCATATTAAAATTAAGGGTCTGTCTAACCTCTTGCAACTGATGATCAATGTTGATGCTTATCAATTTAACCCAATTTATCAATGCATTATTTTTGTTAGTCTTAACTATTTTAATGAAATAATACATCCAAGTGTAGAAGTTATTTACATTCCTTTCTCTATTAATTCTACATAACAATTGGGTTATGTCATACGCCTCCTGAACAAGGTCTGACCTCACAATGGTTTTAGGAAACCTGGAGGGCTTCTTAAGTTTCTTCAAATAGTTAAGATTCATAATATTAATACATTCATTTGGATTATCCTCCCATTTCTTAATGGCCTTCTTCATATCTACATCCAACACCTTTGCCTTTGTGGGGATCTTCAAGATTTAATTGAAAAATTGAGCATCAAGCCTTGCTGCCAATTTACCTGAGGTATATTTAGCTTCCCTTCTTAAAGGATCACAATAATTGTCACATTCTAAAACAAACTCTGGTAGCCGAGCATAATTGGGAAATGTAGTTGTCTGTATTAATATATTGTTAGTTAGGGCCTGCATAAGAGGCACCTACCTTAAGGCATTTGATCTTTCTATAATCTCAGATGTGGACACATGCCCCATGTATGTCTCACCGATTTCAAGAAGCTTAGATGCAACATAAGATCCAATAGGATAGCCTTTATATTCATAATTCATCTTACCCCCTTGTGTCTCACTAGCTGGCCTAGCTGTAGACTTTCCCTTTCTTTTCCTAGCCCTAAAATTTTCCTCAATCAAAAGATTAGGGTCTTCTTGAATGATGTCAACTTCCTCTACTTCCAATGACTATTCTCTCGCTTCAGGTGATCCATCTCTCGCTTTAGACATTTTCTTTAATTTTCTTCAAATGAACAGTGTGTGCCAACTACTTAAATGTTAGCAATCCCTACTTAAAATGTAGAATTCAAGTTAAGATAAATGACTTAAAGTCCATGAGAATATCCAGAGCTAATCTGGTCATGAAAGTACATTAAAATCCTTTCAGAAGTGAAGTTCTAAGCTTATAACAAGTGATCTAGTAAAACAACTTGTTTTATACTTTATTATGGGCTTTCAAGATTATCTTACTTGAAACTTTGAGTAAGCAAGTAATGGTGGTTCAATTTCATGCATAGAAGGTAGGAGTAAAAGCATTTTGGAACACTGGAAAACAAGGTAAGTCATGATCATTCAAAAACCTGCAAAGTATACATCTTAAGTGACGAGGGTTCGATTTAGAGCATAACATAGTTGAAGTAGCAAGTAGTCAAATGCCCACAAAGGAAAGGGAAGTAGTGAGGGGTCGTAAACCCAAAAAGCACTAGTCTTCATCAATAGTAACTGAGAAACACGCAAGACGTAAGGAAGTAAGAGTAGCTCAGACCCCTGCACAGCACAAGGAAGTAATGATGAGTCAATTTAGCGCAACGAATGCGAGGAAGTAAAATCAATTTAGAAACCCACAAAGCATTGTTTAGGAGTTGTGTATGGTCAATTTTACGCAAAGAAGGAAGTAACAACTGTTTATTTCCCCAAGCAATGACAAAACCGCGGTTTCTCTAATTGTGAAATTTGGAGCATTTTGACCCAAGATAACCATTAATTTTACTAAGCTATCTAATCCCTAACTCACTTTCAATAAAAATGACATAATTTCTAGGCAATTTCACAAAATGTAGATCACACTGAAAGGTGAAATTATCCACACAGAGGAGAAGCAAAAATTGAAAAAATAACAATGAAGAGGAAGAACAAAAACCATAAGAGAAGGAAGAAAAACAAACAACATACCTTTCCTGCTAATAAGTGGAGGTTGAATTGCTCAAAAACTCCTTCAATTGATAGGAACGAGGTTGATCAAGGTTTATAGGTTGAATTACTTCTCTATGAGTGACTAGGATGTGGTGAAATAATATGGAATAACTTGTCCTTTTCGAACATTCCACCTCATTAAATATATGCATCATACAAATGCCACATCATTACTTGGTTTACGTGCAAGATTTTAGATTGGCTTAACTTCTTTTCTTTTAACAAGTAAAGTAGTTTGAAAAAAATGATAAGCCAAGTCCTTATCCAGGGGGTTTAAAATGAGCTTTACTTGTTTGAGGCCGATAACCTGAGGGCCTTAGATCTGCAGGGTTTTACTTCAACTTTGCTTGATAGTCTTGAAGCAAGTAAAGTAGGTTAAAAACGCTGATAAGCTAAGTGCCTTAGTTTTATGGGTTTGGATCACTACTTAGCTTGTTAAATTCTATAAGTAGAGTAGGGTTGAAGTAGAGTAGGGCCTGTTTAGCGCAAAGTGTGAAGTAAAGCCACCTCAATTTAATGCAAAGGAGAAATGGGAAGTAGTTAGTTTTGCAGGGTTCACTGACTTCTTAGCTTGTTTACTTTTAGAGAAGTAAAGTAATCCCAATTTAACATAAATAGGGTAATCATGCAAATAGGGTTTTGGAAGGTGACTTACTTAGAACATTGAAGTAAAGCAATTTGAGAAACTTGATTGCTTAACATAGTAAGTACTTAAATTTTTAGGGAATTCAAGGCATTTTGGGAAAATGGGTATTTCTTCAACTCCTTCCAAGCAACATCTTGCAACCTTCTAGAGATTTTTAGAGAAATCCTATAATCCAAATGAGTTAAGGCACCCCCCTAAAAAAACTAAGACTTACACAAAGATACAAAATAAAAATGAAAAAAAATATTCACAAGGCAAGAAGACTTAAATTTTTGAAGGGGTACCCCAAAATTTCTAAGTGAAATCTTGTGGACACCAGACCCTATACATGTCAGTGATTAACTAAAATTTATAGTTTAAGCTAATCTAGATAGTTTAGAAATGTAATAAATGATGTAAATGCAACTATGAATGATAACTAAATATTAAGATATTGTATAGTAAAGGAAGTAAATGAAATAGAAGGAATGAGGTACTAACTTATAGGGTACTTACCTCACAGTCTGTTGGAAGTGGACTTTGTGCTGAAATGGCGGGGTGGAATAGGTCAAAGCTACTTAGAGAACTGTAGAAGGTGTTGATTAGTTTGGACAGGGGAACTTGGGAGAGGACAGGGGTGCCTAGGGTGCTCCAGTCTATAATATGGGCGCTACAGTCTGCTAAAAACCTTCGGATCTAGTTCTGACTATGTTGCGAGGTCTTCGATTAATGTCACTTCATATCTGCTGACTATTACAGTAACTATGCCGATGTCACTATGACGATATGACCTACATAAGATCCATACAAAACATAAAAACCATAAATAAATAAAGATGCATATAAATGGGTCGGACTCAAAGATCTGCTATAAGGTGTGACCTTCACATCCTGCGAACTGATCATAGATGAGGCCACCTTATTGTAGTCAGTAGCTTGGATTATCTACCACTAATATAGCTACATAATGATCGGCCATAAATTGGAGTCTCCCTTCGCTCGTTTAAGTTAGTAAGCTACCTGGCTTCTCGTGAATTATGAAGATAACCTCCGCATACATATATGGCCCATAAATCTCGAAGTGATGAGTTTGTATGTGTATGGTAATTCAAACTTTCCAACCCGGTATAGGAACTGAGGAAGACAGGCAAGGCGACTATTAGCACTTTTATGTTTGGATTTTCACCGGCCTTTAAACACCTTCTAGACGAGGCACTCTAACAAACATGTCGACACGCAAACTTGTTAAGCCGACAACTAGCACCTACCGATATTCCCTGGTGAAGATATGAAAAAGTTGATGTTCAGAAAGGTGTCAAATATACGAATCTTCTGCACCCGTCGGGAATGCGGCCTTATAGTGCATGACATGTCTCTTGCAGAATTTCCGTAGAACTCAAGCTATCCACTGTCCTCTAGAACATAAGGACTAAAGAAGAAGAAATGAGTTCATGACATAAATGAACTGAAGAAGGCATGACCAAGATGACCCAACAGGGGAAATTAAAGATGGGGCAATTATCTAAATACAATTGATTTTGTGAGACCAAAAGCAACTAATCTGCCCTCCTGGCATTAACACATACACCTCGAAGTTATACCAAAAGGAAGGGCATCACTATCATATGACAAAAGCAATTGAAGCAGTCGAATGTGGATCTAAATACTGAAGAAGAAGGGCACTTTCGTAGGGGTGCTGCTCTAGGTAGACCAGTCTTTACCTTCTAGCGCATGTCTAAAACGCGCCTACTCAACACTTTCCTGACCAAACATCTTTTCCCTATCGCTGAATAAGTGATGGCGCTGACATAAGTTTGCAGAAGTAACCAAGGAAATAAACAAGATTATTTATTCTTGTAGAGAATAGCTAAGCCCTAGCAAAAAGTTAATAGTTGCGCACTCGTCAACACTTCATGGGATTGGAAATACGACTAAATAAGCTCATCAAGAGTCTTTGAAATGGTATGAAAGTGATAACCGCTTATCCGTCAGAAAATAGCTGCTCACAATGTACTGTCACTCGTGTTTTGAAAGAATAGAACTTCGGCAGTTATCCCATAATGTAGTTTCTCATCAGGGCCATAAGCACGAGAACAACTAAATTATACTATGAAGGTCCCCTCGTGTCGCTATGCGCACATTACAGTATAAATATAATATAAAACTTTATATCACTAATAAAAATTGAATTATTAAGATAAGAACGCAAGCAGATATCCAAAATAAGAGATGATAGCAAACACACCTAACCCATAAGGATCAGATCGAAGACTAAGATAGAAAACTACTGGATTAATTATTGGGGAATTGACGTGTCAAAACCTAATAAGTTCATCCAAAACTCTCGGACTAAAATCTGCGATTCACGAAGCAGGGTAAGTCTTATCGAAATATTATCACTTATCGTAATCCTCATTGATGATGAACATAACAATATTACATTCTGAACTCTGAAGAGAAAATTTTAGGACATGCTTAGATTGTCAATTAAGACGCAATGATAGAATTATTGTTTAATTTTTGAACAAGGTTATGACTCTCCGATCGACATATCGTTATGATTCTCGAAGCAACAATACAAATGATTTGGTAACATAAGTAGATATGAAGTGCATACCCTGATATCCATAGAAGGTGAGGTTGATGGCATGTCGAGTAGGACTTAGACAAATAGTGGATGATATATATATAGGAGGTCGGCGATAGGGCGAGGTGTTCATAGATGTGCACGAATTAGTGAGGGTTACAGTCGTAAAATACAAAGTGAAGAATGTAAACATAGGAGTGGGAAAAGTATGTGTGTTGGCTACCGACTTGGTGTGATGTTCCTAATCGATGTTGAGTATAATGTTCGTTTGCAGGAGTGATGGATGTTGGCTATGTTGCCCCCATTTGAATGTTTGTTTCTCATATAGGAATCCCTGTAAGGAGAAAATGATCAAGTAGTAAAATATGTATAATGTCAAAGATATGAGGAATGATAAGAAGTGGGATAAAAGAGAGAGAAGTTATGAATAAATGAAGGAATGTAACATAGAACATTAATACGGACACACAAATTCAATCCATTTACGTCGAGGAAAAAAGAAAATAGGATATCCTTCGTCTTACAATCGAACCAAAAATTGATGGTTTTTGACTCTAAATTGTAGAGGTGGTCCACCACCGCGGCTCTAGGATTATTTTTTTCCTAAAATCTTGAGATGATTTAAGTAAGTGTGAGGAGAATTACTAGAATTACAGCTATAACCAACATTCACGAAAAATGAATACTTCCCCTTGAAAAAATATACCCGTAAGATCTCTTTAAATAATTGTGGTTTTGTTGCAGGCAATGTTTCTGCCAGGTCCGCTTAGCAGCGAAGAAGCTGATAAGGAGGAATATCTGTATATTATTCGCCTGCGGGTCTAACCGCTGGTTCCCAGAATGTTATATGTTGACACGTTATGTCCTGTAATAGGGCTGAATAATTTGTGTCACTGGAGTCTACTAGCCAAACCGGTCTGATGTATTACTCATTTTCTGCTGAGAATTTTTATAATTCCCAATGTGAGTGTCTATGGATGTGAGAATGTGGCTTAACGCTTAATCCATAGTAAATTACATATATTGTAGGCTTGATTCTTCTGCACTACCTAAGAATGTTGATGCTGCAAACTGTCCAACTTGATTATACACCAATCTACTGTGTTAGACTATTGCTAGCACTTCCTAATCCCACGTTAATGTGAATATTTTGCTAACAGGCAATAGCACTGACAGTGGTAGCCTTTAATAGTTGTTAACTGTGTGTACTCGGTTAATACAAAACTAGGAAAAAATTCATCTTTCAAAAATCGATAACACTATTCTAGCACAATCATTCTAAGCCCAAGGGAATGAAAGACTGAAGCTCTCAAAACAAGTGCAGGTGGACTTATTAATCTCTAGCTGAAAGAAGCTTAGTAAGAATATCTTAATACTAAAATTAAAACGAGTAACCTATTTAAGTAACCCCCAAGCCCAAGTGATGCCCCTCTTTGGCGGAATGCCATAGCGATGGTCACTAATGTACAAGGAAATACTCAAGGGACTCCTCAAAAAGAGGTTTTACGGCCTACATAGACAACCATACAATTAACCACAAATAAGAAAATATTGCTCATTAGCGAAAGACACAATGGCACGCAACAATGTGACTTATATCACGAACAAGTGTTAGCGAGAGCATCGCATAGTACAAATTCATATATACTTTAGTAATTGAAAATAGTGTAAATGTGAAAAAACAAACAGATGTTATTAAACAAGCAAGAAGTATACAATATTTGAAATCAACTACATAATACAGGTAGATAACCATGGGAACCTTCATGGAACACACGTACAAACAAGTAGAAACAAAACACACAAGTAGTTAGAGTAGCATATAATCCTGCAAGCAAGTGTTGTGCATGAAATACCCGTTAACATGTTAGAGAAATAAACCATATGTCATCAACGTGTAGAACCAAATAAAGTGCTAAGTACATAATGAAATTGTATCTAAAGCGTATAGCTAAAGCGTATGTCATGACATATAGCTAAAGCATATGTCATGACTTAGTAAGAATGGCGAGTTGTAATCTAGCCTACAACATATATCACTATGTAGTGAGTAAAGGAGGATTATTGGTGATGTCAAATACAAGTATGTGGAATGATGACAAATGGTGGTACCCAAAATGATTAACTACATTTTTTATTTTAAGCTAATCTAGATAGTAACAACATTATAATAAATGATGTGAATACAATTATGAATGCTAACTAAATATTTAGATATTGTACAGTAAAGGAAGTAAATGAAATAGAAGGGATGAGGTAATAACCTATAGGGTACTTACCTTAGAGTGTGTTGGAAGGAATGTGTGCTGAAATGACAGGTAGGACAGGTCAAATCTACTTAGAGAACTATGGCAGGTGTTAATTAGTCTGGATAGGGGTGCCTGGGAGAGGGCAGGGGCTCCTGGGGCACTCCAGTCTGTAATCTGGGAATTGCAGTATGCTAAAAACCTTCAGATCTAGTTACAAATGTGTTGCAAGGTATTCACTTGATGTCGCTTCCTATCTGGTGACTTTTGTTATAGTTGCGCTAATTTCACTGTGATGATGTGACCTAGATAAGACCCATACAAAACATCAAAACCATAAATAAATAAATATGCGTACAAATGGGTTGGACTGACCTCAGTTGCCACAACATTGGGCTTATGATCTAAGCACTGCACTACATTTTAGACCCCATGTAGTTCTATGTGCTTTGTGTGTGCAATTGTATGCCTAGGTGCCATAACGTTAATGATGTGATGATAACAGGCGTAGCTAAATAAAATGTAAGAATGGTGGATGGAATAGAATGAACTTCCCCTTTACCTATGTAGTGTGATGCAAATATAAAAGCCCCAATGTAGTCCCTTACCTTAGTAGTAGCTACCCTTTGATAGAAGTATCTGCCGCCCTTATGATGGTGTGTATGTTATGCTTATATATGGATCTCTTGCTTCAGTTTCATCATTAATAACCAGAAAGTGCCGACTAGTGCCTCGGGGAAAGTAAGGAAATACCGAAAGTGTCGACCTCATCAACTAATTAGAAAACTAAGTGTAGCGGCAAAAGGGGCGCCCAACATGAGGATTAGAGCACCCGGGGTGCCCTAGTCTAGTCCTCAACACCCCAATCAATGACCAAAGATAGTGAAAGTGTAAATTATGACCTCTGAGACATGCAAAGTGACTACCAGAACTATGTAGACAACTAACGGCATTTGGCAAAAAGTGATGATAAAACATACTGATTAACTGGACCTAATAGAGATGACAACTAAGGGATGACCAGACTAGGGAATGAGTCATTAGTGAGTAATTTTGTAATGCAAGATCCACATATAATATAACATACTTGACGATGTAATAGTAGTAGAAAGTGTGTGATTTTGTGACTACAGTTAGATCAGACAGTTACTTTTGACAAGCTCGTGAATCTACTGCAGCAAAAAGAAGCAATGTACAAAAAATATGATGAAGAGTAGCAGGAACTATCTTTTCATAAAAAATGAAAATGAAAAGTAAAATCTTCTCAAAAGTCCCAAAAACAACGTCAACAAGGGGACATGTAAAATAAGAAATTTCCAATCTGCAAAAGAGGACACGAGTTGAAATATTATTGGTTTAATACATATGAGAAAGGTTCGTCAAGCAATTTTGGACCTCAAAATGAACAATCTCATCAAGGAAAATCATATTACAAGCAAGGGCAGAAGAAGGGGAAATGGCGAAGGAAACCCCATTGGCAAGGTAATGTAGTTGAGCAAGGAGACCATTCAGATAATGAAGACTTATTTTACATTGCTCATTCCTGTGAACAATCCATATCATCTAGTGTTGTTTGGTACATTGATTTAGGATCCACTCGACACATGACATGGCACAAAGACTGGTTTACTACCACAAGGGACACACCTTCAGAAAACCATGTTTTTTTAGTTTATGATTCTTTTTACAATGTACAAGGTATTGGGAACATTTCTCTACCTCTTGGTTCACGAAATTGTAGATTAACAAATGTATTATATGTCCCTACCTTAACAAAGAATCTACTATCAGTTAGTCAACTTCTAGATCATAATATGAAGATTGAATTTAATAGCAATTCTGATAAGAAAATGTCTTTGATTCAAGACAAATCTAGAGGCTCAATTTTTTTTGCAAAAGCCTCCAATGTGGGACGTATGTTCTAGCTTGACTTTTTCCACATGGATGATCAAGCACTTGTGGCTAAGAATTCCTCCTCTGCACAGTTATGGCACCGAAGAATTGGTCACATCAGTTTCATATATCTTGAAACACTTCACATGTATAACATGGTGAGAGGCTTGCAATATCTCAAGAAGGATATAGATAAGTGTCCTAACTAGCTAGAAGGTAAAAAACACAAAGCTTTATTCCAAAAGAGTACTTATCGAGCTCTAGGTAAGCTTGATCTGGTTCATATCGATCTTTGTGGTCCAATGCAACCTAGTCATTTTGGATTTCAAAATTTTATGTTATATGTTGATGATTATTCAAGGAAAATGTGAATTTTTTGTCTTCATAAGAAAAGTGTAGCTTTTGAGAATTTCTAAAAGTTCAAAGTGGCTGTAAAGAATGAAACTAGTCGTCATATCATATCTATCTGCTTAGATCAAGGGGCGAATTCACTAGTAATGAGTTCAAAGTATACCTTAAAACTTATAGGATTCCTCGAAAACTGCTTCCTCCACACACACTAAAACAAAATGGTGTTGTTGAGAGAAGGAAATTTATTATCATGGAGATGGTGTGTTACATGATCTAGAATAGTGAGGAAATTTTGAGTAGAAGCAACAAAGACAACAATATATTTTCTGAACAAAGTGCCCACAATTTCTCTTGATGGAGTAACGCCACATGAATCATGGTCAAATCGGAAGACATACATTGCAAACCTTAGAGTATTTTGTTGCAAAGCTAGCATGCACATACCCAAGTAGAATAGAAAGAATTTTGATATAAAATCCCAAAAAATCATCTTGATTGGCTATAGTAAAGAGGCTCTTGGGTACAGATTGATGGATTTAAAAACCAGAAAAGTCTACATCAACATAAATGCTGAGTTATTTGAGAAGAAGGAAGCTGAGACTCCTCCTCTAGAATCATCATATGTAGATATTTCACCAGTTTTGAAAATAGAAGCTGATGTTCCTGTTGATGATGAAAATGATTATGGGGATGATGGTGATTATTAGACATAACCATGACCCATGGGAACAATAAATCATATGCAAAAATGGTATAAAAATATGATTTGAGATGCAAAATTTGATGCTCCACCGGATACATCCACCACTAGACCATAGACTCGAAGTAAAAAACAAGAAGAGGTATACTTTTCTTTGATGAGTAGATTTGTTGAATCTGTTGAGCCCTTTACTGTTCAAGAATCCCTGCAATCGAAAGCTTAGAAAGATGCCATAGATGTTGAGTATCAGTTATTGATGAAAAAAAACACCTGACAACTTGTCAATCTTCTACCAAGGAAGAAACCCATGAGCTGTAGATGGATACTCAAAATAAATCCCAAAGCAAATGGGACCATATATAAGTACAAAGCAAGACTGGTAGCAAAGGGGTATGCACAAAAGGAAGACATTTACTTCCACAACTAAGATCAAAATGATTAGGATGATCTTTACTCTAGCTTCTTAGTATGGCTGGAAATTCCATCAAATGGACATGAAAAGTGCCTTTCTAAATGAGAATCTACAGGAAGAAGTCTACATGACTCAACCTGAGGGTTTTATTGTAATTGGTGAAGAAACAAAGGCATGTAAACTCAAAAAATCTTTGTATGGATGGGCTTGGTACATCAAAATTTATGAGAATCTCATTTAACATGGATTTTTCAGAAATCCATATGATCCCAATCTCTACCTCAAAATCTAGAAGAGGGATGGAAGCCTCATAAGTTTTATTGATGTTTAATCAAATCTAGTACAATGGAAATGATTGCAATACTTATAGGTATTGTACAACCGAGTACAAACAAACATATTATTGCACAAGTGCAACTGAAAATAATACATACAAATATATTATTACAACTATGCAACAATTATACCTACGTGAATAATATGAAAAATTCAAATGGTTATAATCTAACCATAACACAATAATATGAAAACCACCCAATTACCATAGTAAATGCTAAATTAACTACAATAAAATATGTTTACCTAACATTCCCTCCCTTAATTTTTCATCGTCTCAAGTGAGGTGGAGAGGAACTCTCTAAAAAACTCGAACTTGTCACGTGAAAGTGACTTTGTAAAGATATCTTCTCATTGTTCAGTTGTTGGGAAAATTGAAGTTGTATGTTGTGTTTCAAAACATGCTTACACATAAAATGAACATATACCTCTATGTGCATTGTTCTTTCTTGAAACATTGGATTGCAAACAAGTTTGAGAACACCTTCATTGTTCGCATACATGGTGGTAGGTTTTTCCTGTGGTATTCCAAGTCCTTCCAGTATACGACGTAGCCATATCACTTCGCAAAAAGATCCACTTGTAATACGATATTCAACTTCTGTAGAAGAGTGAGAAACAAAGTTTTATTTCTTACTCCTCCATGATATCGGTCTAGATCCCAAAAATAATACAATTCCAGAATTGGATTTCCTATCATCAATGTTTCCTACATGATCTGAATCTGAATATCTAGTCAAGAAGAAGTTATTGTTCTTCTTGTACTCTAGACCAAGATCTACTATACCCTTGAGATATCTCAAGATCCGCCTTGCTCCTTTCCAATGAAAAACTATGGGTTCTTGCATGAACATGGAAAGATATCTCACTGCAAATTTGATCTCTGGTCTAGTATATATTAGGTAAATGACACTCCCAATCAACTATCGATAGAGAGTTGCATTTATGAGAGGAGATGGATCTAAATGAGATAACTATAGTATCATCTCATGGGTGTACAATCCACCATCCTGAATTTCTTGAGTGTTGTCTTAGTATACTTCAACTGAAAAAATGTGATTCTCCTTCTACCATACTTCCAATCCAAGATAGTAGTGTATGAGCCTAAGATATTTCAGGTCAAATGAGTGATTACGATCTTTCTTTGTTGCATTGATCATCTTCACTAAACTTCCAGTGATGACTAGATCGTCAACATAGACAACAACAATCACAATATCCCCCCTTAATTTTTGAGGTAGAGATTGGGATCATATGGATTTCTGAAGAATCCATTCCAAACGAGATGCTAATCAATTTTGATGTACTAAGCCTGGGGTGCCTGTTTGAGGCCATACAAATATTTCATGAGTCTGCATACCTTTGTTTCTTCACTAGGTATGACATATCCCTCAGGTTAAGTCAGATAGACTTCTTCTTGTATATATCATTTTAGAAAGGCAATTTTCACATCCATTTGATGGACTTTCTAACCAAACTGAGCAACTAGAGAAAATATCATCCTAATCATTTTGATCTTAGCTATGGGAGAAAATGTCTCCTCATAGTATATGCCTTATTTTATGTGTACCCCTTTGCTACCAATCTTGCTTTGTATTTTTCTATGGACCCATCTATTTTTTAATTTGTTTTGAATATCCATATACAACTAATGGGTTTCTTCTATAGTGGAAGATCGACAAGATGTCAGGTGTTGTTTTTCATCATTGACTGATACTTAGCATCCATGGTATCTTTCCAAGCTTTTGACTGTAGGGCTTATTGGAAAGTAGAGGGCTCATCAATTTCAACAACTCTACTCATCAAAGAAAATTTTACTTTTGCTCGTGCTTTACTGTGATTCTGTGGTCCAGTGGTGGATGTATCCAATGGACTATCCAATTTTACATCTCGAATCATATTTATATACCACTTGGGCATACGTTGTATGATTCTCGTGCGTCGTGTTCCTATTTGATCATCATCATCATCCCCATCATCACTGTCATCATCAACTTCTATTTTTACAATAGGTGAAATACCTATATCCAGTGAGTTTGGAGAGGGAGTCTTAGCTTCGTCCTTCTCAAAGAACTCAACATACTTGCTGGTGTAGAATTTTTTGGTCTTTGGATCGATAAATATATACCCAAGAGTCTCTTCACTATAGCCAATGAAGACAAGTTTTTGAGAATTCATATCCAACTTATTTTTGTTCTTCTTGGGTATGTGCATGCTATCTTTACACCTGAATACTCTGAGGTGTGCAATGGATGGATTCCACTTTGACCATGCTTCATGTGGTGTTACTCCAGCAAGAGTAATTGTGGAAACTCTACTTAGCAAGTATACAACTGTCTTTGTTTATTCTACCCATAATGTCCTTGCTAGTCTTGAATCATCGATCATGCAACACACCATCTCCATGATAGTACAATTCATTCTCTCAACAACACCATTCTACTGCGGTGTGCGTGGTGGAGGCATTTACAAACGAATCCTGTGAGCTTGAAGGTAGGTCTTGAAATCATTTCTAGTGAATTCCCTCCTCGATATGAGCAGAGAGATATGATATGATGGCCAATCTTGTTCTCTACAACCACCTTGAAATTTTTGAAGTTCTCAAAATCTTCACTTTTCTTACGAAGACAAAATATTCACATTTTTCTTGAGTAACCATCAACACATAACATGAAATATTGGAATCCAAAATGACTAGGTTGCATCAGACCACAAAGATTGATATGAACCAAATCAAGCTTACATGGAGCTCGATAAATACTCTTCTGTAATGAAGCTCTTTGTTGTTTTCCTCCATGTAAGATTTTGCAATAATTTTAGAGGATTTTGCAATAATTTTCTTGAGTAACCATCAACACATTAGAGGCTTTTACAATAATTTTCGAGGCTTTTGATTTGTCTCAAATCAAACACATTTTCTTTCCAGAATGACTATCAAAATCAAACTTCATATTATGATCTAGAAGCTGACTCATTGATAGCAGATTCTTTGCTAACCCAAGGACATATAATACATGTAATAATTTACAAGTTCGTGAACCAAGAGGTAGAGATATGTTCCCAATACCATATATTGTGTAAAAAAAATCATCAACTAACGAAACATGATTTTTCAAAGATGTGTCCCTCATGGTAGTAAAAAAGTCTTTGTGCCCTATCATGTTTCAAGTGGCTCCCAAATCAACATACCAAATAGTACTAGATGACATGGATGGTTCACTAGAATAGGTAGTGTACAAGAAGTCTTCATTATTTGAATTATCTTCATTCTTAGCTATATTGCCTTGCTGACGGGATTTTCTTTGACAGTTCCCTTTTTCTGCCCTTGCTTGTAGTATGAATTTCCCTGATGAGATTGTTGATTTTAAGGTCCTGAGTTGCTTGATGAACTTTTCTTGCATGTATTGTACCAAAAATATTTTAATTCATGTCCTCTTTTGTAGATAGGACATTTCTTCTTTTGTTTGTCCCATCGTTGATGATATTTTTGGGACTATGGAAAATATTTGGCTTTTCTTTTTTATTTTTGATGAGAAGATGGTGCTTTCTCCTCTTCTTCATATTTTTTGTACATTGCTTCCTCTTGCTGAAGTAGATTCACTAGCTTGTCAAAACTAACTGTCTGATCTAACAAGTTTAGTGTTGTCACAAAAATTCAGTAAGGAGGGAGTACTCTCAAAACAACGGGAAAGAGAGTTGTATCAATAACCTCCTCTCCCACAAATAGAATTGAAGCCCTCAGTTTTGCAACTCTTCGCAAAAATTCTTCCACTTTCTCATTTGGTTTGAATTTCAGCATATGTATCTGACTCTACAAATTCATGATAGTGTTATTGTTCTTGGCCTCATACACGTTGCTCAACTTATCCCACGATTCTTTAGTTGTTTTGGAATTTCGAATGTGGGGTTGCACTTCATTAGACTTTACAAATAGGTTTATGAATTTTTCCTTTTGATTGAATTTGTCAATTTGTCTTTGTTATACTGCATCATCTGCTGATCGGGTTACAGAACCATTCACAACATGCCATATTTATTCAAAATCAAGCTGTGTTTTAATGTTAATCTTCCATGTAGGATAATTGTCTCTTCTTAGGATCCGTGAGTCTATAAGAAATGACTTAGGGGCATTGGTGCCCATTTTACTAAATCAACTGACAAAGGGTACGACTCTTATCACTCTAGGTATAAGGTCTCCCAATCTATATACCGTCAGTCCAATATACCGAACCTTTCTATATACGCACCCTTCCGATATACCCATTGGTACGTGGAATAATCTCACCCTTTCGATATACCTAATGATATGTGAAAGATGCGTTAACATATGTGAAAGAATTCAATACGTGGTAGTAAGATAGTACTAAAAGGGGTCTGAGCGATTATTGACACCGATTCACAGAAATATCCTCATCCGTGCGAGTAAATTTGCTATATACTTGGATAATTTTAGTGTCTAGATTTATGTTGTGTAATCGTTCACAGATGGATGGGATGGCTCGAAGTGTGTGCATTGTG